>RQTK01000762.1:204645-216870 GCA_003991915.1 Elysia chlorotica | reverse complement strand
ATAGATAGATAGATAGATAGATAGATAGATAGATAGATAGATAGATAGATAGATAGATAGATAGATAAATAGATAGATAGATATTATATTATTATTATTATTATTGTTATTATTATCATTATTATTATTATTGATGTTGTTGTCGTTGTTGTTATTGTTGTTGTTGTTATTGTGTTGTTGTTGTTGTTGTTGTTGTTGTTATTATTATTATAACTCTGCCTCCGCCAACTTTAGGTTATGTTAACGTACACCCTCCTCTTAGATGACTTAAGTCCAAAGCTGGCTAAAGAAGCTCAAGATGGGAAAACTTCGTTAGTTCTTGCGGCACCTTACGATAAGCAAATAAAACTAGAATGATGAATTGGTGTCACTGCCAATCTTCTTAAAGCTTTCTTGAAAGTCCCATTGCATTTTACAACTAATCCGTTGCACATAGGATGATAAGGTGTCGTCGCCGACCGTGTGATCCCAAGCAGTCGGTTTACTTCTTTCAGGCATTCAGTTTCACACATCAACTGCGTGCCTTGATCACTTAGAATTTCTTATGGAACGCCCAGACGAGAGTACAGATTGACGAGTGCCTCTGCCAATGTATCTACGTCTATCCTTTTCAAAAGCACAGCTTCCGGATATCACGTCACATAACCCACAAATGTCAAAACATAAACATGTTGATGTCTTTCCTCACTAAGCGGATGGATAGGTTCAACCAAATCAGCTACTCTCTTGAAATGAACATCCGCTGCCGGTACACATTGTAATGGCGCCCGTGGTGACATACATCACAAGACCGGCAGCATTGTGTGTCTAACACTTCCTTCTACGCCAAGTCAGTAGAAGTTGCTTGTGACCTTGTTCTACGCCAAGTCAGTAGAAGTTACTTGTGACCTTGTTCTACGCCAAGTCAGTAGAAGTTACTTGTGACCTTGTTCTACGCCAAGTCAGTAGAAGTTACTTGTGACCGTGTTCTACGCCAAGTCAGTAGAAGTTACTTGTGACCTTGTTCTACGCCACGTCAGTAGAAGTTACTTGTGACCGTGTTCTACGCCAAGTCAGTAGAAGTTGCTTGTGACCTTGTTCTACACCAAGTCAGTAGAAGTTGCTTGTGACCTTGTTCTACGCCAAGTCAGTAGAAGTTGCTTGTGACCTTGTCCCTAGTTCTATTGATACCTTGATGCTCTCCTGTAACGGAATCACATGATTTCGGAGACTGGCAGGTAACACAAATTGTCTTATAAAAAATATAACGCATCCTATTTTATTGTTTCTGTGGATTCTAAAGACAACTCCACGTCTCTTCTCGAAATGTAAATTTTTTCTCGGAAATCCCAGGGTCCGTAGCTTACTGGAACACTCAATCCACTAGCAAACTGTATCTTCCCATCACAAACGTGATCTCTGATATCACACTGAGTACTCGCAGCTTCCGCATCCTGGTCACATGTTGGTGCTGCTTCTTCCGCCGCCATCATTACGGCCGATGCTGCTCACTTCGGCTTAGCTTGTGGTCAAGTCTTACTAATATGCCCCATCTTGTTACATCTATAACCCCTAACATCTTTGCCTTCCACTGTATGTGCTGTACAATCTATAGCACGGTGTCCAACATTCTTACACTCGAAACAGCAGAGTTGTTTCTGGCTTCTGTTGTTTCCAAACGTGGTTGATCCAAATTGGCTTGAGTTATCTTCTTGGTGCGTTGCCTATTTCTCGCCGTCAAAAATGCATCTGCTTCCTTACACAGCTCGTTCAGAGATTTCAGCCTCTTTTTTCTCTTAAATTGACCCACAGAGCTGCTGGACATACATCCACGAATTGCTCTCTACCAAATCTCGAATACCATCATACTCCTCTTTTGTCTTCGACAGATTTATCCATCTCTCGGTAGGTTTTGAGCCTCACGACGAACATGCTAGGATTCTCTCCTTCCTCCGGTCTGCACTGAAAAAACATCATACGATATCCATAATCAGTCAGATTGTAGCGTTGAACTTGATATTGTCATAAACTTTAGCCTCCTCTGTTGACACTCATTAAAAACAGCGCATTGCCAGCCCCGTCAACAATGCAGATAAGTATGCAGGTCGGGTGTCTCTTAGCCACTCACTATTCTCTGAAAAACTTTCGGACCTTGAGAGCCAACTGTCCTAGTCATCCTTTTGGTCCACAAAAGACTGCAATTTGGGTAATTTGGTTTTGCCTGCGGTTCTGCGTATACTGAGATATCACTCCTACTACTTGATTGTATTTGCAATTTCGCAAGTCAGAATTGGCGCTCCTTCTCTCGTTCACCACGTTCCTTCCCCTGTTGTTGCTCAATAGGTTTAGCCTACGTCTCTTGTTGTCGCTCGTTCCTACTTATTTCTTACTTCTATAGATGCCCTTGATATTCTTTATTCATTCGTTCTCTAATATGCTTTATTCTTTCATTTCCTGTGGACTGTAATGCGTCCGCCTCCACGGCATATTTTCACAAACTTTTCGAAATGATTACGACTTGATTCAAATATTCAAAATCCAAATTTAGATCTAATAATCTTCTAGATCTACTTATAATTCAGACCAAACATATTTGTCCACTTGAAGCACAATCACAGTTCTACCAATCTAGATCTAGATCTAGAAGCAATCACAAACTAGATATGTCCCGGAAGGGCCCCTTAAAGTGCCTCCATATTCCGGGTTAATTTGTTGAATACAGTTCACGTAGACACGGACACACTAACTTATCAATATTAACAAAATAACCAATACTCAAAATCCTTTGTATAAAAACGCAATGATTTAACTTTATCAATAAACACCCTGTCTGAGGTTTAGGAATACAGCTAAAAATGTCTTGATCGAAATCAATACCTGGCAATTTGTCTAGATCTATGATCAATTTAAACAGCAACTTGGTTTTTATCACCATTGAAGTCTCTCATTACAACAAGTACCTCTGATGACTATACTTCCTTGACGGTGTTGTCTAATATTTCTTAAAACGTTTCCAATTCTTCCACTGAAAAGTTTAAAGTTGGAGCGTGGACTTACTTTATTGATAGCGATATTAAAAGGTTTGGCTCTTATTTTTAGTAGGATGCATTTTTCTTTAGTAGAAATGAATCCTTTTACATGTTTGAGCCGGTTGTTGCTTTTTAAAATCCCACTCCATGCTTTCTTTAGTCGTCTTCAGGGTGGACAAAAGTGTATTGCTCTTTCTTTACGCACCCTTCATTTGACCATCTGGTTTCTGATACACCAATAATAAACAGTTTTTAGATGTTCTGCTTCTTGGCGTAAGTTATCTAAGTTCCATGTGGATATAATAAGACTGTGTGTTCGAGATTTCAGAGGTACTTCATCTGACTGTAACTTTCCTTTCGGCTTTGAGCCACAATCTTCATTACCTGAAACATACTTTCTTGCCCACGAGCCTCTGCCTGTAATCTGCAGGCGGCTCAAATTCCCCAGTAACTTCTTTCTCTGTTTTGACCTTTTCACAATTATTTTGTTTGGAATGGTTACTTGATGTGATTCCTATACCTTTCAAGATGCATGACCGAAAACTTGTTGGTGCCGCGTCCGCACTTGGCGCCGTTAGGCTAGGCTCGACACATGCCTCCCGCTTCTTCAGATTTCATATGCCCCACATTCAGGCTTAGCCCTTAGGTGTCACCCACGCAGTTTGGCAAGCCGGTGGAGCATCGTAGCCAGGGAATACCGGCCGGTTTGCAGTAACGACTTCTAGGAGGCGTGCATGAGTTATGCCATTAGCCAGGGAATACCGGCCGGTTTGCAGTAACGACTTCTAGGAGGCGTGCGTGAGTTAAGCCAGTAGCCAGGGAATACTGGCCGGTTTGCAGTAACGACTTCTAGGAGGCGTGCGTGAGTTAAGCCAGTAGCCATGGAATACCGACCGGTTTGCAGTAACGACTTCTAGGAGGCGTGCGTGAGTTAAGCCAGTAGCCAGGGAATACTGTCCGGTTTGCAGTAACGACTTCTAGGAGGCGTGCGTGAGTTAAGCCAGTAGCCAGGGAATACTGTCCGGTTTGCAGTAACGACTTCTAGGAGGCGTGCGTGAGTTAAGCCAGTAGCCTTGGATTACTGGCCGGTTTGCACTAACGACTCCTAGCAGGCGTGCATGAGTTATGCCAGTAGCCAGGGAATAAGACTAAATGAGGAGGATTTGCTATGATTAAACAAATATTTATTGGCGCATCCCTACAAATGAACAATTATATCATCGTAGTATAACATAAGAATGCAATGCATCAACTCATACATGATATAATTATATAGAAGGTCATTAGTTCACCAAGTACCGGATCTAGAGCAGGCATAGGTGATATTATGGCACGCGACAACTTTAAATGGTATGAATTGTTATGCCAGATCATGATTTAAAATGAACTGCAAAAGCAATAAGTGTGCTTATACATGTACATAAGCTATCTTCTAGTTTAACGCCTCCAAGTTCTCAGTTGCGCCAACAATGCCGGAGTATGTTTGTGTAGACCGAGGAGGACGGTGTCGACGCATGAGATACACATTGTACGTTTAAAGAGTTAGGCGAATTGGTCCGCTATTGAGGTCTACTGTTTAATTAGGATTTTCTCTATGATTATGATGCTGTTTTGCCACATTCATAATTTTCAGCACATTTTACAATATGATTTTGTACAACCTGAAAATTTTAGAGTATTAAAGTGGGTCCTTCTTTTTTAAAATAATTAATGTAGGCTAAGAAAAAATAAGACACTTAAAGCCATGTCTACCACCTCTGGCTTCGGTGGCAACCGTAAACATACGAGGCTTGCTACGAAAAATAATAATTTTATCTGGCTTCCGGTTATTTTTGGTTTTCCGGTTGTCTCAGGCTGGCACTAGATGGCGCCTAAGGTCAAGGAAAGAAGTCGGATCTCGTAAACATGATGGCGTCCGACGAAAAACAAGTTAGTGCTTTGATACGAAGGTCGGAACAAGTTAAGCGGTGGGAGGGCTCAGATACTTTTTTAGAACCATGCACTCCTAAAAAAGACAATATTAAAGTGAAATTTCAGGATGGCTGTGTATTTCTTGCGGCATGCTCGAGTGGGGATAAAGAAGAAGTGAAAAAATTACTGCAAAAAGAGGCAGATATAAACACGGCTAATGTTGATGGACTCACAGCACTTCACCAGGTAAGCAAAAAAGTTTCGAAGTATGATCTAATCGAGGTATATACTATATCTAGATACTAAACGCTAGATCTAGTTATTACATATTTTATACTGCGAGACCGAAGTATTGTACTCTTTGAGTTGTCTAGATCAGATATAGATCTAGAGATGATAGACGAGATCTAGATCTGGATAAGATTCTATAGCCTACGTATGAATCAACAATCATTAGATGTAGAAGTAGATCCAATCTAGATCTAGACGGTCTTTATAAAGAAGTCCTCAGGGTATATGGAGATGTATTCGAGAATTTCCATAGATTATAGATAGTGGTTTCTTTTAAAACTCTTTAAATGCTAGCCTGGTAGCTGATCTATGGTGCCAGGCAGAGTCAGCTGCCTTGCAGTTATTTATGAAAATTGTAGATCTAGCTGGCTAAGCGAGCAGGACATTTTGTAAAGGTGGTGTTTTGTATCAGTCTTCTGCTCCATCTATTGCATCATTGACACAGGCATCATGCATTCCACCCTCCAGTACCTTAGACTCACTTCAATTTAGTGGGTCTCGTACCAAACAGACCGAGCCTTTAAAGCCCAATTGCCGTCCAAAGGGAGATCGACATATCTACAAATTTCATGTTTGGATAAAAATTAAAATCGATCAAGACTTTCGAAACCTATAACTCCTTATTGTTTTTAGAGAAAAGTATCAAACCTAAAGTTTTGTTACAAAATACAAGCAGATGTATAACATGTTTGTACCGTAATGATTTTTGTCATAATTGGTCAAATTTTGGCACTAAAGCAGTTACATTGTTTTGCCAACGGTTGTTGATTGTGCTTCTCAAAATGTTGACCAAGGTAGAGGAGCGTAGTGAAATAACCTATTGTCTGTGGTCGATGTCTGACTGATCACTTCATACCTCTTGAAAGCAAACTTCTATCGAAGAATTTAGAAATTACAAGTGTTGTTGTTCTGTAACATAAATTTAACAAACAAGATTTCATTGTGTGAAACATAAACACCCTCGTGATTTGTCCTTTTGCTTAACATTTGACCTAACCTAGGACCTTCTCGCTTCACTTGATAAGGCCCAAAAACTCTGGTTTTCGCGCGATCTTGTCTTTATCAGTAAACTTCTTCGCACATCCTACTTTACACTTTTCATTACACCCTGCTTTAACCATGGATGTGGTTTAAGGCATCCCTTTCCTTTCTTTCAAGCGGTGGCTCTTCAGCACCCTATCCCACATATGCTGAGCGTCTCAACAGTTGCTACTGGCGGTTGAGATTCATTTTCACCCTCTTTTCCTGGCTCATAAGTGGGATCACGAACATTGTCATCGTAGTAATCGTTTTCGAATTCAAATTGTAAAGGCTGAAAAACTATGCGCAAAAAGTACAGTTTATAAATTTGGAACAAATGATTTACAATTACAAGTGTTTTGTTCTCTTTACATGAATTAATCCATATATTGAAGGACATAGAAATAACGTTGATCTGCTACTACTACTACTACTATTAGAACTTCTACAACAACTACAATTAATTCTACCACATCTACTACTACTATTAATAATAATAATAATAATAAGGGCAACATTGTTTCTGTTCTTCTTGTTGTGGATAATTATGATGGTGGAGATGGAGATGATAAAATAATAACCGTTATAATAATCACAACAAAAATTATGTTGAAGATCAAAATTTTATGAATGATAATGAACAGAGTATACATGAGGGCAATGTTTGCATTAGTGTTTCATGTTTGTAACAATCCGAACCTATTCCCATGACGTCAATCACTTATAATATAAAGTATTTATTCCTAATTCTGTTAATCGTTTGATCAAGACATATTATCATTCACATATGCATAATATGGGTCGTTCCACTTTGAAAGCATTGGGGGGGGGGGGGGGGGGCACCTGGTTATCAATTTCCGCTTCAAATTTTTTACGGAACCATTGATCAGTGGCTTTCCTTAGCTTTGGCAAATTGCGTGTGCTCTGAAGTTTTCAAAATTGACCTTGGCCTGCTGTACAAGCCTACACGAAGTGCAGGTTGCATCAATTCTCCAACCTATGCTACATGTCTAGTCATATTTAGCACATTGACCCATGCTAAAAATAGCTGATCATACAAATTGCAATCATGATTAGGCCTTCTACAGCTATTGGAAAAGCGGGGTAACCCCTAGAGGAACCTATTCCATACCTAAAGCAAAGAGACATATATTGCCATTTACATCACTTTGTCTTACAAAATCCTTTGCGGATGAAAATGAAATCTTTGGACAAGTGGAGAGTGCTATTTCTAGGTCGCGCCCGTGGAGAAATGGACGTCATTTTCTGTTGTGGATACAGCAAGCGTAGTTAAGAAGAAGAAAAAAACTTAAATTATTCACAGCTGGGCTGCCAATTCCATAAAGTATCCACAGCCTGCCTCTTCCCCGGTAGATGAAGTGGTAGTGGGGGTACCTACCAATAATAGTCCCAACATGTTGTTCATCTCTGAGGGACAGATTGGATGCCTCATCTTTTTTTCTGATTTTAAGAGAAGAAACTTGTGTTGTTGAGAGACCATGAAGTGTTCAAAACAGTATTCCCAGCCTGTAATCCTTCATCCTTTTCCCTGTGTTTATGTCTTTAGTGACAGTCTGGCTGTGAGTAGTTTAAAAATGTTTTCCCAGCCTGTTTGTATGTGACAGGCTGGGGATAATACTTATTAGTATTGGCAGCCCTGCTGGGAATAACTACTCTGAAGAAAACAAGGTCATCAAATTTGCAAAAGAAAAAGTTGACACAATGTATGTCATTTTGGTATTTTTTAAATGTACTTTTCAATGTTGATTTATTGTAAAATTAAATGAAAAAAATGTGCCTGCGGCGCCAGTAATTTCAGGTCCGCAAGCTAGCCAAACTAAGCTCAGCACTGAACCTGCTGCCGTGAACTTTTTTGGTGTCTGTTTCTGACTTCACTCGGTGCACGTTAACTTACTAGTACAAGGAACACTGTGGGGGTTCAAAGATTAACTTCAGAATCTTCCAAATAGACGGCTTGCGCTCTACCATTAAGTCGCCTTGTTCCCAGAGTTACAAGGCCAGCAACATATATATCCAGATACTAGTTTCAATTATAACCTTACATTAAATCTCTAGAGAATAGAGATGTAAGCCCTTGATTTCTAGCCCTATTAATGAAACTTTTGATTTTTAGCTCCCAGCTTCATGCCTCACACTCACAGCAAACTTCAGAACAAATAATTTGGAGAGTAATTAGTCTCATAAGTTTTGTAACATTTTTTTTTATGTCAAAATGAATGACATTGCTGCTACAGGACAATAATGTATTGTAATACAAAGTTAGACCATCAACATCAATGATCTAGGGCTCAAAGGCAACCCAAATAAAAATCAAACCAACACAAACTAAAGGAGAAGTGATCAACATTTGTCTTTGTTTTACTGATGTTTTTGCCGTCACAACAGGGGCAGGTAGGGGAGAGGGGTTGTTGCTGAGTGGTTTTGTTTTCTTTACTTTTTTTTCAATGTTGATGTCTTCACAGAATGTTTATAATTACATTTATCACCAACTGTGTTCATGTTACTCCTCTCATGTCCTTTTCGTCGAGGTGTGTGTGTGTGTGGGGGGGGGGTGCGAGTAAGAGACACTGGAGCTGCTATTTGTTGGGGAGCACCACTGCCTTGTTCTCTCATCCATTTTAAGTGACGGTTGAAAGCGGGTTACCCTACCTATGAGCCATTCTCTAGAGGTCGATTATCAGGATTTCGCAAATGTTGACAAGTTGTGAAAGAAGAAGAAAACCGTTGTCAGAAATCGTGTTCGTTTTTCTTATTCCTTGTTTGTTGTGTAAACATTATGATCACACGCAAGGCCAACTCCTGATATGGCGACGTTTTGTGTTGCCACAAGATAATTTAGAAATTATCGGTCGATTCTGCCTATAAAAATGTAAAAAATACATAAAAATGGGCAGCCTTTGAGGCTGTTTGGACGGGATACAGTGGGTCCTTTTTTTAAACCTGTAAACACAGATACATGCGTTCCTACTGCAAGACATTGTGCATGATTTAAGATTACAACTAAGGATCTAGGCCGTTTCTCAACATAATTAGTAAGTACCGGGTAATTAGTATTTAACGTCTCAGAATTATTCGTTTGGAAAACAGTGAAGGAATAGTCAGATCATTTCATCACGTCCCACCTGTGTACCCCCTCTAACGTTTACTAAGCCAATCTGACATCTTTCGATTTCTGAGCCCTGAAGACAATACGCATCAAGGTTTACGGAACTACTACTGAAAAGCAAAAATGACTGACATGCCTTCAGGGGGGTCTATTTATAAGTGCATCACATTGTGAGTCACAGCAACGTTCGACCGTAGTATTTAGAGTGATTGGTTTTGCGATGGCATAATTACACCCAGAGGTGTCGGACTGTTACCTTTTCAGACATCGTTATCAAGTGAAAATAAAGAAACAACCCACTATCGACTCAAATGTGTTGAATTTGCGTGCGTCACCATCACATCCAATCATGAAAAAGTATAGATCTAACAAAAGCTGTAGATGACGTTTCTTTGCATGAAATGAGTATTGATGAATGACGCACAATTATGTCATTGCAGCACCCTTTCTAAAACCAACCATGGGCATCAATTTAGCATTGAATGTGAACATTTATTGTTTCATTAATTTTCAACATGCATTCGATTGCCGAAGTGTTAATAGCTGTGAAATTACTAACGTCCGACTTTTTTTTTTTTTGAAGATCCTGTGCCTTTGCTGCCAACAATGATTTTCCGTGTACGTCACTGGTTCAAGTTGTTGTTTTTCGGTTACTTCACATGTTGACAATCAAGTCAAGATCAAATCCAATTTAATTTATGGCTTTTCAATTTTGGGTGTACATGTAAAAGTTTGTGTTGGGCCTTTGGAGAATGGCTCGTTTTGAGTTTGATGCTTCGTAGATAAATGAAAGCCAGGAGAATGGTTGTGAAAAGTTGCTAAGACTTTTTGTATATTTTACTCATTAACTTTTATTCGCTAAAAATACTGGCTAGTTGCCTCTTTCATCGTAAGCTCTCTTGTGGAAAAAAAAATCATGATTCCATGTTTTTGTCGAGAATAATAACTTCACACCTTTTCCTTTTTTTGGGGGGGGGTCTTTGTGATGCACGCTGCCATTTAATTCCATGAATGTCCCTGTGGGTGACTCCCTGAACTGCACTCGCCCCGTGCTATTTATAGGCCCAGCCCGACTGTGCACCTGTTGGTGGCTCAGATGAGCGACCGCTGAACGTGGGAAGGCACATCTCCTGACTTTTCCTTCTGTGTTGTCTTTTTTTTCTGCTCGTGTTGGATTTTCCCAACCGTCGTTGTTTTGCTGTGCACCTGAGGTCTATCAGGAAAGCGGCAGCGGCACTCTGCCTTATCGCTATTCTACTGCAATACTTCTGGTTTCTCGCTGCTGCTTGTATTGCAATAGAAGAAGCTTCATCAGCGATTTCGACGTTGGTTTGCCTATTAATACTTATTTTCATGAGCAAGTTTTGGGGAATTCCTTTTATTTCATTGGTCCAGTCTCATTCCCTGTTCCGCTCAAATCAAACGCGTTTTTTTTTTACTGTTGGGAATTTCTTGTTAAATACTTAACTGTTATGAAGCTACCCCGACGAGGAAATTTTATATTTGGATCACAGTTGCTGGATTGTTCCTATAGCCCGAACATTAAATTTTTTTACTGGCAAGAATGTGTAAGCATGTTGACGTACTTATGTAGTTCGGTTATTTTTTAACGCATCGACGTACTTATGTAGTAAAGTTATTTTTTTTTAACGCATCATCAAAAATACATAGACGTACTCTGGGCCTGGTTAAAAGAGTGAAGGTTTGGAACAGGCTGTAATGTTTGTTGTTGCTGTTTTTTTCCTTTACTCTCTGTACAGCCCGAGCCATTCTAGTGGGCTAACCAGCGCAGCCCCAGTGTGAGTGTAAGACTAACCGAATGGGGCTGTAGCCTGTGAGTTGTGTGCAGAGCCCGCGAGCTGGGCTGGTGTAGACTGTGTGTTACTGTGTTGGCTGATGAGTAGATCACACGCGCGACGTGCTCACCCCGAAAACGCCTCACGCAGACAGTCAGAGCGGGTACCGTCTATGTTACAGCATCACCGGTAGATGCGCTGCTCCTACCGCTAGCCTCAGGCAGGTGGTTTGGCCTGCTGGTAAGCCTGCTATTACGTCCGCGATGACTAATCTCACAGACGTAATGCCCAGGGTACCACAGGCTGAGCTATATTGTTTAAACTATAGGTTAACCCTGTCGGGAAATCTATGGGGAATTGGTCTCTCTCTCTCTCTCTCTCTCTCTCTCTCTCAAACATCGAGTGTGGCTCATCGCAATCCAAAGTATTGAATTTAAAAAAAATATTGAGCCCGTTTTCGGGATTTTTTTTTTTGTTATTTTATTTGAGTGCGAAATGATGGTACACGGACGGTACCAATCATTCAACCTCTATGAAGGCTTTTTCACACCTTCTTCACTACATGACCTTTTTTTGTGTTTTTTTTTTTTACTTAACTCTGTCATTTCTTTTATATAACCTCAAGTGACTTGACTATCGTTGTGTCCAAAATAGTTCTCTAATTTTTCTTGAGTGTCACTGTTAGTGTATGTCTAGCTCCGCCCAGCTTTGACCGGTGGTCAGATGGTGCAGTGTGGATCATCTCACACTTCCCTACATGGCTAGCATCGTTCTCTGAGAGTCTCAGGATTTGCTGTAATAAAATGTTATATTCAACGGCATGGGGTCGCGCCACAAACTTGAGCTCAGTTTTCATGTTTTCCGCCATATCAATGCCGATTTCAAGATGCGTGTGTTCTGGAATTACTTTTCTCTTTAAATTCCTTATTCTGAAGGGTTGCCGATTTAAAAAAAAAAAAAAAAGAAAATTAAACTTGTTCTAATACATGTAGTCTGATACAAATTCTTATAAATCCGCATCACATCCAGTTTCTCACTATCACTTTGGGCGTCGGTATTTCATGCAGTGCAT
>RQTK01000762.1:180862-204027 GCA_003991915.1 Elysia chlorotica | reverse complement strand
TAGTGTATACATTATTCTAGCTCCGCCCAGCTTTGACCCGTGGTCAGATAGTGCAGTGTGGATTATCTCACACTTCCCTACATGGCTAGCATATGTTCTCTGAGAGTCTCAGGATTTGCTGTAATAAAATGTTATATTCAACAGCATGGGGTCGCGCCACAAACTTGAGCTCAGTTTTCAGTTTTCCGCCATATCAATCCGATTTCAAGATGCGTGTGTTCTGGATTACTTTTCTCTTTAAATTTCTTATTCTGAAGGGTTGCCGCTTTAAAAAAAAAAAGAAAATTAAACTTGTTCTAATACATGTAGTCTGATACAAATTCTTATAAATCCGCATCACATCCAGTTTCTCACTATCACTTTGGGCGTCGGTATTTCATGCAGTGCATAACATACATGTACATACATACACATTTTTAAAAATATATTATTGTTGTTAATACTACTACAACTACTACTACTACTACTACTACTACTACTACTACTACTACTACTACTACTACTACTAATAATAATAATAATAATAATAATAATAATAATAGTAATAGTAATAATAATAATGATAATAAATTATGTTCATACAGTGTATTTATAGAGCGCCATAACCAATCAACTCAGCTCATGGCGCTTTTACACATTAAAATCTCACTTAAAAGTATATTTTGACATAGTGACATAGATTATACATGTCATAACATTACAAACAAAAAGTATTAACTTATACTCTCTTTCTCTCTCTCTCTCTCTCTCTCTCTCTCTCTCTCTCTCTCTCTCTCTCTCTCTCTCTCTCTCTCTCTCTGGGGAGCGCGGTGGTCCAGGGGTAGAACATCGGCTTCCGACGCAAAAGGTCCCGAGTTCGAATCCTGGCTGTTGCGTTCCCTACTGGTTGGGTCGGTGTCAGTATAATGTGACCGGCTGAGACAGGAGTTATGGTATCCCCGCCCTGTCTCGTGTGTGGCAGCACATTAAAATTTTTCAGACGTCCGTATTGGGGCCCGTCCACAATATAGCCTACATAGTGCTGGCGTTGGACGTTAAACCAACCCAACCCTTAGCAACCCCCCCTCTCTCTGTCTCTATCTCTATCTCTCTCTCTCTCTATCTCTCTCTCTCTCTCTCTCTCAGGACTCTGGACTATAGAACAGTTTTTTTTTTTAAAATACACCTCGATCGTTCATTTAAATAATGAATAGAAAGAAAAGCAAAAACAAAACTCACCTGTGTGACAAGATCTTTGAAACTGTAGTGTAAACTTCTATTGGTTTACCACCGGCCTGGGCTGATGCCCCAGTTCACGTATGGTATATATGCTCGTCTGTTATTAATATTAAACAATGGTGTCTAGATCGAGGCTCCCACTGTATTGACATTTTTGTATCCGTCCGCCCTTTAAAGTGCTCGCGGAAAATGACATCTCGTTGAGTTGTGTTACCAGATAACCTCATCCATTTATATAATTGTGCTGTATGAAAAGTACATTAGATTTAGAGGGTCCTTGGTTTTTAGGGTGTTTCACCATATGTATTTAAAGACTATTTGCTTTATTTTTTAAATTTTCAGTTGGTTTGCACCATTTTAATTAAATTTAAGAAAATTGGCAAATGGTCAAGTGTGCAGTTTTAACAGGGGTTGTTTTTTTTTGTTTTGTTTTTTAGTTGTAAATTATACTCATTGCCTTTTACTTAGGTCAAAACAGCTGCTTTTTAATGTTCACACTCAACTGAGTAGTTGAGGAATGCAGTGGAAAAAGTGATTTGATCAGCTGATGTTTATGATCCATAAAACAAGATTGCTTAATTAGTATATGTTCCAAGCATGTAGACGACGTGGATAAGGCATGTGTTTGTTTGTTGAGAGATTATGGGTTTAAATTTTGGTGTAGTATACACGGTATTTGAGTTTGGGGCATCCAACTAAGGCTGTAAACACAGTGGATACGTCTGCCTCGCGTGCATTTCACGTCACTTCAGAGAAGGTACACAAAGAAAAGGTCCGAACTATTGTCTACAGCATCCCATGAACGCCACAGCGGTGAACTCAGGACACACCGTCGTCTGCCGACCACCTCGCTTTAGATCTAGTTAAGTAAGCATTTTTTGGTTGCAGTAAAAAAAAAAGAGGGCGCGGTTGCCCTGGGTAGAACACCGGCTTCTGATACAGGAGGTCCGTGGTTCGAGCCCTGGTGATGTCGCCCCCTACTGGTTGGGTCGGTGTCGGTCTAATGTGATCGGCTTAGACAGGAGTCATGGTATCACTGTCCTGTCTCGTGTGTGGTAGCACATAAACTTGTAAGACGTCAGTCTTGGGTCCCGTCGACAATATAGCCTATATAGTGCTTATGTTGGACGTGAAACCAACTTAAGCACTACTTACCTTGGTATATGGCCGCAAGGTAGCCTAGTTGATGGCGATGGACGGCAAAAAACTAACATGAAAGACGAACATAAAATGTAGCTCTTCCTCATACTGTGAGTCGGTAGATAAAATATTGGCCTGATAATGCTATCCCTTGCAGGGGAATGCACGATTCATCTTTGTTTGATAATAGAAACAAGAAAGGAGTGGAATCGTGGTTAGGGCTGCTGAAATGCTACCAATGGATTGGTGATGTTTCACAGCATTAATTACTTTATAACGTTTGTGTTTGAATTGTTTTTATACTTTTGTTGTTTCTTTGTCTTGGAATGCTTACCTCTAGTATAAGCATGTCAGATATATGGGGTTATATTTGGTTTACAAAGAGGATTTTAGTATCCTTCAAGACCAATCACTTTTGGGCACTTCCAGTTATTGTAATATTTCTTTGATTAGAAAGTCATCCTCTCTCCAATAGTCCCTCCTGGGCTTATTTCCAGTAGCCTCATGATCAACATTTCATTGGGTAGTCCTCCCTCGTAGTTTTTCTGCCAGAATTGGTGCCTGCTGGTTTCACAGTCTCTGGCTTTGTATATGGTCTTCTCTCCTAAGCCATTTCAGAAAGCGTTAAATGGGTTGGATGCTAATAAAAACCTGTTGTGTGAACTGAAAACTAAATTGCATGGCAAAGATGATGACTGCCCTGTTCTTCAACCACACACACGGCGCAGTGATAACAAATAACAAAACAGTGATTGCTCGCGACCTATTATAAGCCTTCCTATTTACATATTCATATAAGTCATTAAGTTGTAAGCTACCACAATATTGTGCTCATAGCAATAGAAATAGTGATAGAAATTAGGTTATAAACTCGGCCTTATCTTTGTGTGTCTGTGTGTGTCCAGGCATGCATCGACGACAACCTGGAGATGGTGGAGTTCCTGGTGGAGAGCGGGGCCGATGTCGACGTCTGTGATAATGAGGGATGGACTCCTCTCCACGCCACGGCCTCCTGTGCTTTTACAGAGATAGCTAGGTACGTTTACTACAGCCTCCTGTGCTTTTACAGAGATAGCTAGGTACGTTTACTACAGCCTCCTGTGCTTTTACAGAGATAGCTAGGTACGTTTACTACAGCCTCCTGTGCTTTTACAGAGATAGCTAGGTACGTTTACTACAGCTTCCTGTGCTTTTACAGAGATAGGAAGGTAAGTTTACTACAGGAACTTGCCTTGCAGAGGTAGTTCGTAAGTTTTGTTTTACCACGTCTTTTGATGCACCAATCCGACTCTTTTTTTAATTAAAACAGGAAGGACGAAAAAATAAACTTCCTTATGTATGAACCTCATCAGCTACACACATGCTTTGCAGATTGTCAATTCACATAGATTTTTGCAGTACATCGTTTAGGAAAAGGTCATTCTAGTCCAGGAAATTATTTAGTTTCGGTGAATTTTCCTTGACTGGGTGTTAATTTCAGTCATGCTGTGTTTTTCTCTCACTGCAGATATTTGATAAAGCATGGGGCCAGTGTGGCAGCTGTCAACAATGATGGTGACTTACCTATGGATATTGCTGAGAATGACGAGATGGAGAAACTGCTGAAGGAGGAGATGGACAGGCAGGGTAAGTTTGCTGTTGACACATCTCCACTCTTCATGCCACTGTTTTCTTAAAATCTGCTTTTGTATGTACCAACTGCAGCATGTGATTTTGTAAGTGATAATGTTAGAAATGGATACAGTCAGCCCCAGAAAACTAAGGTTTATAGTGTGAACATGGGAGCAGCAGTCTCTTAACTCACTTGCGGCGTTTCCCTTCGCAGTGACGCGATAGGCCTCCTCTTAGCTGGGATGTTTCCTGTTGGCCCTCTGGGATGGACTCTGCAGCACAGTGCTCTCCCCTGCACCGCCAGGCTCGTTCCTATGTGTAGATACACTTGTTTGTTGCCTTATTTACTTAAAAGCACCCAGGCATTAATACTGGAGCAAAAAACACAGATTTCAGAAGTGTCTCATGTGGTTTTACTTGTGTTGTTGTGTACCGCCCAGGCATCGACGCGGAGGCAGCGCGCTGTGAGGAGGAGCAGCGCATGCTGGAGGACGCCAACCAGTGGCTCAGTGAGCAGACGGTGGCCGAGGTCCGGCACCCCAAGACTGGCGCCACCGCGCTGCACGTGGCAGCCGCTAAGGGATACATGAAAGTCATGAGGTACTTCATTTTGTACTGTCACAAGGAAACATTTTATTTTAACATCACAAACATAAGTTTGATTTCAGCAATTGTTTTAAAGTTTATGGTTCCTCGTCATTGATTATGCATGTATGAATCTGACTGTGTCTGTGCTTGGCCTGTGTGCAGCCTGCTGCTGGAAGCCGGCGTGGCCGTGGATGCCGAGGACAACGACGGGTGGACCCCGCTGCACGCGGCCGCACACTGGGGGCAGGAGGACGCCTGCAAACTGCTGGTCGAGCACAACTGTGACATGACGTACAAGAACAAGGCGGTGAGCCTCGCACCTTTTCTTTAATGCTATTTTGTAAGAGAGCAGTGAGAACTAACTTGATATACAAGAACAAGGCGGTGAGTCTCACACCTTTTCTTTAATGCTATTTTGTAAGAGAGCAGTGAGAACTAACTTGATATACAAGAACAAGGCGGTGAGTCTCACACCTTTTCTTTAATGCTATTTTGTAAGAGAGCAGTGAGAACTAACTTGATATACAAGAACAAGGCGGTGAGTCGCGCACCTTTTCTTTAATGCTATTTTGTAAGAGAGCAGTGAGAACTAACTTGATATACAAGAACAAGGCGGTGAGTCTCACACCTTTTCTTTAATGCTATTTTGTAAGAGAGCAGTGAGAACTAACTTGATATACAAGAACAAGGCGGTGAGCACCGGTATAGAGTCGAGTTTAAGTTGAGTTCAACATCAGTATGGAAAGTATCTAGCCTGTTTTTTTATTTCATTTAATAAGAAAGCAGTAAGAACTCAGAATTTACAGTCTTTTTTTTTATTTTTATTTTTTTGTGACATATAAAAAGAACTTGGCAACAAAAATAATCCTACTCTGTCTTTGCTCAAATTTTTATTTCTTTCTCTCTTAAACTGAGGAAAAATAAATACCAGCTAAAAATTTAACACTAATTTCTTAAAGTTGTTTAACTTTATTGGAAATTGCAGACTTATTTCATAATGACCTGCTTTATTTTGAGATATTGTGTAAAAGTTGTAACCATTTTTTCAAATTTTCAAAAACACGGTTTTCAATCCTTTTTTTTCTTTCTTTTATCTTCGATTTCTATTATAACATTTTTTCTGTCTTTATTTGGTTGAAGGAAGCTTGTACTCTCATTAAATAAATTGTTAAAAAAAATTTTTGTTTCCATATTTTCCTCAATTATTATTGTTTTACATATTTTATTTTGTATGTTTCTGCAGGGACACACAGCGCTAGACTTGGCAGAGAAAGACATGTTAAAATTGCTAGAAGAACTCAAGGAAAACCAAGCTGCAGTAAGTGGATTGCTTCTGTTTGATCCATAAATATTCTTGCACTGGTTGTTTTGTTTTTAAAAAAAAAAGTTTCTGTAAAACCTTGCACCAAAAACAAAGCAAAACAGTTTTACATCATGTTGATTCAGTTAAAAGAGTAATTAGGACTTTTTTTACTATGGTTATTTAAAATTAATCAAAACCATGAGCAATTTGTAAGAATGTTAAACTGATATGCGCTGCTGAAGGCAAATAGGAAACTAGGTCAAAGTCATTTTGAATAGTATTTCACGATTTTTGCTTTGTTTTGTTTTTTACTTAGAAATGTAGAAATTTGAAAAAGATAGTGCAGTCAGAATACAAGTTTTGCATCGAGTAAATTTCTTCATGTCTCTGTACACAAGATTTAAATTATTTACATACACAATTCCACAGTTACGAAGTAAACATGAAATTGATACAGATCATATCCTCACCTCAAGCACAAGTGGAAAGAGGAGGTACGTTTAGCCTTGAAAGAAAAAGGCCAGATTCATGACTCCAGAATAAATTAATTTTTTTTTTTTGTCTACTATGATCTGATCCAAAAATGACATTTTAAGCAAAAAAATATCTTTCTTTATATTGAATCTGGAATTTTTAATATATCAATTGACATATCTTTTTTCCATGATCATTGTGACTTATAGCTGTCTTGATTTCTGAAAACATAAGTCTGAAATGTTTTTTACATGGATGTGTTTTTCCAGAAGCTCCGTGACACGTATGAGTGTGGACCAGAAGCAGAACGTCATACAGCGTACGTCCGAGGAAGAACGCGCTGCGCTGGCCTCCCTCCAGGCAGAAGACAAACTGCCCACCATCCACAGCCTGGCCCGCGCCCAAGAGGAGAGGGAGGCGGAAGATGCAGAGACAGGTGGGAAGCCGATGCTTTTGTCTCTTTGAGTCAGCATGCTGTGGAATGTAAAGCTCATTGTTTAAGATGACCAAAAGCCTTTCCCTTATATATATTTTTATTTCTTTGTTGTTACCTCTACTTCTCAAGTTGTGTAGTTATAGAATCTTCTCTTGAAATTGTTTTAAAGGGCTTCAAAATGTTATTCGTACCGTAGATTTCCATTTGGTCCATGATCTGTATTGACTCTATTAGTACATATAGTTGAATTCAAATTGCTTGAGAGTGGATTAAAACTTTGAATTACAAGGATTTTGAAGGCTGCTTGACAGATAGTGTAATGCCTATTGAAGGCTACAGCTTATACTTGAGAGAATTAATCAAAAAGATTTTACATTATGAGTCTGATTGTGACAGAGCCAAAGACAACAAAAAATAATCCATCCTTTTTAAAAATTCGGTTAGTAAGAAATTTGAATGATCAGACTTCGGTGTTTGAGATTTCCACTGCATATGTAATAGTTTTTTTTTAGAAACAGCACAAAAGAGATATATGTTAAAAGAAAAGAAAGAGCGTGGAAGATTATTAAATATGAAATAGTATGTGTTGTAATGTACCAAAGCAGCCACAGACGTCACTGCATAATAATAGGAAATAATAGAACAAATCCCGAATACTTCACACTTCTTTAATGAATGTCCAAGACAGATTTGATTGAGACACGGTGCTTCTAACTTTGTCAAAATAACAGTTTGCTTCAGTTATGTACATTTTTATCATGTTTTTTTGGGTGTTTTTTTTTTTTTACAGAGCGTAAAAATGAAAGGAACAAACAAGTTTCGAACCAGGTAAGATTTTGTTTTGTTGGTGAAAAAATTTGAACTGCAGTCTATGTAGACTGAGCACTAGCTTTCTTAGAATAAGAAAAACAATTGTAGATTTAACAAATCAGGTCTTGAAATAACGGTGATGGTGAACTGCTTTTTTATATTTAGTTAGTAATTTGTGTGTGGAAAAACATTCGAAAAACCTGGTAGACAACTTTTTTTACACAGTGCACTTGTTTCAAATCTGACATCATTGGGTGCTACATTTTCAATCAACGAAATTGAACTATAAAGATGAAAAAACTTGAACTCTTTCATTAAGAAGAAGTTTAAAATGAATTTTGGCTTATGTGCTAGCAGGAGAGGACGTGCAATCTTCATTCAGCTTTATGCAGTTGGCTTTTTAGATTTACATCTGCACAGGGTCGGTGGCATCAAGCAAAAAATCATGTCGGGACATATGCACTGCTTTTTCCTTCTTCATGTTATCAGAATGTATTTTACAAGACTATTTTATTCTTAACCAAGCATGACTTTCTCTGTCTTCAAAACTTTAGGGGGTTTTACTTCTTTCAATGAATTGTATTTGCCATTAACTGTCTTTGAAAAGCTTTTTTTCTTTTCCTCTTTTATTCATTCATATGTAAAATGATCTCCGATCCTAATATTGCCTAGGGAATTTTACTTTCCAGTACGGCTAGATAATGTGTAGACATTCTTTTTTTTTTTTTCCTGGGTTTGGTGTGTAAATTAAAAATGCATGATATTATTAGTGCTATTAGATTATTGTAGATCTTTTAAACATTGAGTGAATGGGTGCTCGCGAAAAAGATCTTTTAAATTGCCTTGTCACACAAAATACTCGTTGATGATGCATAGTTTGCCGGTGTTTCCACTTGAACACAAACACAAACATATCTATGATACCACACACAGTCGCCCTTGCCGCCTACGGTCCCCACAACCTCCGCTGGTTGGTCTCGGCCCGCCAGTGCCTTGATCATAGCGGGCGCTGATCTACGCCGACCTGATATGCCCAAAATTGACGAGGACTCTGAGATGGAGAGACCGAGCTCCAGTCCTGCGATCACTTCTGAAAGCACGGCAGTGCCAAGTGTTGTACCGAGCCCCGCACCCTCAAGCTCCGCGGTGACCGCTGCGACGGCTGCCGAGGGTGCCGCCACTAGCCAGCCTGGCAGCAGCACAGCCCCACCCTCCACCTCCAGCCTCGGGGCGGTCCCCCCAGCAACGCTGGTGGCCAAACCTTCCCTCACACTGACACGCGTGTTAGACAGCCTCACCGATTTACCCACCGACTCTAACACACAAGTAAGTCTTCTGCATGAGCTCGATCAATTTTTTGGTTAAAATCCCAGTAAGGTCTTTGTTGGCTAGCAACACAGCTATAAAAAGCTTGGAAATTACAAACAAAAATATTACATACCGTCCGCCATTTTGCTGTTTCTAAGGGGATGAGGATTTCTGACTCATCTCCCCTTAGCACCACTACGCCGTCGTCTTTCTACTGTTTCGGTTCCTTACCAGTTTAACCAGTAAAAGATTGTTATAATTATTAAAAAGAAAAAAAAACAACAACAATAAAACAATAACGGCTACACCATCAAGAACAAGAACACCAGGCCTGTCATTCTTCTTATTAATCAATCTCCTAGAAACTCAACACATATGTTACTTTGTGACACTTCGTAACTTCGAGGCAGAATTCTATCAAATGCCGTGCTTTGAAGGCTGGGCGTTCCCGGGTTTTCGCTTCGATGGCTTCATTAATTTCTTTACGTTGTAATTATACGGTTATTTATAGGGGAATCTCTTTGGTTGTAATAATTATATATCAACGGATTGGTAAAACGCCCGTCCATTATCTTTGCTATTTGCTTTCCCCGACTGCACTTCTCTTCAATCATTCCAAGCGTTATAAGGTGTTCCAGCTTTTCTCTTCTCATCAAACGCCTAAAAAAGATTGTTAGGGGTGTACGAATTGTAAGCATGTTTAAGATTATTTTGCGTTAGATTCCTAAACAGCTGTTTCATTAGACTTTTTTGCTGTCCACGGTATTCTGAGCATTTTTCTGAGGAACTACATTTCAACTAATTCAGTTTGTTCTGTGTTCGTCCCGAGATTGTTAAAGCCTCGCATCCATACATAAATATTGGTTTAATAAATAGGTCCTATAGCACCGAAGGGCTCTTCTTTTTCTCTGCATGGAGAAATGCCTGTTTGTTAAAGTTGCTTTAATTTTTTTTTTTTTGGAAACTCAATTTAACTTCACGATCCTATATACTGTACCTTCTTCACAGGAAAGAACAATGTGCTATTTTTCGACTCAGAACGCAACACATCCCCCTCAACCAAGACATAGTTCCTTCCTATGAGACCTGACCTCCACACGGCTTTGTATTCCACCTCAGCGCAGCTACAGAGAACTGCTGCCTTTTTCTTCATGGCCCTAGGCAAAAGAGCGCAAGCTCAGAGGCCACTGGACTAAACAACAACAACAACAACAACAACAACAACAACAACAACAAGTAGTACTAATGTGACAAAGATCTCGTCATCCTAGCTCTGCGTCTGCAGATGTGTACAATTGCCAGACGTTAGTCTAAGGACCCGTCCACAAAATAGCCCAGAAAGTGCAGGACGCAATTTTCCTTGTACTTAACTTTAAATTTCTCATTCCAAATCGAACATGACAAGTGGGACTGACATTTCGATATCTCACCAATGACTGACCAGGTGTATACATGTATTAATAATAATTACTCAACACAATAATATTTTATTTAAAGATGTCAATTTATTTTGGACAGAAATATTTACATTATGTGATTAACATACGTACATACTCTATACAATTATCATGCTAGTTTCATAAATAGCCACAATGAAGTACATGTAAAAAAAAATAATGAAAGAGAAATAGTCCTGGTATTAAAGTTGAACGGAATAACCCAATGTAAGTGAAATGTGGGACTAAAACAACTGCACTTGTATGTATACACATTAAAAATCGCAGTCTGAAATATTTCTATCAACAATTGAGCTAGGAGAGATGCCAACTTTGGTTCCTCTTACAAATATATTCACTTCAAAGACACACAAATGTACACTTATTTTATGGCATGATTAATTTCAATTGTTAGAAAAAATTGAAATCTGAGAATATGGGAAAATACACAATATCTTTCACAGACCCTGTAAGATGTACACTGTAGGATTTCAATAATAAGGGTTTCACCAGCATCAAAACATCTTATCCTGTGACCGACATCAAAACATCTTATCAACCATAATATTTTATATAGCTATCCCCTATCAGTTAGCAGTTAGAAAAATAACGAACAAATCCAACGACAATGTTCAGCAGTAGCAATTTTTTAACCATTCAGGTTTAATGAGAAAAATTAGGATTGAAAATTTAATATTCGTAAAGCAGTAATATGTTTGTGTTTATGTATAATAGGTTGACAGCAAAAAAAAATATTACAAACTTAGCAATACTATAAAACAAGTCATAGTAAAGTTCTCTAGGAGGGAACTATGTCTTTGATGAATCCATTGGAAGCTCAAATTATACCATACATAAAGAAATTAAATTGTAATAGATTGCCCTCAACACCTATTTTTGTTGTTTTGTTACAATTACACAGCCAATTGATTGGAGGCACAAATAATCTGATCCATACAAAGGCGTAAGTAAAAGCTACCCCCCCCCCCAAAAAAAAAAAACAAAAAACAACAAAAAAACAACAACAACAAAAACAACCAAAAAAAAACCCCCAAACAAACAACAGAAAATTATAGTACACAAAATTATGTCCTTATAATTTAATTTGGCACCACATTACCATTAGCAGAACAAATTATAATACACAATATTTTACACATAATTATCTTCTGGAAGAGAAATTCATTTTCGAATATGACTAGGTTTGTCTTTGAGCACACATATAAAGACCATTTTACAATTACATAGACTACTCTTTAAGTTTTAATATCATATACTTGGAAAAAAAAATATCCTCAAAGACAAAAAAAAAAATAAATAAAGAAATTGTTTGCAATTTGTACCTTCATCTTTTTTTCTTTTAAAGGAATACAATAAAGGAATACAATGCTAGCCACTAAATTCAAACAAACCGTATTTCTGTAATTGAATAAATATAAACACATTAAAAATTTTGGTGGTAAGTACAATGTCGCAGTAGCTTACGACTTGTCATAAGCTTGCTACAACACTTTACTTATTTACAAACCATTTATATTAATTGGCAGAAGAAAAAACCCCACAACCCCCCCCCCAACTATCACAACTGTAAATTCATTTATTTGAAAAGAAAGAAAGTAAACATCAATTGACTTAAAACAAAATAAGTATTAAAAAAAAAAAAAATGTAAACGTAGTCATACAATTTCAAAAATAAAAAGCGGCTTGTTATGATTACAGCATTAGTTTGACCAGGGTTTATAAAACCCGATTGGTTTCCCAGTAATGCGGATTTCACTCAGCAGACGCTAAGTGTAAGGCAAATACACATTTCAGGAATCTTGTCCTATCTCAAATCATGTGCAATTTTATACAGAAAAAACAACCAAACCAAACCCAGCTGAAAGTGTTAATTGTCATTGCTCTTGCAGCAATAAAGTCAAACAACATACACAATCTGATTTTCTCTCTTCGAGCACCATAACTATGACAGCTGCAAAAAGTTTGGCCTACAGATTAAAGAATAAAAAATCAATATCGAAAAAAGAAAGTGCTAAGTTGATAGCTGTGAATTAGACACCCAATACATGAAGTGTCTTAAGATATTCATCAAATAAAATCATGGTCACTGTCTTAACTTTGGCATTATGTGAACAAAGTATGTACAGTCACAATATCAACAATGATTGACCATAAAAAATGTTTTGTGCCTTGAAAAATCTTTGTACTCACACATGATAAAAAGACTTGTGCAAATTGCCTACTCAATACATTTCATAGAAAGTAAAACCACTAACAATCAAACTCCACATTTTCCCCCGGATACTTATTGCACTTCGAGGTATGTTTCATCTCTTCATCACTGGGATTTTAAAAATTTTGAGTGTAATAACACAGAAAATAAATAAATAAATAAAAAATATTCCTCGTCAGCAATACCAATAATTTCATCTTTATCAAAATAGTAGCTTGAGAAATTATGGTGTCCCTAACTATTTATTAATCATCACTGATAAAAACTCTCACTAATGTTTGAAATTCTATGAAGTTAGTTTTATGGTTTTACTCAAAGCCACTCTGTTTTCATTTAAAATTTTCTAATAATGAGAGAAAGAAGGGACGTAACCCATAATACCAAGCACTAGTATCAATGTAATAAGAATGAAAGTGAACTTTTCACACAACTGCTTGATTAAAATCACCTCAAAATATTCAAATAAATCCTGAATGATTAATACATTTATGCCAAAGCCCTAGTCAAGCATTGATCAATGGAATTAAATCGCCATATAGCCTAAAAAACAACGAGCCATAAAAAATGTAACCTTACACAAAAACAATGGTATCTGAATTACTGAATTATTTTTACACGATCTAACATGCTTATGTCACCTTTTTTAGTTGACTTAACATGTCTGAGGCGTGATCAAATAACTGGTCTGACAAACATATAGGGGTATTTATCATTGAAAAACTTGTGTGATGTCCATACCAATGTAATAAAATAAAGTAAGTAAAAAAAAAGTACTGGTGGAATGTGTGTGTCATATTTTATGGCATGATTAATTTCAATTGTTAGAAAAAATTGAAATCTGAGAATATGGGAAAATACACAATATCTTTCACAGACCCTGTAAGATGTTAACTGTAAACAAACTGAAAAAAAAAAACAGCAAGAAAGGCGATGAAACATCTCTAATTTCTCCTAGTTGGCCAACTAATGATCAAACATAAAAAATAATATGAAACCCTCTGACGACTGAAATAAAACTGCTTTAACAGCCTCTTTTCCATTTCTCCCAGCCTCGTAAAATAACATTGTTTCTTTTTTTGTTGTTGTTTTGTTTAAAAAAAACCAACAAAAAACATTAGCATAATATCCGTTTAGCCAATTTCACTGGTTGACGATCTTTAAAATTTTTTTTATTTTATATTTAATCAAAATTTGTAAAGAAACATACAAATAATATGCAGTGGATTAAATTCCAAACCACTGAGAATTCTCACCATTCATTTAGTAAAACTAAAAATTCCCATACTAAAGCATGTGTGTGCAAGAACAAAGATGTGCATCAAATATGAAAATATAGCACAAAACAAATTAATTGGCATTAATCTTAAAGTAATCCTGCACAAGGCAATCACAATTTTATCAGTATCGTTGGGACTTTTCAGCATCAAATCGATTACATGTGAGGAAGATTTATAAGAATAAATAAACATTAAACTAATAATTATATTACTACTGCTACAACCACTATTAATTATAGTTATAATAATAATAATAATAATAATAATAATAATAATAATAATAATAATAATAATAATAATATTAATTAAACTATACATGTAGAAAAAAATTATGTTGATATAATAGAAAAGTAAAAACAGAAATACATCATAAAATTTAAAAAAAGTGAAGCAAATAATACAACACAAATTAAATGCATTGCACTTGAAACAGAATTTATGAAACATCATTATTAATCTAACATGAATTAAAAGTTTTTTTACTAATATTTAAACACTACAAGTTATCCCCACAAACTCACCTGTCATTTCTATTTACAGAAAAAAAATTCTGAAAGCAAATGAGTTAACTGGATGATGAGGTTTAAAAAACCCACAGAAAGTTTGGTCATAAGGATTTTTACATTAAAGAACAGCGATCCGCATATCGTACAATGATAATATAATTCTAGTTTTATACATCACATACTTAGCACACAATCCACATCACAGTCATAAGTTTAAGTATTTTTCCAATATATATAGGTAGATATAAATATGTGTAAGATTTTTCTGCTTCATTTTACCACAGATATTATGCTGCACATACCTACCTCAAAGGTTACAGCAGTTTCAGATCTTCTTATGAGCTGCCAATGGAATCATTTGTGAGAGCAATTTGCAAGAGGCACAATATTAGTACAGATTTACACCGCAAAATCAATGATTTCTAACTCTAGAAGCCTTCCTTCTAACCTTGCAAAAAAAAGTTTTAAGTAATCAAAAAGTTTTGTGTAAAGAGCAAATGAAAGCGAGATGTCCTTTGGCAAAAAAGTATACAAAATATTTTTTAGCAATTATGGCATCTTGAAAAAACGCCCTAAAGTGTAGATAAATTAGATATGCAACAACATTTTTTACACAAAATCAATTGCTTTTTATACACTATACTTCCTTGAATTCCAAATATTTCTTTTTTCTACGTCAAATGTTTAAAATTCAATTAGTTTAGGGAAAACGTTTTATCATGATGTTGGCTAAGTTGCAAAATTGTCCATTTTACTTCTGTTATGTGGTAATACACATAGAGCTGACTTTTTCAATTGAAAAACAAAAACAAACAAAAAATGATGTGCCAAAAGAGTAATAGTAATTAAATCATTAAAATAGTACCCCTTCATTCTGAGGGTAATATTTATGACAATATTAATAAATAAAAAATAACGGCATGAAGTAAAACATTCATACAAAAACAAAAAATGCAAGGTTGCAAATAAAAATTGTGGAAAACAGTGATGAGCAAAATAATAAACATAATATCATACTGTAAAAAAAATATTATACAAAGTTTTCGCTTCATCAATGACAAACTTTAGAAAACAGAAAACGAAAAAAAACCCCAAACATTCAAGACTAATGACTCAAACTTACACTGAAAATGAAAGGAAAATTCTAAATCCAGATGAGTTTAAAAAGAGAGAGAGAGAGAGAGAGAGAGAGAGAGAGAGAGAGAGAGAGAGAGAGAGACATAGAGAGAGATTTACTAAAAATTACCAACACAAACAAAAGTTGATGATTTACAAACATCTAAACTCAGTTGAAATAATGAAAATGACAGATTCGCAAAGCCAATAGAAACTCATTTGTTACAATTTATTCATCTTACAGAAATTGTTACCTGTCCTCAATGTGAGAGCATTTCTACAGAAAACTGATGTGATAGAATGCTATATCTTCACTCTACAATATTGTTTGATAAATTGCAAACTTTCGCACATTTGCAGAAATCTTTGATTAAAAGTCCCTTAAGTCAAATCAAAAAACTTTTTTTTTCCAACTTTCACAATTTAAGATAAAAGGGTACTGTTTGATGATATTGGATAACACTTTGCTAACTCTGTGGAAATACCCTATTGTTAGAGCACCCATTACACTGTTAGTGTTCCTTCAACAATAAGACATTATTTTGACACCCATCCATCCTTTTTTTTAGACTGAATAATTATGACATTATCCCTCTTAATTTTTTTTTCAAGAAACCCTTAACAAAAGGTATATGAAATACTTCTTTGCTTAATCTAAACCTATGTATAGCTTTCTTTACTTTGCCAGTATAGAGGAATTTGCCAAATGTTTGCTTGTGACAAACAATTAATAAACATTTAGTATACATGGAAACTTGTAAATGAAATGAAACAAAGAAAAAAGAAAAAGGATATTCAAAATAGATTAGCCACAATTACACTCACAGCAAAAACATTCAAAGGAGAATTGTTTAATCCGAAAGATATTTAGTTTTTGTGAAATTGTTACATTCGAAGATGCAAACAAGCAATTAAAAATAATAACCATACGGTAAGTATTAAAATGGACTAAGTATGAAAAAATGTTACCAACAAACAGATAAAAAATATCATCATGAGGAATTGAATAGTGATCTAACTCATTGAAATGTAAATTATCAAACATAGGATCCAACATCACAATATCCATGGAGATATAATTTTTGTAAAGTTTGAGATAGAAGCAACAACTAAAAACTTGAACACAAACCTTCTAAACAAAAAACACTAACAGTGGAAATCTAAATAAAACGAAGTCTAACAACTCGTCATAAACCAAGTTTGCAAGATAATAGATTATTTTTTCTCTTTGGCTCTGCTAAAAGTCTTTCTGTTCTGATCTTCTTAATTCGAAGTCCGCAACATCACTAAGCTTTACTAAAGTACTGCAGTAGTGCATACCTACAACGGCACCCGGTGCAACGGGACCTCTGCTAGAGCTGGACATTTCCAGAATTCCCGTATTTTCTATGTGCGGTCTATCACTTGTACTTGGGTTCAACGGGACATAGAAATGGGTGAACTGGGAGACAGCTGGAAGGGGGAGTAGGCTTTGGTTACAAAGTAATGGTTAATCAACCCGCATGGCAATGATTTGGGCCCGTCTCTGACTCAACAGTTTAGACAAAAGATGCGAATGTGTAGTGTGATACAGTGTGTAAATGTGTACAGTAGGGGAAGGGGTGTCCAACAGACATGCAGTCCAGTATTATGGCAATGCAGTTGGTCAGCTCAGTGATGAGTGAGGTGGAGATATGGAGACCAAAGTAATGGTTAATCAACCCGCATGGCAATGATTTGGGCCCGTCTCTGACTCAACAGTTTAGACAAAAGATGCGAATATGTAGTGTGATACAATGTGTAAATGTGTACAGTAGGGGAAGGGGTGTCCAACAGGCATGCAGTCCAGTATTATGGCAATGCAACTGATCAGCCCAATGATGAGGGAGGTGGAGATATGGAGACCAAGAGAGTTTTTACGGCACGGCAGCACAGTTACAGCTACATTGTGGAGAGAGAGAAAGGTTGGGGTGGGGAATTATGTGTTACTGTAGTGTTAGGTCTAGGTGGTCTCAGATCTTGAGCAACCGTACACAAAGAAAAGACAGTGAGAAACAGAAACGAAGTTAAACTAACAGGAAAATCAATTACTAATGGCAGCCTATTTCAAGGGTCACGGGTACAGTTAATTTTATCTTTACAAAAGGGAATTATTAAGTGTTAAAAATTGAAATTTTCGGTAGTGTTTCCCTGGCATGACTATAGCGGAAGCTTGTTCACAGCAGGGTTTTTCTTCTGGAGCCAAAAGTTTTTATGTAGTCATGTTTTACTGTATATGTCAAGCAGCAGTCAATGCTTTTAAAAGAAACAGGATTTGGAGAAATTGTTAAAGAAAGAAAACGATAGTAAAATACTAAAATCTATCGATACTATAAATTACGCAAATTTGCAAATAAGGTAATTAACTGTTTTTATTTTTAACACTTTTATGGTTCATGTTTGTAACCCATGGTGATACAAATCCTCTTATTTTCAAGTTTTGATCCAATCCCAAGCAATTCAAATTATAAGGTTTCAATTGTATTGATTTCAACTCTTATTCAAGGGAATTAGACATTGAAAAATGTACCAACATTGTTCCCGTTGTACTACCACTTGGACAGAATAAGTAAACATAAAGTTGAACTGATAAGAATAAAAAATGCTTCATCCAATAAGCTCAACCATATACATTATTTTAAAAAATCAATTATGAGAAAAACAAGTTTAATCCTTTAAACCTGTGAGGCTGCAGTGTGTGCGGCCAATAAAATCACAAAATATTATGGATCGGAGAAAAAAACCCTCTTTCTATTTGTAGATCCTTCTACAACCCTACATCAAAACATGGAATGAGCATGAGGGCTTAAAGAGTTAAGACATTTGCAAATTTATTGATACAAAATGAATATTAAATAGATTTGACATACACATTTTATTATGCATATATTAAAACAAATTCAAACATCTGGTTTAATTTGATTGTATTAAAATTTCAAAGTATGACCAAAACCGCAAGATAATAAAGAAGTTTTAATAGAAATTGGAAAAAAAAAATCAACAAAATCCTGGAATAATAGCATTGGACCAACTCCTTTCATTTTTTAATAAAACAAACTGGAATTTGGCAAACATAGTTATTCCCCCTATCCTTTGGTACAAGAATTTGTTGATCGTCTTAGAAGGTCCTTTTTGTACATGTAGGATTGAAGTCAATAAACTCTATGAATTAACCTTCACAAAGTTCTATCACAGAGAAGGGACTATAATAATTAGATATCGATATATTACAGGTATCATTAGCAGTAAGTCTCACAGTCTCCTTCTACTACTGCACAACACAGGCCTGAGATGCACTTCCGTGACTCCCGGCAGCTTTCGCAAAACAAATGCCTTGCATCCAACTGTTCTGTGTGGATTCATTTTCAGCATGAATGTAATATGTGCGCCCATTCTGCTTGCTCTTTATTCTGAAGGCATACAGCTTTTTATCTATTTTCGTCTCGGAGATGTCAGCATCTGTGAGAGGAATTTTCTTCAGTGAGCCCTGAAATGATAGCATATGGGAGAAGTTATAAACAACTTGGGAAAATTGATAAATATATAGGGAAGGGAAAAGTTTAAAAACAACATGACAATATTGATACATTATTACTAAAAACAAAACAAACAAAAAAACAAAAAACACCCCATTTTAAATATTCCAAATTTTTAATAAATTAACCATGCGACTTTACTAGTGGTTTTTTTTTTTGCTTGAAATTTGGGTTTGCATATTCTTCACAAATATAAAGTTTATACCAACCCCAACTTAGGATCTAATTCTGTTTTGTTAATGTACACTTATGCAAAAGAATCTACAATAAACAGAACATGATCACATTGAACAGAAAAGGACCCAACTAGTAGCCTGCAAAATTATGAAAATTGGTTTATATTATTTATATAATAGCATGCATTTGAGAATGTAAAATACAATCAGTTTCACTTTCAACAGAACATGCCTGAGCTGAAGAGTATCCCGACTAAAATTATATAACATTGTTTCTGCCTAAGATCTTATCTCTCGGAAGACAAAAAAAAAAGATTCTTGAGACAAATGAGTTTCTAACATGAAGAAAAGAAAATGAGCCTGCTAGCCGACACTGAAGTGATCAATCATTTAAAAATAGTAAACTTTGGTAAATGTTCACAAGTAAGGGGGCTACAGCTGAGATTGGAACACCTGACGTCCAGCGTGCCACTTCAAAGCTACCTATGCTCACATCAGTAGCCAGAATGCAAAGGTTGGGAAAGAAACATCATATAAATGGTTGGAAAAAGAAACTTTTAATCCAACTGGATCATTATATATTGTTTTTGCTAAACCTGTTTGTGTTTAAAATAGGCATTTGTATATAGAAAAATCTGTAAATTTTTAGAAAGTTGGCACCACAGAATGCAAAGATTTATTAAGAAAGATGATATGTGGTTGCAACTGGATCATTATTTATTTTACTGAACCTGTGTTTGTGTAAAATGGCATATTATAGAACATATTCCCTTGACAAACCTTTAATCTGTAAAAAAATCTATATAATTTAAAGTAAAATAATGTGCTATCCGTAGCTGAGTTGACACAGATACCCCACACATAAAAAGCAGATTCCAACCTGTGATCAATAAGAGGCCAAGGTGGGATAGGTCAAAGTTAAAGCATGCAGCTTCCTTTCAATAGGTTACGATAGGGAGAGAGAGAGGATTGAGAAAGAACTGAAAGACTAGACAGATGCTATGCAGGACTGCAAGGTGTGATCTTCCCCCTGACATCGACATTTTCAGGTTTGTATCTTGGGTATGTCTGAAGAAAAACCGTTGCAGCATTAACTCCACGAGAGCTTGGCCAGTTCCCCTGCTCTCACCCTGAAAGTCATTGCCCATCAAAAATAGGACTACACAGTCACATGAGAATCCATCCCCAGTAGAGACGCACATAGAAGTCATCATTAAAAATGATGTGAGCTACCAATGCATTTTTGATTTAGAAGGGATAGCACAGTTTTTTGTTTGTGTTTTATGTGTTTGTTTTGACAAGTCATAATAACAAAATAAAATACATGATGGTCTAAGAGTAGAAAAATCATGGACTTGACTTTTAAAACTTTGCCCCCAAAAATGTACTTAAGTATATAGACAGTGCTATTATAAAATACATTTTTCGTCTTCTGCATGCAAAGTAGTTTTGTTTTAGAGTGAAAGGTTTCTTTTTGATATTTTTTTTTATGTGTACAGTGCTTACTTTAGTCAACCTTTGATTCCTGGTCTCATTTAAAAATCGTCATCGGTACAGTCAAATATAGAACTTTTCTTTAATAATTAATAATATCTTTTACTACACTTTCTTTGCATTGGAATTTCACAATAAAAACATGTTGACAAATTTTTTCAAAAACAAATCTTTTTCATCGCAAGAAAAAGATAAGTTGTAAAAACACATTTAGGCCTACTGTTCAAAGTTAAATTCAAAAGACTTTAATCATACATCTAGATCTTCAAGCTCTTAATATGCTTTGAACTAACTAAGGTGGATGACAAATTTGCCCAGTGAAGAAAAGTGTGAAGAACAATCCACTAGGGATCTAGACTAATACATTCATGAATGTTAAAACATCCACAGAAACGTTTTGCAACCCAAAATAATAGATCTGTTGTTTAGATCAATGAATGCAGGATTCAGAGAGATACTTCGTCTCGCCCAAAGATTCTAAAATTGATGTAAAAGCCACGTGGGAAAAGGAGGCGTATGCTACACCTGGATTTCAAGATAAACAATGCTGATCTAGATCTATAGACTAACCTACCTGAGGTGATTCGCTGTAGTACAAATCGCAGTTTCTCAAGAGAAACCACTGCTTTTTCCACTTTCGTGAAAGACGAGCTCGTTTCATGAGAAAACCTCTGATTTCATTGTCTGTTATTTCCGCGTCTGGTTGAGAATCAGATCTGGATCTATTTGACAAACTATTCGTTCTTTGACTATCTGTCCCTGTTGTAACGGAGTCTGAGCAGGAAGCCATGTTGATGTCTTGAGAGATTGTCAACAGTGTATCGTTCGTTGACCACAAACTATATCGAAAGCTTTATTATCGATAGAAACATATTGTTCGGATTGGGAGTGTGTACGTAACTAATCATTTGTGTGCCCTGTGCTCCTTGCATTATTTTGAGTGTAACTGTAAAGATCATTTTGGTTCCAAGACTTGATGTGCTTTACAATTTTTTGCTAGACACCTTTTATTCCAAAGATCATTTCTAATCTGGATGTATATATTCAAGTCAGAAAAGTTTACGGATTTGATTAGACACAATAATAGCCTATATGTCTCAACTCAGCTACGGATAGGACATATTATTTTTTAATTTGTTGATAACCTGGTGTTATCCCCCCCCCACCCCCGCCCCCATTATCTTTGATTTAAAATTCTAGATTGCGATTTAGAAACCTGTGTTTATAAAACTAGCGGCCACTTCGGACAGTATTGATACAGCCAGGGATAGTAGTAGTAGTTGTAGTAGTAGTAGTAGTAGTAGTAGTAGTAGTAGTAGTAGTAGTAGTAGTAGTAGTAGTAGTAGTAGTAGTAGTAGTAGTAGTAGTAGTAGTAGTAGTAGTAGTAGTAGTAGTAGTAGTAGTAGTAGTAGTAGTAGTAGTAGTACATATAATTACTATAATTATGTACCAATCTCAGGTAAAGTATAATCGCAAACTTCCACCTGTACAAAAAGACTACCGTCAATGATTAAAAAAAAAAAAGAAAAAAAAAGAGAGAGAGAGAGAGAGAGAGAGAGAGAGAGAGAGAGAGAGAGAGAGAGAGAGAGAGAGAGAGAGAGAGAGAAACTCAAAGAGCGTTTGCATTCAACGCATGCGGTCATAACTATCAACTTTCTCACTATTTTCATTAGGGACCAACACCAACGGTCACTGAGAGCGGATTAGTCTAGCTAGTTGACTTAAACGATTAGTCTGCTCTGCAAAGTTCCTAGCCTGAACCCCACGTTTCGAAGTTCTTGTTTTTGTTCTCTATCATGATCTTATTGGTCATATCGTCCTTTTAAGGTTTCTGAAAGGACCTTTTAGGTATTCCTGTTATTGATATAGGAAGACATTTTTTTGTGACTAAGCTTATGTTATTTGAAACATTTATTGTAACTTTCCCTTCTTTCCCTTATTTAGGAGCAAAGACACCCCCCCCCCCCCCCCCCACCAAAAAAAAAAAAAAAAAAAAAAAAAAAAATAAGAAAAAAATAAAAATAAATAAAAAATAAAACAACAACAAACGATAACAGCCCAAAACAACAACAACAACAACAACAACAACAACAACAACAACAACAACAACAACAACAACAACAACAACAACAACAAAACGACCCTTCTCCCTTTTTCCTGTGAGGTGCAAAAGTCTCCATTTTCTACATGTATTATGACTTTTCATTACTTTCCATTTCAACCTAGAGTTCCTCTCTCTCTCCTCTAAAAAACCCAAAAACAAACAAACAACAAAACAAAACAAAACACCACAATAAGGGGGAGAGAGATAGATAGATAGAGAGAGAGAGAAAAGAGAGAGACTGGAGAGAGATGAAGAGAGAGAAAGAGAAATAAAGATAGAGATATCCATTGATAGAGAGAGAGAAAGAGAAAGATAGATAGATTGATAAAGAGAGAGAGAGAGAGATAGAGAGAGGGAGAGAGGGAGAGAGAGAGAGAGAGA
>RQTK01000762.1:169786-180239 GCA_003991915.1 Elysia chlorotica | reverse complement strand
GTCTGTTTGACTCTTACGACAGAAAGAATCCAAAACAAATCAAAAAAAAACACCAACAAAACTAGATATCTTGATTCAAACAAATATTTTGAAGCAATAGAATAATTTACAACAATTGAGAAGAAATGGTGTTTTGATCAATGAAGTGAATCTGTATTTACTCAATATACAAAATGAATACATTATCGAAAATAAGCTATATTGGAACATGATCCAAGGACAAACAGCACTACAAGTAATCACATAGAAACCTCAAGAAAGGTATGTCTTGTTAAACATACAAAGAACAAAAACATCTGTCTGTCTCTCCCTCTCTTTCCCTCTCTCCGTGTCTCTCTGGTTCTGTCCGCCTGTCTCTCTCTCTCATCTGTCTCTGTCTCTTTGTCTCTGAATGCATGTCTGTCTGTCAGTCTGTCTGTCTGTTTGTGCCTCTGACTCTCAGGTAGGTTACTAAAACTGTGAATAGGTAGGCTTATTACGTTCTATCTCAGTCCTCTATCGCTGCCATAGCCTCTATCGTTCGAACAACATAGCCGTTACCGTGCTGACGTGCCGTAATAGCCAACTCACTCACTCTATCACTCGAGTCGGACTTTCTCGAACAATATTTCGCGACACATACTTTAACCCACGAATCGCATTCGTTTTCAACAACTACCTCAGCTATAAGTCTAAAACCTTGGATGTAAGCTTATATTGTTTCTTTTATGGTACCGATTTTGTTCAAGGACATTATTATAATTATATGGTTCCGTTTTGAAACAATATTTGTAGTCTAGACTGATTTTGAATGATGTCTACGAACAAAGGTCCATCACTAAAATTCCGCAAGTGCCTAATACTAATATTATACCCTGTTCTCCGGTTCTCATTAATATGATGCCAACTCAATTTAATGAAGTGTAGTTATTTATTAATATTTAAAAATATTTTCTTTCTTCCAAAGTCATTGCAAATTCATACATAGCTTTGTGGGTGGTTTTTAACACGGATTATAAAGTTGTTTCACCTATTACCAATAGTAATTGTGTTTATAGGACAGTCCTTTAAAACATGTCTTTGGCGAAAGGGCAACATATGTTTTCAGCGCAGCCTGGATATTTGGTTGATTTTATCAAGTCTATCACCACAAACTAAAATATCTCAAGGAAGGGTCCCGAAACGAAAGTCGAAAATTTTAAAGACTAGGGCGCCTCACAAATACAGAAAAGTGATACCAGGATTTCTGGATTATCCTCATGATCATCATCATCATCATCATCATCATCATCATCATCATCATCATCATCATCATCATCATCATCATCATCATCATCATCATCATCATCATCATCATCAAAGCTCAACAAGCATAAGTTATTAACAACATCGACATCATAAAAAATAACAACAACAACAACAACAACAAACAACAACAACAACAACAACAACAACAACAACAACAACAACAACAACAAAAAAACACAACAACAACAAAACAACAACAACAACAGCAACAACAACTACAGCAAAACAACAACAAAAACAAAAACAAAACAACAACAAAATAAAACAGCACAAACAACACCTAAAAAAAAGAACAACCAGAAACACAACAAGATAAGAAAACAATTATCAGAAATGTAAAATAATATTAAAAAAAAAAAATCACACACCCTCCAGAAACTTGTCCACTTTAATTTAAACTGGCCCCGGGAATTATCCGCCAGAACGGATCCTGTTCCAATCAACAGTTGTGGGTCAGGACGACCAATACTGTGATCCCAGGGCGGGCAGAAATCGATCAGCGCTAGACGACTGGGGGAGGAAACGGCCAACATAACTCTGGTGTGGCTCTACGCTCCTAAACTGCGGGGAATTTTCTCAAGGGGCGTGTGAGCACAGGCTTGATGGCGCTAACATAGAGAACATTGTCCGGGTAAGGGATTCGATTAAAAAAATTTTTTTTTTAAATTTTAATTAGAAAATACAATATTAAAACAATCGAAGCATTTATAAGATCAGGCTTAAAGGTAAAAAAAAAACAAACAAACCAACCAAACAAAACAACATAAATAACTATACCAATTGAAGCTTTTATAACTGTTCATAATGCAACGATAATTTTGTTGAAAAACAAAACAAACGATCGGTTGTTACTTTATTTTACAGTCATGCACTGAATGCGTACTCTATAATCGACAGCTTTATTTGGTAAACGCTACCTTATTGACTTCTTAGTTTAATAATCGCTTTGAGAGCCACGGAATTAAAACCGAAAGCTGTATTGGACGAATATGCAACGAGTGCATTGGCGAGAGAACAGAAGAACAAACCCGACCGCCATTATGAGCCCGCATGATGGCTAAATTAGAAGCAGTTGATTCTAAACTGTACAACTAGGAGAACACACGAACAGAGGTGGGGGACTTAATAGATAGGGCAGACAAGGAAGGGAGGTGGTGTACTGGTAGGCCGGGATGGTGGCTAAATTGGAAGCGGTTGATTCTAAACAGTACAACTAGAACACATGGAGAGGGGGTTATAGACAGGACAGAAAGGGAAGGGAGGTGGTGGAATGGTAGTATATTTGTATTAGGCCGGGATGATGGCTAAATTGGAAGCAGTTGATTCTAAATAGTAAAATAGGAGAAGAAAACGAGGCAGTAATGGGCAGGACAGAGAACGAAGTGAGTGAAGGAGAAGGTGGAGAGGTAGGCAACTCTGAATAGTGCGAGGAGAACGTGAGAGATCTAATCGATAACGGTGTGGTGGGAGACACCCAGACCCGGCGCTGGATGAACGGGGAGTTCCATAGATCTAGTTCCAGAGTTCCACAGATCTAGTTCCAGAGTTCCATAGATCTAGTTCCGCAGTTCCACTCTGGAGTCCCGCGCCAGAACACATGTCTTATTTATCTGGGGCCCGCACCATACTCCAGCATGGGATTCTAATTTACGGCTGACAGGTACAGTCTGTCGTCACAGTAAATAACTTGGTTGTTTAAAAAAAAGCACACAAAACCCCCAAAAATCTACGTATTATAAACAACTGTTACTACTTCAGTTGACTTAGTAGGCAGTACAGTTGATAAAGTTTCAAAACGGAAGAATCGCCTCCGTACAGTATGCTTCAACAGAACTGTTTCTGCGGCAGCTTGAGTGTACCTGTTAAATTTCAATGATTTTGGCACAAAGCTGCTAGCGGCGCTTGGTAAGTTGAACATTTCCTACTTTGATTTGGCAGTTCATATTTTGTTTTTGATTTGTTATTGAAAAAATCCATGCGCCTTTTATATTACTAGATCTCGAAGTCATGACTATTGTGCTCATTGCTGTTAATTCTTATTAATAAATGAAGCAAAGCCATTAGACCGACAGAAAGCAATCCAGTTGTTTGTCTCTTAAGTACACTTTCCACAACAACTTATTTTAACCTGAAGAATATTTATTCAAACATTAAGCAGTCCATCTTGTGCAGAATAAAAATCGCCAGTTGAACACTTGCGATCTAGCTAGTGTGTGAATTTTTAAAAATATCCCCCTTTTTATTTTTGAAAAAAATTGATGTACACAGGTTGTAAGTGACACAAACACACTTTCGATATTTTAGTGAACGTAACAGAACAGAATATACATGCATTAAACTCAAAGACATTAAGAGAGACAATTCAACAGTACACTGTATTATAATTTATATTGTCGGAGAAGGTCAGTTAACTAAAGAAAAAATTATATATTTCAGCGTATACAATCAACATGTTTTTCAGCATTACAGCTAGATCTAGCTTTTGATTTTTTTTCCGATTAAAAAAGCACCAACTCAACAGTTGGTAGTTAAAGTCATAACTTGACAAAAACCAAGTCAGTTTAGAAGAACCTGCATATCCTTCCATTACATCGTAAATTATTCGGATTCATATAGACATTGTTCTCCTAACCATGGTCTACTGAAACTGGTTGGTGGGTAAATATATTACCATAAGCAGTATATTAATATGGACCCTTTGTATATATATCAATAATTTATTGTGTTTATGCATGTGGCTTTGGGAAGACACAAAACATATGCATAATACAATCATGTAATTCTGCGGTGTCTAAATTACTACGCCTCACATCGTCTATTTATAGATTCCTGCATAGCATCACCAGACTATAGATTGCTATGCCAAAACAATCTTCATTTCTATATTTTCCTGCTTCGCTCTTTCTAAGGTTAGCACACAGTGTGGGAATCATGTAACGAGGATAGAAGATGAATAAGCAAAAAGAGGGTGATGAGTAGTGGAATGAATTGAGAAAAAGAGAGAGAGAAAGGGAGAGAGAGAGAGAGAGAGAGAGAGAGAGAGAGAGAGAGATAGAGAGAGATAAAGAGATAGATAGAGAGATACATGTAGGCTACAGAGAAACGGAGAGAGAGAGAGAGAGAGAGAGAGAGAGAGATAGAGAGATTGATTGATTGATTGATGTTTATTGGTTCGTTGGGCTTCTCACCCTTAACAAACATGACAAAAAATACAATTTTACAATGTTCAAGAAAAAGATAACAAAATGGTAACATCACTTTCGATTTGCTCTCTCAGTCCATTCACCCAATTTATGAAGCTTTTGAGTAATTTTTAGTTATAAACGAGCTTTCAGTTTGATAATTTGTGCTCTTATTTTTGGAGATAGGTAATTTAGTCTAAATTTTACCACATAGACATATCAGGGAATATAATAATAATTTATCCAAAATTACAGTTCACATTGTACAGATAGCAATCAAATAGAAAGTACAAGCTTTATTTTATGCAAGACTGACATACACAATCTGAATAATACAGCTGCGACACTATGCCTAATAGGCTGAGAATTTCACTTATATCAGAGATTTTCTTAGTTTCAAGACATGTTGTAAATATATGGCAACATTGGAATAAAGATTGCTTTTGTCAGTTTTCATGTTTACTTAAGAAGCCTCCTTTTCTGAAAACTACTATTTTGGTTTTATCAATATTAACAGAGAGTAATAAACTTGAAGTCTGAATGCAAAGTATATCAAGATTTAGCTAAAGTCCAAATACAGTGTCAGAAACAAACAATGCGTAATCAGCAAATAATAGATGATAAAAAACCTGTATATCAGATAAAAACTGAATACCATGCTTGCATTTTCTGTTAATATTGTGAAACAATTCAGTGATAAATATACAGAACAGTAGTGGACTGAGAAGACATCCTTGTCTAACACCAACAGGGCAGTCAAAATATTCTGATAATTTAAAGTTATTTCTTACTGCTGATGAAACTTGATTGTATATTCCTTCAATAGCATTCAATAATTTTCCCGTGACACCGTTTCGATTCAAAATGTTTAAAAGTGCTTTTCTATTGACAGAGTCAAAACATTTACTGTAATCAACAAATGCGACATACAGTTTTATGTCTTTCGCAAACTGTTTCATTATCATGGCATAGAAGGTAAATATGTGGTCAATGGTAGAGTAGACTTTAAAAAAAGCTGCTTGTTCTTCTGGAATAATATTTAAAGATATGACAAAAGATATAAGTCTTTTATTAATGATACAAGTGTATAATTTAGATACTAAAGAAGTCAACGATATAGGCCTATAGTTATTGCATGTGTTTATATCACCTTTCTTATGTATAGGAACAATGATAGTTTTGGTCCAATTTGTGGGGAAATGCCCCGTGTCAAAGATTTTTTGGAAAGCTACCCTTAGGAATGATGCAATGTGGTCTATACCACATTTTAACATTTCATTGAGAATTTGGTCGCCCCCAGGAGATTTGCCAGAGTTAACCCATTTTATAGCGGCCCTTACTTCGAATTCCTCTATGTCTTTGTTAAGGTCTTCAATATGTGCCCCTGCATCTAAGTATAAAGGGGTTGGGGCCTCCAAGCAGATCGGTGGCTCTGTAGTATTTGATTGAAATAGAGGGATAGAGAGAGAGAGGGAGAGAGATAGAGAGAGAGGGAGAAAGATACAGAGAGAGAGAGAGAAAGGGAAAGAGAGAGGGAGAGAGATAGAGAGAGAGGGAGAAAGATACAGACATAGCCAGACAAAGATAGACAGACAAACAGACGGTGGGAGCGAGTGAGAAGAGAGGCAGAGAAAGTGGGAATGAGAGAGAGAGAGAGAGAGAGAGAGAGAGAGAGAGAGAGAGAGAGAGAGAGAGAGAGAGAGAGAGAGAGAGAGAGAGATGGACAGAGAAAGAGAGAGAGAGAGAGAGAGAGAAAGGCAGACAGACAGATAAGTAAATTACTAGCTAGCTAGCTAGTAGCTAGCTAGCTAGATAGATAAATAGATAGATAGATAGATAGTTAGTACTTTTTATTGGTACTGGTTACACGGTTTAAAAAGACAGTTCGATGTTACTATTGTATTATTCAGACATCGGTGTAAATAACACTCCTGTGGTTGCTTCCGATCTTGGGAAAAACACAATAGCTGATTAGCGAGAATAATTTCAAATTCGTTTTAAAAAACGCCCTTCTACATTTAAAACAATGCACTCAGCTTTTGGAAATTTCCTAATACGCTTCCTACTTGATCAATCGCAAGCGCCGAAAAAAAAAGAGAACGGACAATGGTGAAAGTCGCTATTGTAAAAACCAACACTCATAACACATTAAGCTGAAGTGACGACAGTCTGTGGTGCGTAAAGAAAACCCTTTTAAATGCTATATGAAGTATAAGTTTCACCAAACATTGTACGCCAATAATACCGGAGAAGCAATGATATTCCCGGTGCAACCAAAATACTATTATTCTTCCCATGACAAATTGTTTCGAAATTCAATTTGACGGCCAGTTTTTTTTCCACCAGGGGGCAGCAACTCTGCCGAATTTATTGCTCCCTAAAACATTTGTAGAGTTCGTTGGACAAATTAATAATTAATTTTTATGACAGAAGAAACTGTGCCATGAATATCGCCAATTTTGATAATAACGTGAAAAAATGTATAGAACAAGAGAAGCTCCAAGCGAGCTCTTGAAGATGAATACAATAATATCGCTCTCATAATTTCGATTTCAACTATTATATTTTTCTTTTTGTGTGTGTGTGTGAGTTAATCACACACACGCGCTCACATACAGATTGAACATCATACATGAAGGAGTTGCACAGGCTAAAATTCAAAGACCCCCACCCCTCCAAAGAAAACGAACAAACTTCAAACAGCAACAACAAAAAACCAACACCCCCCAAAAAACAACAACAACAACAACAACAACAACAACAACAACAACAACAACAACAACAACAACAACAACAACAACAACAACAACAACAACAACAACAACAACAACAACAACAACAACAACAACAACAACAACAACAACATAAAAAGCAACAACCCCTCCCTAAAAAAACAACAACAAAACAACTAACAAACAACTACAAAAAACTAAACAACAAAGACCAAAAATTATACCAATTAAAGTTTGTTTGTTCAGGACTGCTGTGGGAGGTAGAGCTCTTCCAGAAGATTTTGCTACAATTTGTCCAAGTTATTGTTCACTAAAAGTTTTGTGAGTAGTCTCCCTCCTCGCCCATTAGTCCATTACATCACAAACAGTGTCCTCTATAGCCAGGGGGCTGCACTCCTGGCGCCGTCTCAGAACAAAGCTCGCAAAGATCCCAAAGTGCTGTACACCCAACATGATTGGAAATCGATTACCTGTGGTAAAGGTCAAGCTGAAATTATCAAGAGACTTGTACATTATTCACAAGCTGGCTCAGAAGCAATTAAGTCGCGTTCATGTTGATCTGATAAACGAAAAAAAAAGAACATTTGATTCAGCTCGAAATGCGAATTAAAAGAGCCGGTATCTTTTGCATCTTTCTTCCCCTGCAAAATACCGAGTAAAGGAGAGTAAAAGTCTTGATCCATCATTCATTCAGGTGTCAGGTCTGGCGCAGACATCGACGATTGTTAACTGGCTCATGGAATCAGATACCCCAGAACAAATTCCACATAGTTTTGTGTTTGTTTCCGATCGATAGCATCTGAAATGTACTCCATCGTTTGGGAATGGAGCCTTCATTATGAAGCAACCCACACCACGCACACACATGAAGATGGGAGATACGCTTCCCTGATCAATGGCAGAAACCCACCCCGAGTTCAACTCTAGGGTTTGAAAAAGTTAATGTGCTAGCGCACAGCGATAGTGCCGGAACATAGGGACATAGTTATGTCTCAGCTGAACACACTATACTGACACATAGACAAAACACAGGAGGGCTACTGGGCAGAATCTGCACGATACGGATTTTTTAGCTGAAGATATACCAACTCATACATGCATCCAGGACAGATACAGACAATATGCCGAGATCCAATTTCAGTGGTTATTCGTTCCTGGAGATAGACTGGCTGTCGTACGACGGATAACAGCTTCCGTCGACGGCCTGACAATTTTGTGTCTTGCGACGGGGAGGCAAAACTTGATCTGTGATAATCTGTGTTGGACGACCGCCATTGTTTTCCGGCTCTCGATTCGAAACTTTAAACACACTTTTCTCCACAATGCCTTCATAAGTATAGACCCAAGTAGTATATTTAGTCTCAGATAGTAATAAAATATTATACTGACACATAGACAAAACATAGAGGGCTAATATGGTTTTAAATCCACTGGGTAGAACCTGCACGATGCGAAGTGGGCTTCAGCTGAAACTGAAGATAATGAAACTTTCGAGTCTCGTGGGTTTATTTAATTTTTGTAAGCATCCTTGTATTGTGCATATTGTTCCTCCCCCACCCCCGCCCCAAACGTGAAAAAAGTCATCGTTTTGAAATATTACGGAAGAAGCAAAATGGTACATGTACCACTAAATGTATTTACGCTATTTTCCATTTTGTTAGAGCAAATATTACCACATCGCAAAGGTCTATGTGAAGATTCTGAGACAACGTTCTCCCAATGTTGTACTTGTAGTTCCCACCACAGCTGTAGACCTGCCAACATATATAGCCGTCAAAGTGTTATACTTTAGCCTTGACTAGTTAACTGATTTCGTTCTATGACTTTCTGCTTCTCGATACATCACTTTTATTGACTCTACTCCAAAGTCCACATAACCACCATCTTAATTGTATGGCTTTGGAATTCCAATGCAGTGTCAATTTTGTTAGCACTATTGATCCATCTCCAATGTATCCTTCCGCGCTACCCCCCCCCCCCTCCTTAGGGAAAATATTACGCCTTGTCTTTCTATACCTTTCCATTTGCTATCTTCTCGGTCCATTTATTTAAATGTACCAGTTTTCCAAGTATTTAAACTTTCATGTGCATGAAGACCAATATTTATCGCCCACCATATTATTCAAATTAGTAAGAATATGCATTTTTGTTTTAAATATTTGAAATCCGATTTCAATGTCTTATTACCATACTAGTTACTACGCTTTTATACTCTTCATATTTTATATTTCCATTTTGATCGAGTAAAATATATTTTATGGACGGTCCTCCCAAACACATTTGTTATTGCTCTCAGACTCTCCAGGCATGCGCAGACTCAACAACTAGATCTAGACTTCAATCTCGGGTCCTCAGTTCACATTCATTGATTTGGACCCGCTAGTTCTGCCCACAGTTATAGCAAAGAATGACTACACTGGGTCAACTGTTCCACTATAGAAAATACAATGTTAAGTCACAGAAAAAACAACAACAAAGAAACACATTGCAACTATCATCATCATCATCATCATCATCATCATCATCATCATCATCATCATCATCATCATCATCATCATCATCAGCAGCAGCAGCAGCAGCAGCAGCACCAGCATCATCATCCTAAACAACAACAACAACAATAAACAGAACAACAACAACAACAGCAACAACAAACACAACAACAACAAAGAAACAACTACAGCTACAACAACAACAACAACAACAACACCACCACCACCACCACCACCATCACCAACAACAACAACAACAAGACAAAATAATTACTATTTCTTTAAAAGTTGAATCAAACAAAATAATTAAAACAAAGCCAAATAAAATGCTGAAGCCCTAAACGATTGTGCAACTTTGTGCAATACATGGGAGATCTCCCAGGGTTCAAGTCTGCAAACACACTCTAGCATGTTGCTGTGAAGGATTCTTTTCCTCTCTGATTTAATCGATATTCCAACGCTTGTACTCGCCTGCACTATTCATCAGTTTGTGTTAAACGTAAAAGTCGCAACGCTTGGAATAAATGGCCCGAAAAGATTGAATTCTAGCTTTGTAGATTATAATAGACAGCTTTTAAAGCAATAGTAGTGGACAGTTTTCTTGGAGATAAGTTATTTTTAAAATTCACGCTTTGCCTTAAAATTTTTTAGCTGTCTTTAATAACAGTTTTCGTATATTATTATTATTATTATTATTATTATTATTATTATTATTATTATTATTATTATTATTATTATTATTATTATTATTATTATTATT
>RQTK01000762.1:141088-158360 GCA_003991915.1 Elysia chlorotica | reverse complement strand
AGAGAGAGAGAGAGAGAGAGAGAGAGAGAGAGAGAGAGAGAGAGAGAGAGAGAGAGAGAGAGAGAGAGAGAGAGAGAGAGAGAGAGAGAGAGAGAGAGAGAGAGAGAGAGAGAGAGCAGAAAGAGCAAAAATTGAGCCATAGACAGAGTGAAAGTGGGTGGAAGGTTTAGATCAATACTCCACTCACGCGACGGACAGACAGGCCGGCTCAGAGGAAGCGAATAAATAGACGCCCGCGAGAAAAAAGTAGGGGCAAGGGAGAGAAGCGCGAACGCTAACTACAGCTGAACTGAAAACACAGACCCTAGGGAAGAAAGAGACGTTGACATCAGCATTATAAGATATAGATTGCCTTAAGAAGTGTGGACAGAAATAATAATGTAATAGAGGTGGGGCAAGGGAAGATATAGGAGTATATGGAAATTAAAGAAGAGAAGAAGGCCATAGAAAAGTGGCTTTCCTAACCTATGATCTAGGCGTTCTCTTTAGGAAGAAAGTGTTGGGAAAATGTAGTCAAGAAGTTGGGCAGTGGTGGAAGGTGAAAGGCACTATGTGCTAAAACCCTTATAAAGAAAAATGAACCAAATCATAAGGTAAATGGACAAAGTTGCAGAGGTGGAGAAAGTGTGTAACTAGAAAAAAAGCCGTCGACACACAGCATAGGGCCCCTCTAGTACCGTATAGGACCCATAATAGACGTAAGGAGACGTTTGAAAGGGCCCTGTAGAGACAATAGAGATGTAAGGACAGAGATAGATAGATAGATAGATAGATAGATAGATAGATAGATAGATAGATAGATAGATAGATAGATAGATAGATAGATAGATAGATAGATAGATAGATAGATAGATAGATAGATAGATAGATAGATAGATAGATAGATAGATAGATAGAGAGAGAGAGAGAGAGAGAGAGAGAGAGAGAGAGATAAAAAGACAGAGAATAGAGATCAGTAGCAGATACATTATCAAAGAAAACAAATGAAACTTTTCGATTCGTGAAAGCTTTGGATGTAAAAGATAAAAAGAGTTAGCTTGGATTAATTATATTTCTGGTCACTAATCTCGATATTCCTGTGGACGTGGTGAAACCTAATCAGTTTTCAGGGATTAGGAGAGAGGCCGACAAGAATCAAACAAGGTGGAAGACAGTGGGGATGTCAATTAACCTAGATTCCAGACACCGAAGTATAACCCACAGGCCTTGTGAGATGGGGAGAAATGAAGGAAACAATGAAACACATATATACATGGGATAGTTAACTCACAACTCTTGGAACACTAACAAAAACTATGACGGAGAGATAAAGATATAGGTAGTGTAGAATTCGGTAGGGATAATGCTAGAGCTTAGTGACGGATCGAAAGAGTCGCAGGAAAGTGAGATAGTTTGTTTTTTAAATGAACTTGGGCAGAGCGATAAGAAGAGGTGGATAGATAATTACATAAATTGATAGAGATATTCTTTATTGATTTACCCATCTCTCCTACCTAGGCCTATGTCACACTCTTTATCTATGTGATATCTGTTGGCAGCTAAACTAATGTTTTTTTATGCCATTATTCATCAAATTATTTCCCTACAAATATAATGACATGTCTAACATGCTACATCCTGACATACATGTTACATCAGCTGCTACCATTGATGGCTCTCAACGCAAGAACATCTGTAGATCTAGCACGCGTCTATCAATATAATAGTAGTACTAACGTGAATTAAAGTTTTATACCGTAATACAATACTAGGCTTTGAAGCTTTGTTACGTTAGAAACACATTGCATGTCCACAAAATCGATAAATTGAGCATAAGTTTCCAAGTGTTTTCACACAGCGCCAATATTGCTGTGGTCGTATTGGTCGTATTAATGCATCTATAGGTATAACACGGTATAGACAGATAGATAGATAGATAGATAGATAGATAGATAGATAGATAGATAGATAGATAGATAGATAGATAGATAGATAGATAGATAGGTAGCAGATACATTATCAAAGAAAATAAATGAAACTTTTCGATTCGTGAAAGCTTTGGATGTAAAAAATAAAAAGAGCTGGTCACTAATCTCGGCATTCCTGTGGACGTGGTGAAACCTAATCAGTTTTCAGGGATTAGAAGAGAGGCCGACAGAAATCAAACATGGTGGAAGACAGTGGGGATGTCAATTAACCTAGATTCCAGACACCGAAGTATAACCCACAGGTCGTGCGAGATGGGGAGAAATGAAGGGAACGGTGATACACAAAAATTATTAAATATACATAGAATGGTTAACTCATAACTCTTGGAACACTAACAAAAACTATGACGGAGAGATAAGGATATAGGTAGTGCTAGAGCTTAGTGACGGATCGAAAGAGTCGCAGGAAAGTGAGATAGTTTGTTTTTGAAATGAACTTGGGCAGAGCGATAAGAAGAGGTGGATAGATAATTACATAAATTGAGAACAGAGAGATTAAAAAAGTAAGAGAGAGAGAGAGAGAGAGAGAGAGAGAGAGAGATAGAGAGAGAGAGAGAGAGGCAGAGGAAGAAAGAGAGAAAGATAAGCTAAGAGAAACACAATAGAGGTTGGTTTTGAATAGGAGAGAAGGAAGCAAAGAAAGTTGTTGAAAGGGAGATAAAAAAATAATATAATACAAGCCGAGCTTATTTTGAAAGGGAGCAGACCGGCTGGCTGGAGTATGTCAACCAGCTTTGTGAAATGTATTTAATTTAAAGGATAGAGCTTCTAATTAATTAATACGGTTTATAACAATGCAACAACATTTCTAGGGTCACCTTAAAACAAACGTGAAGGATTTGACAGTTATAGATGAGTGGAATCAATTATTAGTATTATAGAAGAAAATTTAAGATATTTTGCTTTTTCCACATGAACCGTTTGGATAACGGTACTTAAAGTACATAAAGAGCGCTTTTCTTACCCTGTTTTCTTCGCTGTTTTATCCCTAAGAAAGGTTGACAAAAAACCGACATCTTTTAAATGTCCAACCCAACCGTTATGGTTTTTCCACTATTTAAAGATAAGCTGACTCTGATGCCCAAATACTGATGCATTCTGTAGCCGGCAACATTTATCTTCTAAGTCTTTGGCACTATCGATTTCAGGCAAATTATTTCCCGATAGTTGGTTTTTCTACTAAATGATGATTGACGGATGGTGTTATTAGACAAATCTTTTCTTTCTCTTATTTTAATTTAAATGGAAAACACACCCTCGTGGATTTATTTATACAAATGAAGATAACACATAAATTATTGGAGAAGGCATAAAGAAGAAAAAACAACAACAACAATGAATTATGTTGGATTTTTTTAGGCCCGCATTTTAGATTTATCTGATCACATGGTTAAGCCACCAAGGCCCCTCTTCTTCTTTGTCCTGGTGCTTCAAATCTCAGCACACGAGTACGATTTGGATGCCCTGTTATGTGGAGGACAAAGTGCTTCTATATGGCTGGAGACTTAAGTCTGTTATAGCAACTTATGGTGATGAGTCTGCCATGTTTCGTTGGGCAGTCTACGTATTGATCTCGCTGAAGGAAAACAAGAACAGATCTGTTCCATGTACAAAACTTTAGGTTTAATGTTCCTGTTATGAGAGATTGGTCCTCAGTAAGTTAGGCCTCTAGCATTTTTTTCAACCCCCGTATACATACGATGTAAAAGTTGTCAAATATCAGATGTAATATGCTGTTGCAATTTCTTGTCATGATGTAATGTTTTCAAATATCAGAATGGAAGAGAGTGTTGCAATTTCTTGTCTTAGATCTGTTGTCATTAGCTATCACGTTAAAAAAAAATAATAAGGAGTCTTCATATTTATATTTCTTTCCTTTTTAACATTTGCCCTCTATCTTTATAATGCCCCTTAAGATCACATTTCTATGACATTTTATTGAATTAGACCCTGGTTTTGAGACATTGACTTTGAGAGATGTTTACATGTTTTTTTTTCAATCGAACAACATCAATTACAACCACAAATCTCTGAAAAACCAAAAAAAAAAAACGGTATGTAAAGGCTGAATATCCATGGATGAATAACTGCATTTGGATCGTGAAAACTTGATAAGTAAGGTTTTCCCTCAGATATACCTTATGATTTACAATTAGTTTAAGAAAAAAAAATTCTAATTGAACCCTGAAATCAAAAATTATTAGTCCATTTAAGAATGTTTCTAATTTTAACTCATTGGATGCACCTTATTAATATTAATCAGTTTTAGAGAGAACAGGACGCACCAGGTTACGATTATGTGACGACAACATCCGCAGTACATATACATGGACATTCATTAGTACAGAGAGATTTTTCATTGTACACAAGACAGTGCAGTGCAGGTTTGTCAACAAGCTAGCCTGTGTTGAGTATTTAAAAAAGGAAAGTGTGGACTATTGATTTTGTGTTACTTAACCCGACATCTACGTTGAGAAACAAAGCAACACGCGAATTAACCCTAGGTGATCGTTTCACGAAAAACACGCTTACCTGCAGTGTAAAACTCAATGCGTTTACTCTTGTGTGTGCTTGTTTGAGTGAGATCATTCTACAATTCGTACTCATCGTCGGCGGAGGCAGGAAAATGTGACTATGCTGGCGCTACTATCTAGTGAATCAGAGGTCCATCTGTACCGGGTATCTAAAAACGATTATGGTCTTCCATTTAACTGTGAGTACATATAGATGTCATTCTTGTGAGACAGCTTATGGGAATTTCATCTGTTTTTAAAGAGACCAACTGAACAGAATGTGTGTTTTATGCATCCAGTTTTAAACTGTGCTGATATTCACTTAAAAAGACTCATTGCACTATTCAGATCTGTTAAATCTTTTTTTTCTGGAATGTATATGCTTAAACTCGACAGAGTTTAATAGACATAGAACATTTATTTTATATTGGTTTTTAAAACATTTTTTCTCTTTTATAAAACTTAAGTACATTTTAATACCGCGAAGAAATATATTTAGCTTTGCTTTTTTGGTTTTGTTTAGTCCCATCTCTTCAGTACATAATTATAGTATCTTTGTTTCATGCTCATGGTTTATTCCATATTGCCTTCATGGGTTTCTTGCTTCAATATCCCCACAAACTGTACCTGTGAAATTAATGGCACAAACTCGTGTAGTTTTATTCCTTATTAATATAAAAAATGACGTATCACTTTCAGTCTATTCAATAAGGCGGTGTTTCTATTTGTTTTGCTCGAAATGATTTGTTTAAGTCTAACTATCTAATTGTCTTTAAGTGGGCGCAATATTTAACGTAAATTGATTTCTCCTGTTCACGTACATTATCTGCTTGTTTAAAATAACTGTACTCAGTACATTGTTTAAAGGGAAAGATTCTCAGCTTTATGTTAGGCATGCATCGCTGATTATTCAAGTACAACTCTCTGCATGAAAGCTAAAATATGAATAACATTCACTGCATATCGTACACAAGTCCCTTGTTTTATACCCAGATCAAAAACACTGCATGGATATCAAGATGACTTTGTTTGATTATTTATCGACCTGATGGCGATATTGTTTACAGAACGCGGGCCTATTTGTTTGGAGGAAATTCGCTGTGAAGGTTAAGGACAACAGCTTTCCTTATTATTAAAGTTTTTTAGACGCTTATTTTAGCACATTGAGCCCTTGGTAACATATACATTGATTATTACATGCAAATTATGCGTATGCATTTTACTTCTAGCGGAGCATGTCGAACCACCGAATCCCATGGAATACTTGAAATTTGTCTTGGCGATGCATATGGTAACATTAACTGGTACATATGCACATGTCGACAAGTGAATATTACAAGCTGATTACACGTTCTCAGTTCTAATATTTTATTCATTATTGACGTTATTCCAAGAGGTTTTTGCTATACTTTTTTTTAAACATACTAAATTCGCTAGTCATATTAGAAGCAAGTTTTTGTTGAATTTACATTTGAATCATGAGGCTGGTGCATTACTTTGCTGTGTAATTAACTTTACCCCGAAAAAACAAACAAAACAAAACAAAAACGCACATTTAATACGTGAAATTGTTTTCTCGTTTATTTACAGAATAGAGCATGAGAATATCTTACTCTCAAACAGGAACTGGTTATTTTCGAAAATAATTCTCGTATGGTACTTTGTATTTTGAATGCTAAATAAAAAATTAGTATTTATGGCATGAACATATTCTAATCATCCATTGAACAATTCTGTCGATATATCGATGAAGTTATTTCACTTGTTTGAGCTAAAACTTAACTAAGTCTTGCACGCTTTTATTTTCACACGGTACAAAGACTTTACAGTGCATAAATAAATAATTGTTTGATTTCGCTTGCCATATGTTTATAGAAACCCAATGAGATTGCAAAATCACAGCATTTGAAGCGCAGTGAACTTTGACGTGGCTCAAATCCTGTAAAAAAAAATCTCCATGATCCGACACTGGTTTACACTGCTCACATTTTTTATTAATCTCGTAACAAAAATTGTTTTTAACACATTTTGTACTTTTGAAATACATACACGTGGACTTATAATTTGTGAACCCATTGAACTTTTCATTATGAAAATCAATCAAAGAAATGTAGTTTTTTAAATACATGGCTTTAACTTTTTGGCCATGCAGTGATAGATTGAAAAGAGCATCACCAACAGAAAAAAGTCGTAATGGAAAAAAAATGTAATGGGGAAAGAAGAGGGAAAACCGATGTCTACCCGATTCTTTTTCGCGCATGAAGTACACACTGTAGCAGGCTTGCGTTGTAAGGCTTCTTTTCTTTTCGAGCTAACGATGTGGGTAAAATATTTCATGGATTCTGTCCCCTATTAGTTGGCCAGAGTCGAGGTATTGAGGCAGCAGTATATTTTTAAAGTCCATCCTCCTTTGTATTTTACTTTTACTGTATAAATCTAATTTTTTTTATAATGTTTCCGGACCTTTAGCGATTTTTGTGTCACACACCTTTAAATTAGGGCAACTGAGATGTAGAAATGATCATGGTTTTAAAGTGTTTTATCACACAAGAACAAAAACAAAAGATGTCATTCTACTCTCCACATAGTTTTAAAATTATGTCTCTTGTTTGTGTTTTATTGCATTTGATATTTTACATTTGAGAGCTGCATGTACTAGTTCTATTTCACTATTTATTCTATACGCGAGATGCCTAGTTACTGATTTTTACCGTTTTCATTTCTCCCCCAGATTCAGGGAATTCACATACAGACTTGCAAGCGTCAACACAATGTGCAGATAATCCGAAGCCAGTTTGAGGATAAACAAAACTTGCACATACAACAGTTTAATTTTAAAAGCCTATTTCAGTAGGTTTATAAACTGCAAGAAAATATCATAAGGGTTCTATTCTTGCGACGGCTTGAATCCACCTGAAATCGTTGCATTAAACAATCCATCCTATTAAAGTGAAGGGGAACAACCACGCTCTAAGCGAGATGGCCCAAGACACACAACCTCTAGCGGACAACTTGTCAGGGGAGGCAAGCTCTACCGCCCTCATGAGACGCAGTAATTTTCGGTTATTCGCCTTGGCCATATTTTACCTGCTCTTCCTGGTGATCGGAGCTTCCATCTTTGCGGCCATCGAGGGACCTCAGGAGAAACGGCTTGTGGAGAGAATCAGGAATGTGCGCAAAGACTTCTTCGAAAACTTCAGCCACTGTCTCCCAGGTGAGTCGAATTGAGCATCAATTTATGGGTACACCCAGCCTTCATTTTTCACCCCCACCCTTTAAAAAAAAAGTCTTAATCTTTATCTTTATAATAGATCTAGTATCTGCATGGCGACATATAAAAAAAAACGAAAAAAGAAAAGAAACAAAAACAAAACAAAAACAAACAAACAAAATAGCAGGCAAAACACAAAAGTAGTTAATCCAAAAAGCACAAAAACACAACAAAAAGCAACAACAATAAAACAAAAATAAGACTACGACAGACAAAGAAATAAACAAACAACAAAAACTGGTTTATTTTTTTATATTCTTCACCATTTTTCTTTTATTTTCTTCCATTCCTACAAACAACAGCATCAGAAATAATAAATACAAGAAACAACAGCTGCATCAAAACCAGCTATATAATTATTGTGTTGCCCCCTCTCCACCGTTAATGCTAGCCTACTACTTCTATTTATTCAAGAGGTCCCCGGTGCGTTCTCCAATTGGGATTCCTTGTATGTTACCCACTGGTCGTTGTCAGCATTATTATGTATTGTTGTGACCAACTGGGACAATAAAATATCACAGTAAGGTTTCTGAAGTACCCGTTAGACGTTCAGGTTTGGTCTGTATACGATAACATTATAGCCTGGTTGATGACAATGGGCGTTGAGAAACCAACCACACGGTTAACCAACCAATCAAGTGACAAACCAAAAACTATTAATTAATTTCTACTTTTGGTATTGTTTGTTACTCAAGCGCTTACAATATTGACACCATTGCTTCTGACTCAATCACTAATGCTATCATCACGTGTTTAAATTTTGTACCTTTCTATATTATTTTACTTACTTTAGATATTTTAGTCACTCATAGAAACAAATACATATTCATGTATTTTTCAGTAGGCGTTCTACAAATGTATCGAACGACTCCCCCATTATTCAAAAGTTATACGAAATTCCAAAATTGTCCATTTCTTTTGTACTAGTATACTGCGCTATACAGTTAAAGGTCTTGAATATAAATTTTTGTAATGATAACTTAAGTAGTTTCGAGTCGGGTAATATTTTCAAATCTAATTCAGGATCAACAAGAGAGAAACCTTAAAGCTATCTGCCTCAAACAAAATATCTTATAACATTTTGAACATTTTCAACAACTTATGAGTTTTGTTACTTGCTTGTTAAGCACACTTTTCTTTTTGATTATTCACTATCGCTGTTTCATATATCAAAATGTAAATAGATACATAGATACATAGATAGATATATAGGTGGATAGGTAAATAATCATATAGAAGCAACGAGGAAGAGAAAAGAGAGATATAGATAGATATATAGGTGGATAGGTAAATAATCATATAGAAGCAACGAGGAAGAGGGAAAGAGATGAAAATTACTGGTGAATTCTAATTCCCCTGAATACGCGCGTACGTGTATCATCAACAATAAACTATATTAATCTTATGTCTGGAGTTAATCACGCATTCAAGTCGTACATCATCAAGACCATCAGAGGCAATGAGGAATAAACTTGGCAGGCTTGGATTGTGGATGTATACACCTACAACTTAAGGTGGCGGCTCAAGATTGATTAATTGGTCAATATGTCGTGTCGAAATAAGTGTTCATTCGTTGTCCTTTGTGGTACATCAGATTCGCATTTGGTCAAGAGCTATGCTGCTTTTCTTAGAAGTCCACTGTGGAAATAATGAAGCGCTTGCCCACTCGGCTTCTCTACAGAAAGTAGTTCCAAGTGGGCGGAGTCTCAGCGCCTCTTTACTTGTATACGTGGGCGGTTTTCACTGAAATACCTAGGTTTATTTTTCCTTCTTTGCTCTGTGCGTTCAAGGCAATTATTATTATTATGAACGAATCGTGTAAGTATCTGTCTCGAAATGATTCTGCCACTAAAGACTAAAGACTAAAACAACAAGGCATAATAACCGGGGTAAGACTGCCATATTAGTCTAGTTAGGTCTCGAGCTCTATTAATCAGCTGAGTGTTCCTTCACTCTTAGTTTGAGACGATTAAAGCTCGACTTTTGTTTGTTATTTTGCAAGACCCGCGGTCTAAGTGATGCATTTACAGACACGCATGTAGATCTAGTAAAGTGTTTAGCCAAATTATTTCCTGTTTGTTTGTGAAAAGATCTCTCAAGCATGTATTCTTTTGCTCTAGTAGTTGAACAATTATTCTTGATCTATAAGAGAATAACAACGTTTAACGCTTATGAAGACTAGAAAATACCGTGGTTTACATTGTAACTCTCCATTCACGCTCTATAAATCTACTGGATTGGAACTCCCTATCTCTCACTCTAGAATTGACAGATCCAATTAATAATAAAGCATGCCTGTCCACTGCTACATGCTGGTTAAAGAATCACCGATGATACTCTGATCAATGGAAAGCCCATCTGTCATCACCCGCCAACTCAGCAGCACTAGAAAACATTAGACTGTTCTACATGCTAGATACGCCAGTGTCGAATTCTTTTTTTTTTTTTTTATACCAGAAAGGAATAATATACATATAGAAGTATAAACGGTACTGTAAAGATATACCAGGAGCTAAATAATTAGATATTATATAGGTATAAATTAATTATAATAAAGACGATTATAATAACATTGATAACAGTGTGGATCAACGAGAAATTTAAATCACCAGCATAAATATTCACCACTAGATCCCCCAGCTTCCTTTTCTCTGTTATTAGTACTGAAATTGTAGTTATCGTCGTTATTACCATCATCACTATTACCGCTATCACCATCACCATCATCGCACTTCTTCTTCCTCTACTCCTCCTCCTCCTCCTTCAAATTCCTGATTCCTCCTCTAAATTCCCCCTCCACCCTCCCCCCCCCCCCCCCCACCCACCCCACCCCCCCTCTTCCCTTTTCCTCACCATCAGTATCAATGCTATTACCGCTGACTGCGCCATGTTCATCATCTATACACATCTGAGTCCAACGATACCATCAGGATTCTACCAATTGCACCCGTCATGTAGCCAACGTAGCAATCTCATCCTTAATTTTCTTCCTTTGGTTCGACCTGGCACTTTATGTCGGCAGAACTAAAACGTTGACAATACTAGTGGGGTCCCTGGGTATTTGCTTTCTTAAACTATTTGAAAAAAATTTTAAATCCTCCGGTAAAATAACTGAAACTGATTCTTTAGATCACATTTCCATTGTTTTTAATTCTTTGCCTATCTGCCCCTTTTGACATTTTTGTTACGTGGTTGTATAAAGCAGAGACGTTTAAATCTAAACCGGAACGCCCGTTCATGATTCTAAATTACGACATTTGTTTTTCGAAGCCGCATTCTATTTTTATCAATGTAGTGGTCAACATTATTTTTCTCTACTTTTTTATTATCATGGTTGTGTTGTTGCGCAAGATACATTCCCATTTGCCTTTAAGGTTTTGATAATTTATTATCATTAAGTATTTCACAAGACTCTGAACAGATTATAAATGTTTTATGCCTTTTTATTGTTCTTACTAATTGCATTAATTGGAGACAAGTAGGAGACCGTTTTGTAAGCGACAATTCTCCTGTTAGACATGTACCAACACGTAATTATAAAAAAGGCTAACATTGTTTCTATGGTTTCTAGAAACATACAAGAGGCCCAAATCATAGGGTTGAGTGGCTTAATGTGGATTACGACATGGCCAAAGATAATCACGTTTCCTAAGATAGACATAATTCTGGTTTCTTCAGACCTCAGCAAGGCTTCCTAGAATAGAAGGCCAGGTCACCGACGTTTTGCAGTAAGAATCAACTTGAGTTATATCTTGAACTCCAAGGAGCGATTAGAACAGGTTAAATTGTTGATGTTGGGCTAAATGTAGTGTCTCAGTATCTCTCCGTCCCCATACTGCATTTGTCCCGGGTGAATTGGTCTTTGCTTAAAGAGACCATGGACTATAGTTATTACTGATGTTGGTAGAATTCAGTCCTGGCAATTTATTTTTGTTTGTTCATGCTTTAATATTATTCATATCAATCCTCTTGTTACTGCTCTTATTCCCTCGTATGAGTAACCTAAGATCCTAATCACTCGCCTTCTCCTCCTACTTCTCATTCTCCTCATTCTCACCAGCATCATCATCACCAACCCCACAATCATCATCATCATCATCATCATCATCACCATCATCATCATCATCATCATCATCATCATCATCATCATCATCATCATCATCATCATCATCATCATCATCATCATCATCATCATCATCATCATCATCATCATCATCATCATCATCATCATCATCGTCATCATCATCGCTTCACTGTAATTTTCCCTTTTTATCATCAACCATTTATTTTATTTTTTTAGCGTTTTAATGCTTAAATATTATCGCCGCTGTATAGTTTCCCTTTGAATCGCAAAAGCATCAACATCACCAACTTATGCTATACATATGGTCCTTCCTTTTATAAGCATCACAATCTCTCTATCATAAAGTGGGTGCGGTGGGGGTAGAACATCAGCTTCCGACGCAAAAGGTCCGTGGTTCAAGCCCTGGCGATTTCGCTCCCTACTGGTTGGGTCGGTGTCAGTTGAATGTTACCGGTTAAGACAGGAGTCATGGTATCCCTGCCCTGTCTCGTGTGTGTCAGCACATATAATTGTCAGACGTCAGTCTTGGTGCCTGTCCACAATATAGCCTCTATGGGGCTGGTGTTGGATGTTAAACAAACTCAACTAATACAACTATTCTCTATCCTAAGAATTTCGGTGTGTTTCCTCTTCATAATAATATTTTGTTTGACGAGGTTTAAAAAAAAGTCTTTAACAGAAAACCTCTATAGATATTATTGTCGATTCAATTTTTTTTCATATCGCATCTCGTCCATTCACAATCCTATCACTATTATATAAAAATGTAATTAATTATGCTGTATTTTATACTACATTACATTTATATTGGTCAATGATCGTAAGCCAATAGCTTAGACCGAATGTTCTGCCCATCCGTTTCTTGTTGAATTAGCAGAACTTGTAATTATTTGACTACGCCCTGCGACCGCCATTCCAGATGTTTCTAACTGAATACATTAGCATATATGCCCCTCTACATGGGGACCGATCGATTTGTCGCTGCTTTAACTCAGGATTTTCAGTTTGACTGGAGAGGAAAGAGGACAACTTATATTGGTGTTGACGGAAATCGATACACTCATAATTATACTTTTATGCTTTCTCGCCGCAAAGAAACAAAACACGCTACATTTAACAGTAGCTCGATTATTAACACGGATGTTACTATGCAGACATAGAAATTCATGTTTGAGTTACACTCCAATGGATCTGCTTTATGGGTGGTTTGATTTTGATCAAATATTCATAGTTTAAGTAGGTGATGTTACCATCACTAATGAGAGATGAAGTTAGGGATGTGGAAAGAGAGAGAGAAAGCGATAAGAGAGAGGGATAGATATAGAGAGAGGGAAAGAGAGAGAAAGAGAGATAGAAAGAGAGAGAGGGTCAGACAGACAGGCAGGCAGGCAGGCAGACAGACAGACCGAAAGCCCGTCAGACAGACAGACAGACATACAGACAGACAGACAGACAGACAGACAGACAGACAGACCAAGGAACCAGGTTGGGAATTCAAAGTACATTGGGGGCGGAGACTTAAAGGTTGTGTATGGAGTGTAAAATAAAGAAAAAAATTTGACAAAAGAATGTAAAGAGTACCCAAGTGGACAGAATAGCGCGGGGAAGGGCACATAACTTAAGTGACATAAAAGAGAAGATACTTCAAAGATGAAATGTGCTTGTAATGAAAACAATTAGAAACAAAACAAAACAAAAACAAAAAATAAAAAGAACTCAGGAGAACGTATTGCACTATATAATTTATAGTGTGCTTCAGTATTGACTATAATAATATTTAAAGGGGGGAGGGGGGAGGCTTAGTGGTAGATTGCGCCGCTACAAAACATACGCTTAGAGCGATTTGCCACGATCGAGTTAAATAAAATCAAAATCTAGGCACCTGCTGAATAAAAAAGAATAGGCGAAAAAGAAAAAAAACAAATGATCGTACCTTAAATTGATCAACATTTTAAGAAACTACACACTTCCTGTGTCAGTTTTTGATGTTTGTATACACCATAGACATATAACTAGTTATATAAATCTATGGTATACATTTATTTACAAAAATATAATCTCATCTCATTTAGTGAGAAGGGGAGAGAGTGTGAGCAAATTAATAATGCCTCTGCTTTTTATTTATGTTTTCATGTCAATGCCAGATTACTATTGTTTCTGGTAAACCCAACCAAAATTTCTCTTGTATGTGAATATCTTATCTTATCTTATTCAAAATGATGAAATAGATCATTTTCTTACTTATGGACCTAACACATTTAGGTGTAGTGACTTAGTGAACCCATGACCGCTAAGTACAATTATTTAAACAATTAAACTTTCTATTTAGGGTAAAAACATATATCTTTGTTTTGCCTGTCTTTTTCATAATACTTAGATTTTAGAACAACCACAACAGGAATTAGTAAACCAAATAATGTCTCCACGTTTCATCTTTCAAACATCTTTTGCAGTACAAAAAACAACATAAATCAAAGTAACATTTGCATAGCAGATTAGCACACAACAAAATACATCAGGTAAATACCCGCCCTCTCTTCCATATCACTAATTGTTTAACTAAATTAGATACTCCCCAACATCTGAACGCCTGTTTTGTGTGTGTGTGTTGTTGTTTTTTTTTTTGGTTGTTTTTTTTATTCGAACACGGAACGTTAACCAAAGGCATGCATTTCATATAAAATTATAAAACGTTCATGCCAAGTTTAGCTAGATCAGGTAGCAAATAATTATGCAGTAACTCTATGTAGTTATATGACTGTAATAGTGTGTTAGAGAAGAGAGAGGGGAGAGAGTTTAAAGAAAGAGAGCTTAATAGAGAGAGAGGGGGAGAGAGAGAGAGGGAGAGAGAGAGAGAGAGAGAGAGAGAGAGACAGACAGAGAGAGAGAGAGACAGACAGAGAGATACAGAGGGGTAGGGTAAATAAATGGAGAGAGAGAGAGGGAGAGAGGGATCAAGATGGAACATATCCCTCATTAGGAATGATATTTCACAAAATGATCATCCACTTTTGAACACATTTTACATAAATGTTCAATAAGTAGACATTTTAAAGTGGAATCTTGTATTACAATATTATCTTAACAAAGTTTTCTTCGGTTTGGGCGACCACAGGGTGAAAGCTGAAAGCTAATGAGCGCCGATCAGAATAAGAATTCCCCTATAAAAATCAACTAGCCCCACAGAGTCACCGCTCCTTGAGAGCGCTGATAAGTGGGCTTCGGTAGCATCGGCTTTATAAGAATGGAGAAACAATTCTTATCGACGCTGAAAACATGAGATGGGCTCACCGCGACCACCATCATTGGATGTGTGACGTCACGGGCTAGACTCGGGCGATTTTTAAATGGACATAGCTGAACGTAGGCTTCACATAGAAAAAAAACTGGTTAGATTTTTGTAATCAGCGTAAAAAAATCAAGAGGACGGCGCGGACAGAATTTGATTTTGAACTAAAATTTAAAAAAAAATAATGTATTGTGGGCATTTAATTTTCATTTTTTAAATTTAATCTCATAAATAATTTTTTACTGCATGTATTTGTATTGTAGCTTCGCACTAGTTTTCAGACTATGCAGTAGGCTAATTTTGCCTAGCCGCCATACGTCATGATCAGCGTCTAGGCGTCTACCCTGTGGGGTTCACACCAAGCTGATCGGCGCGGATTTCAAGTTCTTTAAAGCGTCGATAAATTCAAGCTTCACTCTGTAGCCGGCCTTTGGCACTTCATGTTCCCTTTGAAATACTAAATAAAATAACTCGCAGAATTTAGCATTACAGTTCTCAGTTCTCTTATTTGAATGTTGAAGCTAACTTGAGCCTAAATAAGAGTTTCTGTGTGCTAACTAACCCTCAGTGAATTCACACTGCAGTTGTTGTTTTTTCCTCCTTACATTAGCGAAAAAAAGCCAATATAGTCTTTTGGACGCTTACGCTTATTAGACATACATGTATAATAAAAAAATAAAAATAAAAAAAGATAACATCTTAAGTCTGTCATCGATCAACGTTCAAGAAACAGTTCCCTACACCACATTGCTTGAAACAGTTCATAGGACTATCAGTCTATATAAATAAAGTCTTCAGTGAGTACGATAGCGCTGTCGAGTGTCAAGCAAGACGGGCACGGTGGCCCTGGGGTAGAACATCGGCTGCCGACGCAAGGGGAACGGATTCGAGTCTTGGCGATTTCACTCCCTACTGGTTGGGTCGGTGTCAGTTTAATGTGATCGGCTGAGACAGGAGTCAGGGCATCCCGTCCCTGTCTCGTGTGTGGCAGCATATAAAATTGTCAGAGGTCAGTTTTGTAGCCCGTCCACAGTATACCCTGTATAGTGCTGCTGTTAAACGTTAAAACAACTAAATAACATGAAGAAGCGCTGTCAAAATATTTTTCTAACATCTTTAAAGAACTGTGTCTCTGATCTGGCGTTCTCATCTCCGACAATCCCCCGTGTTCAGCATACTTTGTGACAGCTTCTAAAATTGTTAGACCTTAGTCTTAGAGCCTGTCCACGGTGTAGCCTTCATGGTTAATGATGAAGTTGACCGCTAAGCAACAAACTCAAACACAACACTCCCCATGCTTTTATTATTCGCACCCAGTGCACGTACGTAGAGCTGGAGCAGGTCGCTCACACGAACGCTGTGGTACTGAGCAAGCCCTCCTGGATGTGGGGAGCTGAGATGGGCGCTAATGAGAAGGGTCTGGCTGTCGGCAACGCCCCCGTCTGGACCAAGCTTAATGGGCCGCAGGATCTCGAGAAAAAACTGCTGGGCACTGATATTGTCAGGTAGGCACTGATACAGAATAGATATGAGTACCGGTAATGGTAGACTTTGAGCATGAAATTAATCAAGTACTCAATATGGATAATCCTTTCATGTCTCTTTATTATGATCTCTCTATTTTTTTCTCCCTTCAGTAGCTCACTGTCTTTCGGTTTCTAAAACTGTTAACACTCGTTGCAGTTTTACTCACACACGCTTCCAGTCTCTCTAATTTGATTTTCTATTTGTTTGTTTGTCTATGTCTATGTGTTCCTGAAATTGCTTTCCCTCTGTGTGCGCCTCCCTCTTAATCACACTGTTTCACTATCCTTCCCTTCCTACACACATACACACACACACGCACACACAACTACACCCCCTCACTCCATCTGTCTTTGTAGCTGCCTCTGTCGCCTTGTCTCTAAATATCTCTGTGTCTCAATATTTCGTTATAATTTTATATTTTTGGCTCTTTCTTAGTCCCTGTCTCTGTTTATGTCTGTCTCTCTACCTTTTGTTCTGCCTCCAACCCCCTCTCTCTATATCCTATCTGGCTTGCTGTTACAGCTGCCTGCATTTCTTCTTCTTCTTCTTCTTCTTCTTCTTCTTCTTCTTCTTCTTCTTCTTCTTCTTCTTCTTCTTCTTCTTCTTCTTCTTCTTCTTCTT
>RQTK01000762.1:126567-140096 GCA_003991915.1 Elysia chlorotica | reverse complement strand
CTTCTTCTTCTTCTTCTTCTTCTTCTTCTTCTTCTTCTTCTTCTTCTTCTTCTTCTTCTTCTTCTTCTTCTTCTTCTTCTTCTTCTTCTTCTTCGTCGTACATTTATGAGCCTAGCAATCCTGAGACTCAGCTGGTGTTTTGTCTGAAGCGTACTTCTGTTCTTGACTTTATATGTGACAAGATTTTTTTAAGGAATGAGCGAGCTGGTTGAAGTTGTAGAGCCTTGGCTTTTATTCGGTTCGATCCCATGATCAGGCAAATTATTTGTTGGATTCTGTGCCCTTCTGGTTGAGTCGGTGCTAGTATATTGTGATCAGATAAGACATGAGTTGTGGTGTCTAACTGTCTCTTTGCGGCAGCACATAAATTCTTCAGACGTTAGTTTAAGGGACCCGTACGCATTGTAGCCTAAGGTTTGGCCGTTCATGAAGTTAGAACTCAACCGACCTTCCCAGTTGATGTCGGAGTCAAGATTGGACTCCGAGGAGAATTGTATAACCACACTAAGAAACTATTAAGACAGCTATTATGCTATTTTGTGAAATTTCTTGCACCAAATGTTGAAAGGGACCCAAATCGGAATACAGTACAGATATGTTTTGTTCAATTTCTACATGTGCTGTTTTTTTTTAGGAGAGAGTAAGGGGATTTTCCGACATTAATCAAGAAATCCAATACCGGTATAACCTTCTCTCCATCGCGCCGTTGTTTTTGTTTTGCAATTCTCTATCCCCCTAGCCCTCATCTATCCTTTCTCTTTATGTACTCAATTCCTTTGTGCCTTTTTTCATCTCCCTCTCTCCCCCTCCCTATCTATCTATCTATCTATCTTTATGTCTATCTATCTATCTATCTATCTATCTATCTATCTATCTATCTATCTATCTATCTATCTATCTATCTATCTATCTATCTATCTATCTATCTATCTATCTATCTATCTATCTATCTATTTCTCATAAAGGTTAGGGCGGAAATTTGCATTTTACCGTCCTTCATAAAATTAAAATAAAAACAAAGCAAAAAAAACACAAAAACATTTCCCTTTTCTTTGAAGAGGATGTGGGTCGTGTCAAGTTTTGCTGGTAGCTATTAATTTCCATAGCCTTTAAAAAATCATGATTTGCCCTGTATCTGTACGATAAGGCTAAAAACAGGGTCTATAGACCCAGTTGTAAGACAGTAAGATCTCAAATTCATTTGCCTTTGCACCTTTTATAAACAGTGTAAAAAAGAGGGAGAAAAAGCTAGCCTTGTCTTGATGATATTAAAGCCTATAACAGGTTTATATAGATCCAGTTATGAAATTGTGTATATAAGATGAGATCTAGAATTTCTGTCTCTTCGTACCTTCTATAAACAGCATAAAAAGAGGAAGAAAAAAGGTAGCAAACGTATGCATTGTCTTACAAGTTCTTAAGTTTGGTGTCTGTCACCAAAGTAAAGAAAATATTGTTCTATTCAAAAAAGTATAATATTTGTAAAGAAAAAAAAATCAATTGATATTATAAAAATATTTATTGTAATGATGTTAGTCTTATTGTGATGATTTCTAGTTTTAACCACGTTGTTTTTTGAAGGGAAGAAAATATTGGCGCTCGGTTTTTGTTTGTCTAATTATTATATCGACCCTTTTTGTATCACCTCATCAAAATACCGATGGTTCAACATCATGATCGTCTCATTATAGCCATTATAACTGGGTTCCTATAGACCCATTTCTCTAGTTTTATCCTGCTGTATAAGAAATGGAATATGTTTAGGATGCAGCAATGAAAGACAAATAGTTAGGGAGATGAATGGATTGAGACCATTTGTTGGTTCATAAAATGATTATATTAATCGGTGCTTAGAGACGAAAATAAAGGATATATATATGTATGTGTGTGTGTGTGTGTGTGTGTGTGTTTGTGTTTTGATTGACTGGTAATAAAAAGGTAAATAGACAACAGCAAAAACAGAGATAGAGAGAGATGGTGAAAGCTGGTTAGACAATTCTATTTTGTTTGTCTCTTTGTTTGTTGTTTGCTTTCTTAACCTCCATCTATAGTGAGAACGCGTCTCTAGACTAACATCTCGCAGTTTTACGTGCAGCGTACAGCGGGGATTGCGGAACTTGCTTACCAAACCAGTAAGGAACAAGTGGGCCTGATTGGGCCAATTACCGCAGTCATCAACTTTCTTGAAGGCCCCTTTACTTATTTACTTACTATTTACATCCGTTTCTTCCTAATAGAGAGGCTGTGCACTAATTTCTCATCTGTGTATTTTCTCTCTTGATCTAATTTTAAGGGAAAGGCTGTGGTCCTGTAGTTAAAGCGTTGGCCTCTCGTGCAAGAGATCTGGGGTTCAATTCCCGCTCTGGCAGCAGCGTTTTCCACACTGGTTTGGTCGACGTCAGTGTTATGTCGCGGTTATTCATTTATGAGCGTGATATAGCCTTGTTAGTGATGTCCAAAGTTAAAAAACCACCCTTTACCTTTACCTTTTCTTACTCATAATAGACGGGTTGTACGCTGATGCCTCACATGCCAAAGGAAATCAGGCATAAGTCGGTTTTTAGACCTATGTAAAGTGTGTTAAGAAGCAATAAATGCCGTTTAAGGGGGTGGAAAACTATAGCTATCATTTCTAGAACCTGAGATTTATGGGAGGAAGTTGGTGGAGAAAAATAAATATAATAGTTTTCCCCCTCTATTTAGAGGACTCTGGCACATTATTTTTATCAGCGGCTTGTTTGATTCACCCTGGTTGCCTCAGAGTAATTTCCATCCTTTTCTTCATTGAACTAATTCCTACCAGGCTGGCCCTGGAGAGATCGTCCAGTGCCGGGGAAGCCCTGAATGTGATCACATCCCTGCTGGCCAGCCCGGGCCAGGGAGGCCCCGTCACGGAGGAGCGCGGCAAGGACGGCTGGTGCTTCCACAACAGTTTCCTCATAGCGGACAGCACGGAGGCCTGGGTGCTGGAGACCGCAGGGACGCTCTGGGCTGCGGAGAAAGTCTCAGGTAAAAGCAGACTTCTTAGGGTGAAGCATTAGCTTTAGATAAGAATAGGTGTTGCTGCTTAGTGTCTAACTTCAGCGCTGATTGGGCTATATTGTGGATGGGTCCCAAGATTCATATGTGACAAGATTGTAAAAGGTTGCCAGACAGAGATAGTGCGGGGATATCATGACTGTCTCAGCTGGTCACATTAAACTGACACCGACCTAATCAGCAGGGGACGAGTTGCCAGAGCGGTGCTCAAACCACAGACCTCCTGTGTGGAAAGCCAATACTCTACCCTAGGGCTACCACATCCCCTCCCCCCATAGTTTCAGAGGTTGATGTTGTTGTTGTTGTTGTTGTTGTTGTTGTTGTTGTTGTTGTTGTTGTTGTTGTTGTTGTTGTTGTTGAGTTCAGTATTCTGCCAGCTTCCACTATTTTGCCAAGAGCCATAAAGAAAAAGGCAGCAGCTCTTTGTAGGTGGGTATAGCGTCAGAGACTATAAGCTTACTTAGTTTGTTGAACCTATTACACTGTCATTTTTTGGGTTTGTTTACAGATCCTGACTTTGGTAAATGACAAAGGAAATCAAATTGGTAAACTTTTCCAGAATAGCGGAATTCGGAAAATAATGGTGTAGAGGGTCAACAAGAATTGTTAATGCATTAATTGTTGGGATGCAGGTGAGAGGGTTTCGCCAAGTTTATCATGTCCATGTTCTACTATACTTGACGAATGCTTGGTGTTTTTGTTATACAAGTCACCTACAAACCCGTCTCGCAGATTGAGAGCCATATCCAACGCTGCTATAGTACTAGCATAGACGACAGGCTGCATGGCGATGTTTAATTATTAATTTATTAAGCCACGCATGTCTTATTTAAGTGTTTTTTTTTAAATTAATGCTGAAATCTAGGTTGATTCTTATCTTATCATTGACTGAAATCCGAACATTATATATTAATAGAGTTTAACTCTCTTGAAAAATATTTTTGATAATTGTTTACAGTAAAAATTTTATTGGGATCTACATTGACTGCGACTATTTTGTTTTGTTTGTTTTGTTGCTGAACGTCCGATCTCAACACTATTTAGGCTATATTGTGAACTCGCCCCAAGACTGACGTCTGACACACGCGAGATAGAGAATATCCACCCTACCATTCTCAAACAAAAACAAAAAAAATAACTGTATATAAACAAACATGTGTTTGCAGATGGCATTCGAAATATTTCCAACGAGCTCAGCATTGGCTCTAAAATGGACCTGACGTCTCCAGGGTTAGTGGACGAGGCTAAAGCCCTTGGCCTATATTCTGAAGACAAAGGTCCGTTCGACTTCAAGGCAGTATTTAGTGCACAGTCCCAAACACTGTCCGACTCCTCCAACAGCACAAGTTTCCGCTACAGACGTGGTAAAGAGCTAATGGAGAAAGTAGTCGCAGCTGGTGAGTTCAATATGATCGCATTTAATTGATTTTTACAGTGATTGTGTGACCATTAATATACATACATATACTATGGTTCATTAAAATGCATTTCGCATGGATCCCCGTTTTATATGTCCGATAAGTTAGTTGTAAGAGTCTTTTTATAAGGAGATCAATAAGAGCCCAGTGAACTGGAGATAGAGGAAGAAGAATAGAAGGAAATAAAGAGAGAGAGAGAGAGAGAGAGAGAGAGAGAGAGAGAGAGATAGAGGGAGAGAGAGACAGAGAGAGAGAGAGGGAGGGGAGCAAAGGAGAGGGGAAAGGGAAGAGGGAGTAGTCAATATAATTAAGAAATCAACTTTGAAATGTACGATAAAATAATTGATAATAGCAAAATATAACCATGGGAAATTTCTAGTATTCAGAAAAATGGTTAATTTCCAAAAAATGGTTCCCATTGAATACCTTAAATATATCTCCTAGTTTAAACGGAATGCCCTACTTAGAACTTAGACATTAAATTGTTTAAATTTAAGTTTTCTTACTGAATCACTTCCTGTGTTAGTTAATTTTAAGCCTCTTAATTCTATGTGGAACATTGTATAGCTTTTAAATCTGCAGGGAAGTTCAGCTACCGAGATATGTTTAAGATCCTGAGAGACGAGGACGGTGGAATCTGCATGATGGACGGGGGCTTTATCACCTCGGGGAGCCAGGTCTCAGTGCTGATGCCAGACAGCTCCCCCAGTCCAGGCGTCCACTGGTTCACAGGCACCCCCAACCCGTCCACGTCCATATACAAGCCTTTCTTCTTCGGGCCCGGGGCTGACGTAGGCGGAGTCACCGTCTCTATGACCGAGAAAGGAGCGGCAGGGGCGGAGCCAAGCTCTGGCGACAAGAGCGACAAGAGCGGAGACAACCCCGCTGCTCACGCCCTCTACCGCGGACACAGGCGGCTGTGCAACCTGATGGACACTCAGGAAGAGAAGGGCCACAGCGTCCTAGGGCAGCTGCAGCAGCTGGAGAACAAGTGTGCCGAGGACGTGGACGACATTCTCGCCAACTACAATCCCGAAAGTTTCCCGAAACTGAGGAATATTTTCCAACACATGGCTAGCATGGAGATAAATTTCTATGTTTAACGCCAGATTGTTGGGTTGTTTTTTTTCTTCAATTTGCATCTGTATAATTTATCTACAAAATTAAAAAAGCATCATGATTTTGGAGTGCTTTGGTCTATCTCAGCAGAAGAAATTTTTCAAAGATGCAAGGCTTTTTTACAGATTGCTCATAACACTTTCGAAAATAAAACCTAAGAAGCTAAGAAGCTTTTATGAAGTTGGTTTGATTTTGTCGCAATCATGTCATGCAATGTCGTGCTTAAAGCAGTGTTCTCTATTACTTATTAGTGTGTCGCTCTCTCTCTCTCTCTACTTTTAAGCAATCATGACTGAAGAAAACTTTTAAAAAGTGGAACAATTCTAGGTAACGTGAATGTGAGGTAGCTTTAATTAACACCATGACTTGGGTTTCCTTTCTTAATCTTTAGAGACCGGTTGTCGTGAGAAAATTAATTCTTACATTTTCCTCTTACAAAAGCTGACACACAATATATATAGAAGTTTCCTTTTTGTTTCCTTTAAGAATAAAAGAGAAGGAAAAAATATATAACATTTTCCAATAATTTTGTCAACATTAAACAAAGCTTAGTACAATTATTAACCAAAACCATGGGCTTTTTTATGTATAAAGATGGCTTGTTTTCACAAAAGCGCTTTTTTTTAAATGGTGGTTTAAAATGAAACTGCCACTCAATTTCTGTTCTTGTGATTTTAACTTCGGCTGTGCATTTGTATAGTTGCAGAATGGGTTTAATAAAATAAATGTTTGTCAAAGGTGTCCTTATAAATGTGGAGTGACACTTCATTTTGTAGCACGATTTTTGTTTTGAAATGTAGTCATAATAGAATTGTTTTAGTCTTTTTTTTTTTTCATTAGAAGGAAAAGTTAAATGAGAATAGTATTTTTTTTTGCCGTCAAAGTTATTGCAAAGAACGAAATACATAATTTTCATTTTTTTTTTGTAAACATGATCCTAGTAAAGATTACCACGTAGTACTTTTGTAGAAAAAGTAATCGTCTTTGGGTCTGTTATGAACAATGAAAATAATGTGTTCAAATGTAATCAGTTTTTTTTTTCATGTTTATATTCGTTTAACAGTCAGTGGTGAGATGTTATTCGTATTGTTTAAAGTTATCTTTTTAAAGTTGATAAGACTTTTTTCCCTGTGAAATCAACGAAAACCGATACCGCGGTAATTGTTCCAGGTGCTGCAACACAAAGACATTGAGAGGTTACCAAAAATGTCTCTACTGGTACACCAATCTAACCATTGAAATTATCAAAATGCAATTCAAATTAGAAAGAAGTACAGTAATTTATTTCACTGGAGTGTTTATAGCAAGACAGTTTTAGTAGTTACATTATGATTAAGTGCATAAAATGTCTATGCTTTAATTTAGATTCAGGTTCATATCATTGATTATAATTGTGTGCATTTCTCTCTTAAGGAAAATATATTTTCTTTAAAGAATTGTTTCATGCCTTTTTATGCAGCTGTTTTGGAAAGGCATTAAAAAATTAATGAGTTAAAATTATTCAATATATTTATTCTAATGATGCACTGACTGAATAGAAAATTTACCGTAACTAGTTATGTTGCTGATTGGACCAACCTTTCTTTTCGTTTACTTTGTCCTGTCATTTGCAACTTTGTAATATATTGATGAATGTCAGCAAAACCACAGTAAAATTGATGTGAACGCTGCCATTTGTATGGTCGTTGTTATTGCTTCGTTTTTATGCACGGATCATTCTAGTTGTTGCAATAGTAGTTATAATGGCAACTCCTCTATGGTTGAATAAATGTTTTAATGTAAAAAAAAAATATTTGTTGTCATGTTTTTTTTCTATTTTCAGAAAACAAAGAATGATTTTTTTTCAACTTTGTAGTCATGGAATATGCGTTCTAAATACTATGTCGTTTGTAGTGGCATAACCACCGAAGCATAAGATTCGAAATCACAATGATCTATTATTTTGTACAGAAGAAATTGTAAAAAAATGTACTCTTTTTCTTTCTCTCACACAAATAGAAGCAGACAGACATAAAATTTGTACTAAATCTTTAATTATGGTATAATTTTTCTCTGCACGCAATGGCTCTTTACAAATCTGTACATGATTTAACTGAACTGTAAGTTTACAAAGCAGTCGTTATTTTTTATCGCTTTGGTAGCCAACAGAAACATAATATTATATACAAAGAAAACTGCCAAGTCAAGTACGGTTTTTTAAATGCACACCTTTTAACATAGTCAATACATTGCATCTATCCGAAAAGTTAAAGAGTCTCAATACAATTTCAGCATGGGAATGAAATTTGAGGGGATAAAAGGCCAAAAATGTTAAAGATCGCTTTAAAACGACACTATGGGTTATTGTTGTTTTTTTCGCCCAAGTGTAAGTACTAAGTGCCTTACATTTTAGATTAAAAAAGATCTCGGCCTAATTTTTTTTCGTCTCGAAAAATAATCATGTGTTCATGACATAAAAACAGTTCTAGTCATTGTGTAATTATAAAATAGAAAATTCATAACAAATTCATTGCACTGCACCATGGACCATAAATATACAAAAAAAATCACGATACAATATTGCAGTACATTAAATTTTACCATCCCGGCAGGCTGAGGGACATAAACTAGAACAGAATTCATTATATAGACTCAATACATAAAGAACTACAGCAAAGTTTAATTATGGGTCAACCCACTTGCATTAAAAGAACGCATTCCCAATAAAGATGGCGCTTCATTTTCCCTGAAAAAAAAAAAAAACAATTATTGCCAAAAGCTTTGAAATATATTATCGAAGAATCACATTTACAAACTTAACAAATCATCTGGTAGATTTCCTTGTTAAACAGTATGCAGTGTAATAATCACAAGCACACCATTATAGAAGCGTAGAGAAAAGTCGCACCTTATCAAAGGAATCGGGTAGACGCACACTGTAAAATGGAATAATATTGTTGTTTTTTTCTTTTCGTTAATTTCAACCATAGCATAGTTTGGGTGCTTCTGACAACCCACAGGCAGAGCAATACCTACTTTGAAAGAGAATATTCATGTGAAAACAATGTTAATGTTCGTAGATCAAAGTGTTGGTTGTGTAGGCCCTACTGAGATTATGACAAAAGAGATAATTGTTTTTTACTTTGAAAACAAGACATGTCTGCGCTGGTATAACAGGACTATTCTAAGACAGTAATCACACGACAGTTAAACGGGAAGTGTTGCTGCTTAGCCTTCAGCGTCAGCAGAATAGTACATTGCTATATTGTGGACAGTCCTCAAAAGTAACGTTTGACAAGTTAACGTGCTGTCACACAGAGACAGTGCGGGGTTACCAAAACTTGTAGCTGGCAACAGAGATAGACAAAACTGTTCTTTTCTTGAAACGTGTACCTGTGTGAGTTCTATGCTACCGTAACGCTCATCCGTCAACGTGCGGCTTGTGTGCTGTTAGTAGAACCTGTACAATGCACAGTCTCTGCTGCAAGTGGCTGACAACAGTGATAAACGTGTTTTTTCTTTGGAGACGAGTGTGTGTATGAGTTTTAGAACCAGTGTGGTCATCGGTCGAAGTGCTGGCTGTGTGCTGCTGAGGTGGTGGCCTGGTCCTGTGAGGGAAACTGACCGTAGCGGCGGGCGCCCAGGTTCTCCCAGCGCACCCAGGACAGGCGAGACATCAGGTCTGTGGGAGCAAGCACACACAGATAGTCAGTGGTAAAGATACCGTATAATAACAGAAATAGTCAATGGTAAACATACAATACACACAGATAGTCAGTGATAAAGATACTGATAATAACAGAGGTAGTCAATGGTAAACATACAGTATTATGACTCTTGAGGAGCAAGTACACACAAATAGTCAGTGGTAAATATACCGTATAATAACAGAAATAGTCAATGGTAAACATACAAGTAAACGGTAAAGATACCGTATAATAACAGAAATAGTGAATGGTAAACATACAACAATAAACGGTAACGATACTGTATAATAACAGAAATAGTAAATGATAAACATACAATAAATTATTATGATTTTTTAGGAGCAAGTACACACAAATAGTCAGCGGTAAAGATACCGTATAATAACAGAAATAGTCAATGGTAAACATACAATACACACAAATAGTCAGTGGTAAAGATACCGTATAATAACAGAGATAGTCAATGGTAGACATAAAAATTATTATGATTCTTGAGGAGCAAGTACGCACAGATAGTCAATGGTAAACATAACGTTCTTATGTCAATCGTAGCTATCTCAATTGTGTATACGCTAGGCCCAATGAAGATGGCGGCACTAGATGATTTTTGGAAGTATTTGCTATTGGGTCCGTACGTGTGTGTGCTTGAAGTAAACATAGAAGAAATCATCTTTAAGTGCAGGTGGAATCAACAAGTAGTTTTCTTATTTGGATTTCGATGTTGAAAAGTTATTAGCCCTCTGTAGTATGAATATGGGCACGGGGCGATTCGGCAGTATTTACGAATCTTAGACTCCCAATCTCGTAGTAACGCAATGCCTTTTTGTGTATCTGGTTGCTTTTTTTCCCAAACAGACTGCTAATGTTGCTTAATATGACGGCGGGGGAAAAGTTCCATCGACTATGTCTGAAGACTTCTCCCTAACAGAAAATAAAACTTTGTAAACAATACTCTCGAAACAAATCGCCTTAAAAATATCGACCTTGTATTATTTGGGGTATCATCAGATCTGTGCTCACAATTTAGTGACATCACACATCCGTGAGAAGAAAAAAAAATCTTGCTTTTTTTACAGCACGTTTAGGGGAAACGCTATCAAAAGTTAGGACTAAAGCAGATTAGTGACTAAGACAGTAAATGATTAATCAATATGTTTCTTTCATTATATAACCAATATTTACAACTGTAATTTCATGTCTCCTCTGTTCATATATAACCTGTACAGGCAGCCATCTCTAAGTTGACCAAAACTGCAGACATAATTTGTTTATATCAGCTAAAGATTTTTTTAATGAAGACATAAATAACTTGGGCCGTAAATACAACGTCGCGGTAGCTTGCGACTCGTCGTAAGTCTTTTCATTCCTATATTGTTATGACTAGTAATCAGGTACCGCTACGTTGTACTTACAGCCCCATTATACACATAGTTTGACGGTGCGGTTTGGAATGTGCATGACAAGGTATGGTATTGATTTTAGAGAGGACGATCCTACTGATAGAAATAAATGGGGCAACAAGGGTCCAAGTGCGTCATTATTCTACCCGACGCAACCCATCAAAAAGCAGTTGACTGTCGCATGGCAAACTGATAGAAGTTATTGTTAAGAATAACATCAGAATAATCATAATTGTCAAATAAATGCATCACGGTGATAGCTGAAAATTTCTGTACCATGTGTCCACAGAAAATCGTCATCAGAAATAAAGTTACGCAGGAGAGTAGTCGAAGTTATTCCTTCAACGAATGTATATATTATTAAAGAGAAAGGGTTGAAAATTTAAGTAAGCGTTCGGGGATCGTGGTGGCTCTCGCTTACTCTCCAAGAGCCCCGTTTTTTCCTGCTGGTTGGGACGGTGTCAGTACAATGTGATTGGTCTCGTTCCGGCTATTCCGTCCTGGGGTTTCCTCGCCGTATTAGAGCGTTCTTAAGACTCGTTAAACTCTGAGAAATGCTCCTTATTCTTGGTAAAAGATATTATTTATAGGTCCAAGCCTTAACAAGAACTTTCCTAACTGTGACATGTAACTGCAACTTTTATGCCTCATCTGAAACATTGCATACATCTGAAGGGTGCAAGGAGAGAACAAGTGGTGTCCAGTTTTAAATTGTTATGATCAAATCAATTAAATTCAATCTTTGAAAGCCAAGTCAACTGTCATTCTTAAGATTTTTTGTGTGTGTATGTCAACGCTAAAAGTGTGCAAAAAAATCATTGCAAACAAGAAAAAATATCGAAAAAAGTTTGCACTAGTTCAAATATATCACTTTATGTATAAAAATATTGACATCATTGATTTTCCCCTTGTTTGAAACAGAGTCCACACTAGCTGCATTACTCAAAATGCCATATTGCAGTTGATAATTCGATTTCAATATCACCCCTACCCCCTCAAATAGTCAAAATCCTGTGCAATTTTTTAAACTGTATAATTGTGAAGCCAACCTCGATCTAACATGACTGTTAAAAAGGATCTCAAAGAATATCATTACAATAGTTGTAAACAGGTTGTAGTAGTTGTTCGTCAATGGTAAGTCTTAAAATTCCTTGCTAACATTGTTTTATATTAGGCCTAAAGCGGTCGTCACTTATCACTCGTCTTAAGATGTATGAAATAAAAAGGAACACGACAAGTTGCAAGTCACAGCGACGTTATAATTAAGACTTTTAAGAAAAACCTTGTCATAGCTGACAACTCATTGTAAGAAAATTCAAATAAGAAAGCTTACGATGAGTCGTGCGCTACTACGACGTTGTAAATAATGACCCCTTGCATCTATATCTTCGTCCCATAAGTACTACCTCTAGACTCAATGCTGCTGGTCCATTCGGAGGTTTTCCCACCCCATGCAATATTAATGCAGAGTGAGCCAAAAGCCCTGAAGCCTCTGGTCTTGATATGATGAGGCTACTAACAAAAACAATTTTCTTTGTTTAAATTTCGAGATAATAATTATACAGTAATTCTAGTATTTGACTTTTTTTTTTTTTTTTCAAATTTTATTTCGATCAATAGCTAAGCAAAACTGCATTGGAGAAAGTGTTAATTTTAATTATTAGTATGACCTAGTCTGATGTTTATAGAAAGCACGGCTGTACTGCCACCACTAGACGTACCGCTAGTATTCCACTCGGAGGTTTTCCCGCGGCCACGCCCCCTGCCCCTCAGGCTCGCCTCCACAAACTGCAGCGGGTCGGCCGTGCCAGAGCGGAGGATGTCCCTCAGCAGCGCGATGTAGGCGATGGCCAGGCGGAGCGTGTCGATCTTGGACAGGCGCTTCTCGAACGGGAATGTCGGCACGTGCAGCCGGAGCTCCTCAAAGGCTCCGTTGATGCTCATCATCCGTTTGCGCTCTCGAACGTTGGCAGTGGCCCGGGGAATGGGCCCGTAAGGATGCTGGTAGCCGCAGGCGGAGTAGGGATCTAGAGAGAGGTGGAGAGAGAGGGAGAGGAGAGAGAGAGAGAGAGAGAGAGAGAGAGAGAGGGGGGGGGGGGGGGGGGGGGGGGGGGAGAGAGAGAGAGAGGGGGGGGCAGAGAGTGAGAGAGAGAAAGAGAGTGAGAGAGAGAAAGAGAAAGAGAGAAGGGGGAGGGAGTCCGGAGACTCGATGGTTAAGTTTGTCAATGGAGTGGTCAAACTGAAGTCTAGAGCGGGTGTCTAAGAGGACATGTAGAAAATTGTCACTCTGTTGGTATAGTTTGGGACTATGGAATGCACCACTAAGAAGTACCGCGTTTACAATGAAACCATAACACCACAGCGGTATGAAGATCAATTAAAAGCCTAATGGTACTGCCACTGAACACATGAATGATTTATGAAGGACTATAAGGAATCAGCATAGGTTTGAGGCACATAACTTCATAATTATTTAAGTAAAACACTGGTATCCATTAGTTAAAGTTTAACAATTTATTTCTTTAACATAGAATTGTGTGTGGGTGTGTGGGTGTGCTTCAAATGTTGTATTATATACATTTATTCTACAAAGCCACATTACTAATTTCAACGCCGCTTTGTTAACCAGTTCCTCAGAATATTAATTTTTTTAATGTTCACAACACATGTACAAACAATTACCTTATATTTTCTGGAAATTTAAGCAAAGCAACTATAATTATTTCAAAAGTAGCTGTATCTAGATCGGCGGTTTTAGAGATACCGGCTCACTCTGCATTTATTTTACAAGACTGGAGCCTCTGGAAATTTACGACAAATATCTTGTAACAACAACAACAACAACAACAACAACAACAACAACAACA
>RQTK01000762.1:92694-120147 GCA_003991915.1 Elysia chlorotica | reverse complement strand
CCCCAAACCCTTTTTTAATTATTAAACATAAATCAATCCATGAAAATGTACAAAATGTAGGGCTATCAGAATTGTTGTATTATAGACCTACAGATTTATCAATGATAGTCCAAATCAGAAGAAAAAATTGAATCAACAATACGATGGTTTCATTCTTTGTATGAGTGATGATTTTTTCTGGAATTGGTATAAATTTATCTTCAATCGACAAGGCAATAAATTATTGCATACGGTAGGATAGTAAGGTTCTATAAACGATTAACCAGTTTCATAATTATTATCATTATTGAACGCTTTTAGATTCACGAAATCTGAGGATCTTTTTTGTTTTTCTCTAGGCAACCAATAACAATGAAATTTATAATAAAAACACGTATCAATACACTAACCAATTCATCAGAAGACAAATAAGAAATAGGTAAAATGTAAGGTATAAAAAAACTGAATTATGTTCTACATTTTCTAAAACTAGATCTAGTGTTTATAAACTAGAACCATTACAAAAAGTTTCTCTTAAACAGATCTAAATAAAGACCTAGATCTAGTTTTAGAGGCCCATTGTCGTAGGCACATCCGCAGAATGACGCCAAACGTGCCTAATGTTGTTTGTCTCATCTAAATTGGCTTATATTTTTTTTTACATTTTCAAAATAAAAAACTATAACTGCATATAATACATGGTAAGGATTTTAAAAAATAAATTACAAGAAATGGTTAATTCCATTTTCCACTCATAACCACACCTGAACAATCTGTTTTTATTAAACCTATTGTAACAGCTAGAATAGTCGAATGTCGTTTCATAATCGAAACACAGAGCCTAGTCTGTAATTATAAAGTTCATGATCTCACTTCTAATTATTGGAAGGCCTGTGGGCATGAGACATAACTGTGGATCTAGTTCCCATTTTGTTTGTTGTTGTTTTTTTCTTAGGTGGGGGAGAGGGGGGGGGGTGGTACTGAGTATAATTACACGTGACTTGTGCACGTGTAAATCTAGTTGTAATTCAAGTGATTAGAACCATAACGATATCTTCCAACAGAGATCTACAAAGTAGGTCTACCGGAAGATGAATAAGAAATGTAGGGGCTGATCGTCAAATTAACCCACATAGGTTATCAAACCAATATAATGTGTCACATGTAGCCTAACTCATAGCCCCATGATCTAAGCGGTGGCACTCCTTTGACTTCGTTTGCTAATAATGACAATGAACAAGGTCTATATGCTATTTTATACACTATTGATTTTAAAATCAGAACGGAAATTTATGTATTTTCCTTCCGCTTTTGATTTTAGGATACAAGGAAGACATGACTGAAGTTTTCAGTGAACCCAAGACAGGGCGGTCTATATTCCTGTTCTCAACTACACCACTACTCTTTGTCGCTGTCATTTTGCTGTGTAAGAGAACAATGTTGATCACAAAATGTTATTTGAAAGTTTGATGTAAGCCTAATTAGCTTAGGCTATAATCTTAATGGTTAATATGAATGGTTCCAAGCTAAGGAGGAGGAGGAGGAGGAGGAGGAGGAGGAGGAGGGGGGGAGGATGAGGAGCTGGAGAAGGGGGAGGAGAAGCAGCAGCAGTAGTAAATGTTGCAGTACTCAGTAGGCCTAATAATAGGTATATTAATGTTTCTCATTATTGTTACCCTTTCTCGTTGTTTACTTTCAGTTCCATCTCCGAGTGCTGCAATAGAATGCATCAGTTGCAATTCGTTCAACAACACCGGTTGCGACAAGGGAGACGTATCGCAGTACAAAATGCAATGTTCGGGAACATATAATGGCTGTCGGAAGTGGTACTTTTTCTGTAAGTATTTATCTTATTATTGAAGTTCTGGTCGAGCCGTTTACAACGGGGGAAAAAAGAGAGTGTGTTTGGGGGGGGGGGGGGGGGGGGAGTTTATATAGGCTATAATATATGGGGGTTATAAGACGAATTTCTTCACGTACGATTTGGTTTGGTTTAATTATTTTATTGGCTAAAGTTATCCCGGCAATGTTCCTGTGTGTCATGTAAAAGTGTATTAATCATGGAAACAGTTGCATAATATGCTCTTTGTAGAACCTATGAGCTGTCCAACTAGTATAGTAGAGGATATAATTATATATAGTTAGTGCCATCGTGAGATTAGAAGCCAAAACGGTTCTTTTAAATTCTTTTTTCAACAACAAAAAACAAAACTAAAACAACCATCAAGATCAATGCTCTTTCGCATGACTACGTGACCAAACACATACGTCACCAAGTTGCCTACCAGGATTTTGCGGCATGCGACGAAGCTAAGTCCATTAGCTCTAAACTGCAAAGTCAGTACATAATTGTGTTAATTAGTTGATTCCTCCACATTCCCTTCCTCTTTGTGCGCACCCCCCCCCCCAAACAACAAAAAAAAAACAAAAAAAAAAAAAAAAAAAACAAAAAAAATAAAAAATAATAAAATAAAAAAATAAAAAAAATTTAACGTCTTTTTACATTTTTAAAAATCCCGCATCCGTCCTCTTTTATGATTCTTCTCGTAACATCGGTGAAATAAAACAAATCTTTGATTTAGTATCCTTCAAAAGTTGGACCTTCCTTGGAAAGCGCACAACGGGCTATCTAATGAAACATTCCTTAAATTAGCATTAGCTTGTGTGCCTTCCAAATATTAGGTGTTCGTTGCCTCAGCAGGCACTCTAAATCTCAAGCTGAATTCTTTTTATTTAAGTGCGTCTCAAATTAATTAAAGCATACGTGTCATGTATCAAGATAATTTAGAATTCGGATTAGCGTTTGTCACAGCAGACTACGTCCACGACCTCGATTGACTCAACGGACGCACATTTCGTACATGTTCGTGGTATTTATTAAAATCTGCAACCATTTCTATTCTATCTTTATTGGCTCAAAATATATTAATTTGGGAAAAACAACTAAAAATATTGTGATTTCATGAGCATTGCTGACACACTGTGGCTCCATTGAGTTGTAAGAGTATACCAAATACAAATCTGCGTTTTACAAATGATACTATAATCACTAATCGCTACACTGTAGCGTTTAAATTTTTTAATGTATCTTTGACGCTTTTTCGCTGACATTATTGTCTAAGACCTGCATACCCATAACTGCCTTTTTATTTTATGGAAAATGTTTTAACAATGATTTTGGTCTCGGACAAATCAGGTTTGCTTATCACCCGAATGCCTGTGGACAGACTAATAGGCCTAGTAATAATAATCTACTAGTACTATGGAGCAATTATGAGCTTTTCAACGATAAACTATGTAAATGTAATATTATATATAAGGTGTGCGGTAGGTTGAGCTGGCCTCGTGTTCTTGAGAGAGCTGGTTGGGTTGGTTTAACGTCCAAAAGCAGCACTATATATGCTATATTGTGGACGGGCCCCAAGACGGACGTCTGACATTTTTTGTGCTCTCACACACGAGACAGGGCGGGGATACCATGACTCCAATCTCAGCCGGTCACATTATACTACCACCGACCCAACCAGTAGGGAACGCAACAGCCAGGATTCGAACTCGGGACCTTTCGCGTTGGAAGCCGATGTTCTACCCCTAGACCACCGCGCCCCCCTCTTGGGAAAGCGTTGAGCAACCTAGAGTTGGGGTCAAGGTAAACGGCATTTGTGAGGTAGGTTGTCATTACTTCTTTCGCAGTGACTCAAGAGCCTCAGCAGAAGAGGGTGGCGTGCAGCAAAAATAGGCCTCACCCAGCACCTTCACAAACATCATAACAATTGCCTTTTTTGTAAATTTTTTTTGTTTTTTTGTTTAGCCAATGGCACCCACGTAACCCATAATAATTTGTGTTCAAGTACTGTGCATGAAATTTCCTTTTGCTAACTAGATTAATACCCAGTTCTAACTCTTGTTTCTAACGCAAATTGGTACCTGTCGGAGGTACACTGACAATTCAAGGAGATTCGTTCTACATTATGAAACAAAAATGCCTATGCAACAAAGTTTCTGAAAGAGTGAAGAAACAGATGATAATCGGGTATTAAAAAAACCCCAAACAAATGGGTATATTATGAAGGCTGAGGTAGTTGAAAACTTAGAAGTTCTAATTTCTATACATAAAAACAGACACGCACACTAATCTAATGTTTTACGTAGCTACCTTTGTGTACGAATAATACATAAAGCTAAATCAATATCATCTAAAAGTTGCATGTCTCCATATGGGGATTAGGGACTTTATACAATCCCGTTCTGGTGGGAAACAATATCTACTCACAATCGCATGTCTATTACACTCTGTGTATATACTCAAAGAATCCTTTATGGAGAATCGGGACTGGAAATGGGGACCAATTGAGATTCGACCTGACTTACTGATGTTTTAGTCATGGAAAAAGTCAAGTTCCATTTCGTCACCTTGCCAACACGTTAGTCTTAGTCACATATAAACCAAAATACACTGACCCGCCATCAAAATCATTGATTAATTCCTCATGTGTCTCACTATGTACTCTTAAAATTCTGTAAAATTGACTGGATTTTTTATTATTCTAAAATCACCTACATTTAAAAATGAGGTTTTAAAGTTTCTTTTTTTTTTCTTCTAAAACTATTGATATTAAGAGCAAACTATTAGTATTATGATTATGTTAGCGATGTAACGATTTGCTTTAGGATAAAATAAAAGCTCGAGTGTGTTTAAAATGGAGCACCTCATCTCATCATACCTTAAATAACAATTGTAAATTGTTACTTATATTAAAGTTAAAAGAAAGCATGCAGCTCTATTGCTTTCTTCACCTTGCTTTCTTTCAATTGGCAAGTCAGAACATAATACATGTGTGTAGCAGGCTATTGGTATGTTTCTGTATAGTCTGAGACTCAGTGAGAGGATTTCCTTCTTCTTCTAACTGATGCAAAAAAAAGCCGAATTTTTTTTTTCTAGAGCAGTCACTGCCCAGGATAGATTTCCTTTCTTTGCGTAAATTTTGTTCATGTGTCTTGAACTTGGCTCTAAATTAATTACTTTTATTTCCTCCTCCTAGTTGATGAAAAGGGCGATGGACACACTGAGGAAAGAGTAGCTCGCCAGTGTGCAGTGGTGAAGGAGTTGAAGTGCATTAGGGGATTTGGAGCAAGCGGCAAGCGCTTCAGCCGGGTAATCTGTGACTGCATGCACGATAATTGCAACACCGCCGCCAAAGTCAAAGTCAATCTGATCATGGTTGCATCTGCATTGGTTCCTTTCATGGTGCAGGTCTTGGATATCTTACTGTAGCAAGTTATCTTTTCATTTGTTTCATAGAGTAAAAAACGTTTGTTGCAAAACATAAGTTTTAATTTTTTAGATTAGGATTTTGTTAATTTATAAGTAAAAAACGGAAAGTTTTTTATTTTCAATAAATGTTTTTTTCTTTTCTTAATTGTGATGTTATTATCATAATGCCAAAAAATGAAGTTTTTCTAACCATCAATTTTACTATTTGATTTCAGACAATGAAATTATATACCTTTTAAATGCTAATTATTTCAGAAAACATATTATATATACCCATGTATAATATGGGTATAATACATATAATCGAAACAGTGAATTTTGGCCTGATTCACAGAAATGAAAGGGAGATAAAATTGTTTGAAAATCTATCAATTGAAATATGGTTACAGCTGAAAGCTAAAAGTTATTGTGATCTGAAGATAGCTTGGCCTGTATCACTTAGTCCCCTTTAGCCTTTAAACTTGATTCAAGGAAAGAATGATTCTATATCAATTGAAAAAAAATGCAAGAGAGTGTCCATAATTTATAGACCTTTAAAGAGCCATTGAAGTGATGCATGCATGAAAGGAATAAGTGAAACTTAAGATTAAAAATGAAATCTTAGTTTATCTATTGATTACTATCAGGCTGTATGGAAAAAAAGAATTTTAAAATCATTATTTTAGTGTGTGATAATGGATGTTCTTATGTGAAGAGATCATTGAATCCAGGTGTACGCTTTTAGCTTTATAAATGAATGTTCAAATATTGCATGTCTTATTTTTTCTACCCCATAACAAATTACTGAAAAGCAGACATTTATGAATTTTTTTCTCCAATAAAAATCCATCTATACGCAAATTTTCATTGCCATGCCACTGAATTTGTCTTCGGAAACTTTTTTTTATGCTGAAGAAAAAAAATTCTAAACATAACATATAAATGGTACATAAGAACAACAGGAGAGGATCAAATGTGTACATATTAAAATAAATAAATACAAAACCAAGTATAATACTTCCTTTTCAGCTCATTTATGTTCCTTTCTTATGTATATCGACTTCTAATTTTGATATGATTAATAACTTGCTTATTGGCTGAAAGAGGCTAAAACTATTCTAAAATCTCTTTGAAACATGGACAATCTCAACTGTTCAACAAAATGATTTGTGGTACTCGAAATTAGTTCAATCTAAGATATTTGTTGTTTTCAATATCTTGGATTGGGTTTAGCAAAGCTTTATTCAGTATATGAATGTCAATTACACCCACACATTCAAAATCATAAAGAGAATTTAGATGCTGAATGCACTGTACAATAACGATATGGTTTGGTTTATTTCAAACTTTTAAAAAACATTTAAGTAAGCAAAAAATCTTCTTTATGTACATTGTAATTGAAAAAAAGACGATTTTAGAAACCAATTACAACAGGAATCAATCTAAAAACTAGGCATGATGAGAAGACAAAATTATGATAAATGTTTCAGAATTTTTTTTATGTCTGCAACTTTTCATTCATAATGTCCAAGGCCCAAAAGTGGTTTGCAGTGAAATCCTGAAAACTTGTTGAATTTTTCCAAAATCTTGACCTCTTCCCTGTACATCTGCATCCATTCATGCTCTGATTCATGATTGAACCCAACCAGATGGCAAAGTCCATGGGTGAAGATAGACTGAAAATTAAAAAAAAAAAAGCAGGACTTTATCCTTTTCGATATCTTTATAACTTATTGCATTTGAAGTTGATACTTTGTTTCTTTCATTAAGTAAAACTAAAAAAAAAAAAAAAAGGCTACTCAACTCTTCCCCTTAAAATGAAGGAAGATTATAAAATACAATGAAATAATATAAGGTTGCTGTTAAAAATTGGTAATGTAAGTTATTAAAGAAATCTTAACATTTTCAAAACAACAAAAACCAAAAGAAAAAAAAGATTTTACTTATAAGGTATATGTACCAAAAAGTCTGTACAGTGAAACGCGATAATAACGCGGTTTGTGTTTCTTAACAACTCTCGTTATAGCAAGGGTTCTCGTTATTCCCAAATTGAAATTCAATGAGGAATTTAAATTAAATTGAAAGAGGAAAGTTGTACCCCTATTATTTCACCGTGGTCCCCCTCCCCTTTTAAATTGCAATACCTAAGTATTTGACGTGAGGTGAAGTCCTTTCGATAGAACTAGATTTCAGCATATCCTTTACACTCCACAAAAAAGCGAAGTACCTGTACCATAATTAAATTAATGAGTTTGGTGAGTAGGGTGATACAAGGAAATTATCAGATAAAATGAACCCTTGGCAAGAACAGCTTTATTCAATTTTTGGAGTTGACATCTAGAGATGGGGAGTATTGTACAGAACTAAGGATAGGCTTGGCTGTTCCAAGGCCTAGATTTGTATTAGGCAACTTTGTTTATGGTGATAATAGAACAAGAGCTGCGTGTAGGATTGAGCGGTTATGTCACCAATGTTATTGTTGGTAGGAAAAGGTGCAACTGCAAGGAAAGGGACTGGACTGGGGTACAATCAAATACGGCGCCTGTGGGGATGCTTTCGGCACCCCTCCAATTTTTTTTTAAAAGTTGGGTTTAGATGAGATCTACCCTCGAACATCTCCTTTTGTTTTCTTGCTCGGCTTACTCAGAATTCTAGTCTTCAAGATGAAGATGGTGAAGACAGATCTAATCCGGTAGATGTAGAAGAAGGAGAGAATGGTGAAAGTGATATTGAAGTAGATCCAGAAGATGCAATAGGTGGTGGAGGTAACAAAAGCAATGCAAATGTAGATCAAGACATAGATCTACTATAATAGTATTGAAGAGATTGCAAGCACCCAAACAGACTATAAAATCACAGCTTCAATTTTTTTTTATTTGCTGTGAATAATTTGTTCCCATGTCTAATGGCATGTAAACAAAAGATGGACATACAAAAATTCACCAGATGACACAAAGATTAAAAAAAAAAAACATGTGTAGTGCAAGGGAAAAAGGTCTTTTTGGCAACAATTTTTACTTTTTTAAATTGTTATTCAAATGTCTCATATGCATACCATAAATGTGTTAAGTTGTATATATGGTTAGAAAGTGCATTCAATCTTCTTTTTAAATCATTTTCAAAAAAAAATAATTTTGTCTTTTGAGAAAAGCATGGCAACTTATTTAAAAACATCAGTAAAAAAAGTTATGTCACTTACGTCAGTAAATTACCTATTTGAAGTGTATCAACTAGTCAGTAAATTAAGGTTTAAACATTAAGAATACCCAGCTATTTACCAACACAGTTGTCTGCAGGTCCTCATCTCGCTTGAGACAGTCTAATGCAATATACGGCATCCCCAATACTATGTCACCCAGGATACGCTCTTTGGGATGTACCTCAGGCAGAAGACCAGCATTTTCAGGCAAGATCTGATGGTGCAAAAATGTTTATTTTAGTATATACCCTATCAAAAAGTGATCCCATGAAATAGTAATTTTACAACTTGAAAATGAGGTATATGTCAAATTTAACCAAATTAAAAGCCGAGAAAGAAAAAAGCTATTTGATTTGCTTAAATTATTACATCTGGTGGATGCACCTACATCTCTGATTTCAAACAGTAACTTGAGTAATGTATTAATATTAGATAGACAACCCTATTTCTGAGATTTGTTCAATTAAAAAAAAAAATACAGTTAAAAGTTCCATCGATGTCTTTGTTAAGATGAGTAGCAATACAATTCCACCGCAAGAAGTAAACAATTTTTAATTAGTACGAGTAGAATAATTATTCAGATAAAGTGAGGAAAACAGTCATATGAGAATCATATTCAGCTCTAGGAAAGAGACAGTAAGAGTCTGGTGTAGATCTAAAAGCAGGCAGACATAAAGAGACACCAATAACAATTTGGCTCATATGACATACTCAGTAAAAAATCTATACCTACCTCATGATAGGGAAAAGCTAGAACATCTGTGACTTCATCTTTACCTCGATACAGGTGGTTCATTTGTCGCATTTCTTCGTTATGAACCATCATGAGTCCTACATCATAATCTTGGTATCCAGCATGTGCGACAATCATCTTGGCATGTTTCTTTAACTGCCTTCTGTTCACCCTGATCACACTTTGCATATTTCTTATGCACACAGGCATTTTTGTGCATAATTACTGAAAAAAAAGATAAAAATGAAAGTTTAAGCTTAAAATAAATTTCTAGAATAACAAAAGAATTACATACGTATCGTTTACAAATTATTTTTCTGTTCAAATTACTACTTAATCATATCACAGTAAGTAAATTTACCATTCTCTCAATTTAATCATCCAATATTATTAATTCAATACAAGAGAAACTGGTTGAGGACCCATTAATGAATTCATTCAAAGACAGTGACATAAATTAATGAAATGAAAAAAATATTTGAGTCTTGTGCCACCTTTGTAAAAATCTGTGGTTTGATCCTTGTTGAGAATGAAGTTGTTTTTTTTCTGTACCCTGTGTCAAACCAGCATGGAGTGGATAGCTCAAGTAGCTGCAAAAGGAAAGTGCTGCAAGGAAGGTTATGGCAAAAAATCTCACAAATTCAGGACTCTTATTCTTGGTTTCCCAAACCTATGGAAAAGAGCAGTCTATAATGTTAAAATATTATCTCCTCGAGATAATAATTCACCAATGTTCCGAATTATTTCTGAATGAATGCATCAAGTGACCATGATGCTCATGGTAGTAGTAATGAGTTTTTTTAAGATTACTCATAAATATTTAAAGTGGTTTTTAAAAGGAATTGGTTGGCCAAATTAAATCAATGTAAATTCTTTTAAAGTAGATTAGAACCATAGATGTATAACTTGTTATTTATTAGAACCTAGATTCTTGATAAAATGAAAGTGAAACCAGCAAATCTTTTAGCTTACATTAGAGTGATCTTCCTTAGGCTAAGGCTAAAGTTCAAATATGTTTGTTTTTGTATGGGACTGAAGTCAGAATTGTAGAGCCTGCATTCGAAAACGAAAGAAAGATACAGTAAAAGTCACGTTATATATTTGATTATTTCTCTAAAATAGATCACACAGACTAGTCGCGGTCTTTGCAGATGTAGTGAGTGATATATCTAGATTCAGCCTTTGAGGAGACAAGAAGAAAAAAAGTATATATTTTCTTATTTTTTCATATCATATGAAAAAATAGGAAAATATAAGTTGTTTTTTTTTTCTGTACCCTGTGTCAAACCAGCACGGAATGGATATATTATCTCAAATGACATATGACATATGGGCTATAGATCTAGAATCTAGATCTAGACTAGATGTAGATCTAATCTAAATGAATTGAAAAATGCGCGAATGAGATTAAGCTTCTTCTCGCCAACCTATCTGAGCTTCTGATGCTTTCAATTGGTCTTCATAATACTAAATACATACACTGCTTTTTAATGAGTACAACCTCATATCACGGGTGCAAACCGATCAAATTCAAAGGGATTGATTAACATGCATTTAGTTGTGTGAGAGAATAATTTTAAAGGAGTTGCTGCACTGCTGAGGTGTGACTTACTGCCCATTGAATTTGAAACGGACATAGAGCTTTACGTCATGCCATTGCCTTCATAATGGACAGATAGGTCTTCGTCATGACATTGCCTTTATCTTATTTTAAAAATCTGGAGGACCGAAAAAAACGATATAATATTCAATGGACACCACTCAAAAAACAAATGTTAATTCGATTTGTCAAACGGAATTAGGCCTACATCAAATTTATCATTTTATGATTAATTCATTACAGATAGCATTTTATACTAAGGATTTTGACATGGTTTTGGCTATACACTTACTTGTAACCCTTGGTAGAAGGGCATCTGGGAACAGGATAATAATTTTTAAGGTCTTTACTGTTCGGCTTCCCTGTAAAGGGCCAGGTTCACCTCAACAAAGATAAAAGATATGAGAATCTTCTTTGATCTTCCACCACACTGTCTGAGCTCACATAGCCACACTTTGATTTTTTTATATATAATTTTGTATTGACTGGATCTACTAGCTTTCAATAATATTCTAAAGAACATCAAATTCTAATAATTGCACAGAACCAGATCTGACATCAAAACTGTTAGGTCTCAAATGGTGTCATTTGGTTTTGTGCATGGTGCAGTTTTGCAGATTTTTTTTTTAATTTATAGAAATGGTCAGTCATTTAGCTTTTTTAGCCAATGTGTGGTACTATGTTACTTTGATTTGAATTTGTTTTAAAGTTAGCTCCCATTTTATAAGTTTTTTGGAAACATTTGTTTGTCCAGTGCCTTTCACATTGACGTTTCAAGGGGCTGCACACAGATTGGTCGCATTCTTCCATATGGCCTGCACACACAAACTTCATGAGGTTACATTTATATATATGTAACATGTCAGTAATAGCTTACATAATAATTATGGTAACGTATGTATACATACAAGGTGTATCAAATAATAATTGTAATAGCAGGACATACCTAATATTCGTACATACATATAGAAACAATGTATGATGTATGATGAACATTTGGTGCCAAATAGAATTTAGCAAGAAAACAAATAGGTTTTTAGCTTTCTTTTAAATGCCTCATAACAACCAAAGTTACAAATTATTGATATTAATGGGTTCTATTTGGATGGGGCTTGGTAATTAAAAGCTCTTTCCCCAAGAGATTTACAATTTTCATGTGGGATTTTGAAAAGATTTTAAGTAAATGATCTAAGATACTGCGATGGAGATGTAAAAAAACAAAAACAAAAAAAAACAACTAAGCAATTTAAGGATTGTTTATTTACATAATCTGCGGGTCAAAGGAACTGTAACAACCAGGGGTTTTTTTGTTGTCTTTTTTTTGGCTGTTGGGAAGGTCTTTTTTTATCAAGGCTGTTGGGTGTTTTTTTTTTCTAGAAGCAATGGTTCTCTTTGAGAAAGGGTTAAAACAAGACTGACAAAATTGTTTTACTTAAAATTAAAAAAAAAAAAAATGGATCCAGGGATCTTTCAGCATTGATTGCAATATCTAGTTTGGGTAAGAGTACCCAGAAACCAAGTTTTAATTGTGTGCAAATAAATTGGGTGTCTGTTCAAACCACTCGGAGGGACCAGAGGTCTAATTATTACCAATATGTAGACAATTTGAGTGCTACAGTGATGATTCACATGATTTTTTTGCTGCTTGAAGTTCATGTTAATAATATCTTTATCTTGAGGCTATCCTTAGTTTATATCCTGGAAGTGGAAAGCAAAGTAAACCACCACAAATAAATTGAACTAATTGAATTAATATAACTTGAGGCAACACAAAACTTAACTTAATGTACAAATGGAGCAGAAAGAAAAAGTATTGAATTAACTCTTACAGATCTTTGTGTTTCATCAACATAATTATAATTATACCATGTCACTATTTGCTAATCATTGAATTGATATTTATAACTTGAGGCAACAAAATTAACTTTTTATCTATGTATTTATCATCATTTACAGTTTTTTAAAGTATCAAGCGACAGTGATGCATGAAGTGTGTTAGGACTCTCTGTCAACATGTTTCGACCTGCGGGGACTCCTGAGATAATAAGATCACACCAAAAGGATGACAGTTTCCTAACATCTTTGAGAACAAGCGTTGCAGAATTAGCTCAAAGAATAGCGGGTAAAAACTGGCACAATCACCTTAGAATTAGAATACATTACTATTTGTTTTGTTGAGTGACAGAGGAAGAGACAGAAATTTATTTTTATTTAAGTGAAAGTGATTCATATTGTTGAGTGATAGAAAAAGAGGCAGAAAGATATGGATGACAATATTCAGAATGAGAGGGACAAATGATAAATTTACAGAGCATAAGAAAAATGGAATAAACCAAAACTAGCATAAAATCCAAAACATCTAGAACCAATAAAATTTGGACTGTCTTGGCATTGGAATGAATGTTGAGTTTCCACTAATCTTGAAATACAGTTGTACATTTTATATAGTTCATGAGAATAGTAAAAAAAAAAAAAAAAAGGGAAACAATATTAGTGTTAGTCACTGTAACAATATTTATTATTTTAAAAGACTGTATTTAAATCAATTAAGTATAGCAATTATTTTTCTTAGTATATCAACAACAAAATTGGTTCATTTCTCATTCCCATATCATGCCCTATTTCATTGGATTTCTTTTAAAGGACCACAGTTATGGATTCAATGGAGGAGAACATTAGATGTCTCTGCAGATGTAACATATTTACTGCTAACAACATGCTCTGGTAAATTTTCATTTGACTTTAGGCACTTTTGATTGGCCATACATTTTTTTATCCTCATGCTGCTCTTTGGAGTAAAAAAAAACAACAACATTAGTCAGGACTAAGCAACCAAAAAAAAAGATTAAAATTTGATTTTTTTGCAATCTGTAACATTGTAAATTGTAAAAGTTAATGCATTAGACTACACTGGTATTTTTTTCTTCTTCCCCATGTAAAAACATATAGTATAAAGTATAAATTACACTTTTTCATGAATTTTAGAATCTTGTAACAAGCCAAGGTGTGCAAGATAATTAGGCTAGCAAATAAAATCTCTAAAATCTTATCTAAGACATTAGTTATAATCTTTGTTTTTATCTTACATGCTGTATATTATTTATAATAGAAACTTTCCAGTTTTGGCTATTTAGTTTATGTAGAAATATTTATATAAACTCAAAGGAGCTATTTGGTAAGTACAAACCCTTCCTAATGATTTATGAAGTTATTATCTATTATCATTTTTAGCATATTTGTTCTGTATTTAATTTAATTAATTCAGAATTTTCATTTTGTGTATGCTTTATTTTGTATAGATCTTCAGACTGTGGGTGAGGAATATGTGAACATCATTTTGACAGACAGCACCCTCAGATTTTTGCCTTCAAAATGGGTCAGTCGTTTTTTTTTTACACCAAAAGTGTTAGTGATGAAAATAGCATGTCAATTTATATTTTTACTTCCTACAGGCAATTGCTTCAAAATTTTCAAGGAATGCAGAGATATAGTGAATTTGTTTGTGAGATACATAAGAATTTTGTTTACTGTGGATTTTCATATATATATATATATACTGGATTTGTTTGTGAGATACATAAGAAAATTTTGTTTACTGTGGAGTAAAAGTTTTCTACAGAAAATAACCGAAAAAAAATGCAACTTGTAAGTTCTATACAGATCTTCTAACTTTGCTGTCCAATATCTTAAGGATAGGCTTATCATATTATCAACTAACAGTGATTGTCACAAAATTACATGTAATTTTTACTTCCTACATGCAATTGCTTCAAAATTTTCAAGGAATGCAGAGAATAGTTAAAAAGAATATCATATATATATACTGGATTTGTTTGTGAGATACATAAGAAAATTTTGTTTACTGTGGAGTAAAAGTTTTCTACAGAAAATAACCGAAAAAAAATGCAACTTGTAAGTTCTATACAGATCTTCTAACTTTGCTGTCCAATATCTTAAGGATAGGCTTATCATTATCAACTAACAGCGTTGATTGTCACAAAATTACATGTAAAAAAAAGATACTTTATGGGTATATCAAAACATTGCTCTCAACTTGGCTGGGTTTTTTCAGTTTGAGTGCATAAGCATATACCATTCCCTCACAGAGATACCATTGTAAATTGTATACTATGTGGAATAATAAATTGAAATCCATTTTGATTTCCTTTATTTTCCTCTATCAGAGAAGAGCTACAATGGCAGTGCTGCAAGTGTGTGTACCTCATATTCTTCAGGCGTCACTTGTAAAACTAGAGAATCTTCTTCAGACATCCACTTCCATTAATCTGACTCCTGCTGCAAGAGAGCTCCTCCTAAACCTCCTGCCTTTGGTTCGCAGAGCAGTCACCGTGCTACACAGGTGCCACTTGGCCCTCTTCTATATCCATGGTATTTTTTACCATATCGCCAAAAGGCTAACAGGAATTCATTATGTGAGTATCATCAGATGTATTCTATGAAATTTAGGAAAATTGAGCCTAGGATCATGAGTAGTATTTTTTGGTATTACTAATTGTACTGGTGATTTTAAACCTAGATTATCATAACCATGCAACACTGAATTTTTCAAATATTTTTATTTTTGTCTAAATCTTTTTATGTTTTATTTATGTTAGAAAGGTTTTATCAACTAAAGTATTTTTCAACTCAAATTGTACCTTGAATCAGTCAGGCCCTATCACTCAGCACTTCATTTTATGTGGGCACCACACAATTTATTTAAATAATAATTTGTATCAACTTGTCTGATTATCCAAGCCTTTGTTCTGATCTAACCCTCCTGGCAGTAACTGGGAGAGTTTTGAGGAACACCAACCAGGATAAGAATAGAGGATTGTTTTGAGTCTGAGTTTTATTCGCAAACAAGGAAAAATAAGGGATTCTGGATTTCAGCAGGGATGGACAGGCTAGATAAGAAATAGTATAATGTACAGTTTCTTTGGGAAAGTCTGGTAACAACTTTAGATCACTTAATAAAGGAACAGAAGTCCCTTCTTGTGTTTTGTACTCTTCATTTACGTTTATTGTGTATTGTGGAAAACAGAAAGCAATAGAAAAAAAAATGTATTTGGCCCTTGAAAAAATTGCCATTTCTCACTACTTTTAAAAAAATGTTTTGTCGTTTGGTGTTCTTCAATTGTGTCTGTAATGAAACCATCTAATTTTGATGTCAATCATTAATTCGTCCTGTAAGAGTTTAACTTTTTTTTTCTTCTGATTTCTCAGATTCAATACATGTCCAAAGACAGATCTACAGCTTCCATGCGACCATTCCAGATTCTAGGATTTTTGTCTGTTCTTCAGCTGATATCATCTTTTATACTGAATTTAGGATATTTGGTTATTGCCCTTCGTAAAGAAAAAAAGAATGAGTTCCCTTCAGAAATGTACAGGTAAGTTGAATTTGGAATACTGTCTGGTTGGTTGATTTCTTGGATTGTTTTGAATCAGTGCTATATTTCGAATTTTGACATCATTAAGGTGTAATAAGCCATCATTAGATGATTTTGGATAATGCCACTGAGATTGTGTCTTTTTTTTTATAAAAGTACCAGTCTAAGGAATGAATTTTGTCTATGAACTAGATATTTACCAAAATATTTTTAACACTTTTTTTATTCTCAGCTACGTGGAGGCCGACACAAGTGGAACGAATATCCCAGCCAATGAAAAGTGTCCTTTGTGTTTGGGCCGAAGGCAGCAATCTACACTCACTCCATGTGGTCATCTTTATTGCTGGAAGTGTATCCATGAGTGGTGCATAGCTAAGGTAAGAAGTAAGAAAGGTGTTTTTATAAGAAGCGGTTGAAGCAACATGTACTAAAGATGTTTTCATTAGTGATATGCATTTTATACGCTTACATAAAGTTATCAAGGTTTTATAGTGATATAACCAAATTTTAATTTATAAATTTTGAAACTTTTAAGATGACAACTTTTACCTTTATCAAAGCCAGGTACCTACTGCGACTGTTCAATTTTGAAATCTTCAGGTTTTATATCCCTTTTTTTCAATTATTTCTTTGCAGCAAGAGTGTCCTCTGTGCAGAGACCAATTTCCTGTGAATCGACTCATTGCCCTTCAGAATTTTGATCCTGTTGAAGCTAGATAGCATTTTTTGACAAGGTGTCACACACACACAAAATATCTGGCTTGCTGTATCAAATTTGTTTTCAGGTGGCTTCTGTCTTTCTACCCTTATTTATCATATGTTGCTTTTTGTTGAAACAGACGTAAAACATAATTTCAATAACAGTTTTTACTCATTAGGGAATAGTATTTTGTTGCTTAGCGTCCATGTCAGCTCTGTATAGGCTTTATTGTGGATGAGCCCCACACGGTTTCTCAGCAGAAATATTTTTTAGCTGAGTTGCCTATCGTCACCTGAACCCTGGTGATCTCCCCTGATCATGGCAAAATACCGGGCCAAGGTACGCCCACGGGGGGCTGCTCTAAACTCATGTAATTATTGGAGTTTATGCATAATGTTTTTAGCTCTGTACAAAATAAATTTCCCTGATGCCTTTTACAAAAGTGAATATATTTGAAATAAGAGTTGTATATGTGGGATGATAGCAAACAATGAAATAATGACCGCTATAATTTTATTGTGGTTGACTTGTAAACAGAAGTTTTATTACAAGATTTAATGACATAATCGATAATTAAATTGTTCAATAAGATAATTTCAACCAGGTATAAATGCGCACCATTTGTCTTTATTTGATTTATATTTAAAAAAAATGTCACTGCATCATGTTTTAATAGCTCTCATACCGGCGTAGCATTTCACACAAAGATATTGTGAATGTGTGTCTTTAATCTCATTTTTAATGTTCAAATCATATATTAAAACTCACTGGAAAGATTAGAGCTTAAGTTATTTCGTCTATGTTTTTTTTTCTTTTGAGTGATAAACAATCATGCTCAAATTTGGCACAAGTCAAGAAAATCCTTGGAATGTTCCCAGTGTTTGTAACAAACTTCTTTTGGTTTGTTTACGATACTAATTTTGAGATAGTTCCTTATGTATTATTTATTTAATATAAATAAGAATGTGTGCAATAGAGCAAGTGTTACACTGTTTACTATCTGGCAATTGTTCAAGGATCAGGAAGCTTTTAACAGTGTGTTCACTTTTTTTTAAACCTTGCAGATACAACAAAATAATTGGTAAAAAAAAATGTGCTAACTTGGCCTCTTTTGTATTGTGAAAGCTTGAGATATAAAAACTTCTCTTATCTAGCACATGTACATGTGATGCTCAATAATATGTATCTAATTTTGCAGGTTTGTTTGTCTGTCTTAATTTCTCTCAATTTATCTTTCCATCATCTATCTGTCTATCTCTGTGTGTGTATGTATGTGTTTTTGTGTCCATGTGTTCTTTATGTTTGAGCTATCTAAAATGGTAAAATGGTAGAATTTTAGGAAAAATTCGGTTTTGCATAAAATATGTTGTTTTCATCAGATAGATTCTATTTCGAAAAGAATTAATATGCAATCGATTAGTGTGCATATTAGGCTATCTTAACTTTTTTAAATGCAATAAATTATAAAGAAAATGGAAATGTGTCTATTTGCCTCTTTTTGTGCCTTTGAAAGTCTTAGTTTTTCACACATTTTAGATTCACTGTGTGTGTGTGTGTATACAGTATATATAATATATGTAGGCCTATCAGGAACACTGTGAGTAGAATTCAATGTCGGGCATGGACCTATTTTGTACGGTAAGCAAGCTTATACTACTAGTATACTACTAGTATTACTAGAAAGATTTTTGTGTAGTGTACATGTGTTCATCATGCAGTTATTGGGCGGATTTGAATCTAAAAACAAAACAAGATAATTAGTACTGTCGTAAAATTATGGCTTTATAACAATGTGTGTACCGTCAGTCATGTATTTGCAGAATTATAAAAAAAAATCGGAGATAAGAGACTGGGATAAAGAGAGAGAGAGAGATGGGGTGGGGTGGGGGTGAACGGACAAAGAGATGAGTTGGTTTATTGCTTAACGACGTAAGCACAATATGGACTATATTGAGGACGGGCCACAAGACTGACTTCTGACAATTTTATGCGCTGCCACACGCGAGCCAGGGTGGGGAGACCTACATCCGTCTCTCAACCGGCTACATTGTACTGACACCGCCCAATCAGTAGGGGGCGACATTGGACACATATTTGACCAATCGTAGAAGTGGAAACGCGGACCTCCTGATCTGGATACCAACGCTCTACCACTTGAGCCTGTCCGCTCGGGCAGAGAGATAGACAGAGAGATGCAGAATGTATGGCATAGATTGATTCGTGTAGGGAATGTTCATTTCTCCTTGTGTAGTAGTACAGTATATGTACATGTACTGTAAGACTCTACATGCCGTACTGATTTGTATCTCAGAACAGCTTGCGAAATATATCATGGCGTACTAACACGCAAAAAATCTCAATCTTTTAGTAATTACCAGCGAGTGTGAGATAGTGAGAGGTTTGACGGGGAGAGAAATATGCGTAGGTGGGTCGAGATCATTCATGCGGTAGTCTCGTTCTTAAAACCTTTTAAATGAAGACTGAACTTTGGTCGACCGCTTTAATTTTTATTAAACAAATAGAGCGAGCACGGTTCACGCAAGCTCTCTGTTCTTTTTGTAAAACGTATAGAAATAAGTGAACATAAAAAAAATTATGTTGTCAGGTGGATTCACGTGTGTGAATGTGTGAGTGTTGAGTACAATTCGCGACGCCCATCATTTTCATTCAGGAAAACGCCCCACATTAAATAAGCTGCAAAGTTTACATCCTTCGCGACGAAGGGCAATACATTACATATGTTGCTTTAGTATTGCAATTTTGGGAGTAGGTGGTCTGATTTTGTTGTTTTCAGCCTTTCGCTTTCTAAATTAAAACTGTTTTCTTTTTGTGTTATTGGAGTGAGAGAGACAGAGCATCAACTTCGACACCACTAAGACTGTCATCAAATTAATTTTTGTTAAAGCTGTCGTGGCTGTTCTGTTGCATTTCTCACATAGCCCTCGGCCTTAATTAGAAAAAAAATAATGGCTCATCGACATTTAGGCTGTCAGTTTTGAGGAAGTAGGTTTGAGGTGGTTTAGAAAATAGTTAATAGACAGAATAATTAAATAGAGCGTGTGGTTGTCTACAAATATGTCTGAGAGATAATCTTTGTCTACTCAGAGAGTAGAGTGTGTCATTTTGTCCTTTGTAATAAGAAAAAAATGCGGGGCCGTGTCGTGATGTTAGCGGTTCATGTATTGCTTTTGGTTTTAGTTTAGATAATTACAGCGCGGGCGTAGTCATTTCTTCACATCTATGTATTTTTTTAAATAGTACCTGTAGTACATGTATCAGAGATTGGAGTTAATATGCAATGGACTGAGTTTCCAGTGCTATCGCCATGTCGAGCTTGTGTGACGCGTGTACTCTCTGTAGTCACGGAGGTCTTTACACAAAAGGAAACTATCGTTGATCATTTCAATCCACGCACGCAAAACCTTCCGCGTGTTTTCTTTTTTTTTTTCCTTATTACCACTTTTTCATACTTTATAGTATTAGAGACACCGATAGATCTATGTCTTACAATTTCTTAACACAAATAACTGTATTGCTTCTTATATCGCAGCAATTTCTTATCTTGTGGTTCGAAAAAATAACGGTCTGTAAATGGTGACAATTGCTAATGGAATTAAATAGATATGTTATATTAACTTTGGGAACGGATTATTCAGGGGCCCCGTTTATCTCTATGGAGTCTATAGATTGGAAATAAGCTCACTCGACAAAATGAAGGGCGTTTGATGATAAAATTGCTCCGCAGAGGCCTCGGATTGGGCATATTAAACAAAAGATTAAAAATTTGTATTCAATCATAACTAAATGTATTTATAGAGTAGTTAGGTTAGAGTGTGTGATAGGAAATGTTTAGAGAGTGTGTTCGTGCTCTACAGGTGTAGAGATTGTGGTCGTACTATACAGGCGTAGAGATTGTGGTCGTACTGTACAGGTGTAGAGAGTGTGGTCGTGCTGTACAGGTGTATATATTGTGGTCGTGCTTTACAGGTGTATATATATAGTGAGGTCGTGCTGTACAGGACTAGAGAGTGTGTTCGTGTTCTACAGGTGTAGAGAGTGTGGTGGTGCTGTACAGGTGAAGAGAGTGTGGTCGTGCTGTACAGGTGTAGAGATTGTGGTCATGCTGTACATGTGTATATAGTGAGTACATGCGTATAGAGTGTGGTTGTGCTGTTTGTGTGATAGGAAATGTTTAGAGAGTGTGTTCGTGCTCTACAGGTGTAGAGAGTGTGTTCGTGTTCTACAGGTGTAGAGAGTGTGGTTGTGCTGCACAGATGTTTATAGTGTGGTTGTGCTGTACAGGTGTTTATAGTGTGGTTGTGCTGTACAGGTGTTTATAGTGTGGTCGTGCTTTACAGGTGTATATATATAGTGAGGTCGTGCTGTACAGGCCTAGAGAGTGTGTTCGTGTTCTACAGGTGTAGAGAGTGTGGTTGTGCTGTACAGGTGTAGAGAGTGTGGTGGTGCTGTACAGGTGTATATAGTGAGGTCGTACTGTACAGGCCTAGATATTGTGGTCGTGTTGTACAGGTGTAGAGAGTGTGGTTGTGCTGTACAGGTGTAGAAATTGTGGTCGTACTATACAGGCGTAGAGATTGTGGTCGTGTTGTACAGGTGTATATAATGTGGTCGTGCTGTAGAGGTGTATATAGTGTGGTCGTACTGTACAGGTGTAGAGATTGTGGTCGTGCTGTACAGGTGTATATAGTGTGGTCGTACTGTACAGGCGTAGAGATTGTGGTCGTGCTGTACAGGTGTATATAGTGTGGTTGTGCTGTACAGGTGTAGAGATTGTGGTTGTGCTGTACAGGTGTAGAGAGAGTGGTTGTGCTGTACAGGTGTAGAGATTGTGGTCATGCTGTACATGTGTATATAGTGAGTACATGCGTATAGAGTGTGGTTGTGCTGTACAGGTGTAGAGATTGTGGTCATGCTGTACATGTGTATATAGTGAGTACATGCGTATAGATTGTGGTCGTGCTGTACAGGTGTAGAGAGTGTGGTTGTGCTGTACAGGTGTAAATAGTGTGGTCGTCTCACTAAGAATTGGATAATGTGATCTTGTTACAAAGATTTGAATAGTGGGGTTCCGTTACAAAAATTGGTTGCTGTTGTTGTTGTTGTAGCTGCTGCTGCTGTTGCCTCTGTTGGTGATGGTGCTGCTGTTCTTCTTGTCTGGAAATATTAATAAAAAATAAAGTCACACTTTGGATTAAAAGAAAAGGTCAAGGTGAAAACAAGGAAGCACACTTAGACAAACCCCATGCCGTAGCATACAATTGATCATTTTTACTTTCAGTTAACACAATTTGTCTTGGTAAAATTTAGTCAACTATATCACTGCCTTATCCATAACAAAACATTGGATGTATTGGATTTTAATGTCTGGCCCGTCAACTTCGTATTATCAAAGGTTTACTGCAATCAACTATTCCCTGATGACCATTTGTTTCCACATCTCTAATCATAATCAAGCTCCCCTTTTCCCTAATGTTTGCTTTGGTGCACGTATACAGGGTAATAATAACTGGTTCAGAAAAAAAAGTTATTGTATCCCCACTTTGCCTCTGTGTAGTCGCGCATGAAACTGCATAAATTAGTCTGGGGGTCCGTCTACGAATTAGCGTATTTCTGACATTTTACTTTAAGAAAGAAATCAATGAGCAAACACCACCGTGAATTCTTATCTTCATTTACACAATGAGCTTAATTGGACGGAATCCACTGTTATCCAAAAGAAATAATTATTGAGTGCTTCAATGTGGGAAAAAAAGACATTTCTCATTTTTAAACACCCTGTTAGTGTTACCTAACCGTAAAGATCCAAAAGATTGCCGTAAAATGGCAAAATCACTAATTTCTTTTTAAGAAAATAATCAATCAGTTCACAGACAGACAGCGGATTTTTTTTCTACAAAATTTTCGAATAGTTCCATCTTCCTAAACAAAGAAAAAGTGGGGAAATTTTAATATTATAGGTTTTGCTCTTTACTTTGCGTTTTCAACTATAGGTTTATTACAAAGATAAATTTTGCTGAAAACTCAGTAATTTGTATATTTTCGATTTAACAAAAATATTATTATTATTCTGCAATAACCTCTGTAATGATTATCTGGATCTGAAACAATTCCATACGTGATACCTCATTGAAAAATGTATTTGCGACGAGGAAATGAGAAGAATATTAACTGGAAGACAGCTTTTGTTGGTGTAGTCAACACTTTCGGTGAAACCCTGGCTTGACTTAATAAATTTTCACACATGTTTATCTCGACCAAACTCAAATGCGTTCGTTTCAGTGTCTCAGTCTGAGGAACTGCGCTGGAGAGGATAGGCTTATGGCTGATCATAATGATTGCCGTTTCGCGGATTGGTTTTTGCTTTTGTCCATGTTTGAAAAAAAAACCAGTTTTGGCAAGTTAGTTGCTGAATACTATAGGCTCTACAACGTTGAGTGTTACTTCGAGATAATAATAAGTGAAACACCGTGAATTCCATAATAATTCATATAGGGTTTTTGAATTTTCACTCTAATTCACTGACAGATCATTGTGAAAACTACTAAACAGCCAATTGAGATAGAGATGGAGTATCTATTTACCTGTGTCTGTATTTTGACTGCCGCGAGATGGGCTTTAACTTCTGAAGCAACAATCGAGCCAAAAAGCCTGGCAGGTTCCCACTTAGAGTCGACATATCCCAGTTCAACCTACACCCCTTTTACTCGTACCGAGGAAAAATTTGCAGTGACTATACCGTATTATTACTCAGAATGCCACGACACTGCAACCGACTTTGTTTACCGGAAGGATTTCTGTGGAGGCGCGCGGGATCCAGAGACGTATTTACAACAAGCCAGATCTCGGTACACTTGTTTTGGTCGCTGTGGAGAGACGCCTCCATTTGGGAGAGCATTCTATGAATGCGCCTGTGATCCCGCGTGTGAGTTGTACGAAGACTGCTGTGCAGATATGGCAGAGATTTGTCCAGAAACGCGTAACATTGGTCAAACTAAGTACTCTGCATTAGCTCAAAATGTGTACATTCAATGCCACCAGTATAACTTAATTTACAAACCAGGTAGAGATCATTTTTCTTTCACTTCAGATTACGTTTTGTTTACCCCGTCAATCATTAACCGGGACAAAGTTTTGCCTTTCATGCCGAGAACTTTGGCAGAATTTTCTCACTCTTTATCGTTCTACAAAGTTGTAGATACAAATATAAAGATGATTTTCAATAATTTTGCTACGTTCATGGCTATAAATTTTGCCAATAAAAGCCCACAATTTATTCCTAAATTGATAGATTTGTCCTGTTCTCCTGCATATAATGGAGTTTTTGGTTTTTCTAGTGCTCTTAAGTTGCTACCCTGGTGCCGAGTGACAAAAGTTAAAGATTCTATCACACGATACCATCGTCCCTGCAAGACTCATCATATATTGGTTTGTCCCTGTGAAGATGGAAGTGTTCTGAGAGACCATGTACACAATGCCTGCTTGGGTCAAAATAACTCTCTTCAAAGCCTCTACCGCTATCCGCTCCTGAACACACAGATGGTATCCTATGGTGTCCATCCAGTAAATAAGAAATGTATTCTTCGACAAATTTCAGAGAAGGGAAGTGTCAGGAAAGACGAAACATCGGAGCCGGAGACATCACTAAATATGCGCATTATACCAGTTCTAAAGCACCTTCGAAACCAAACTCACAGTGCAGACAACGACACCCAAGGCATTGGAGAGGAAGAGATTTATGTAGACCATGAGACAACGGTTGGCGTTATTGTTGAGTTGAGCAATACTGCAGAGAGGCGCTTCTTTTGTGCCAGCCTGCGCAGTCGTCTTGAAGACTGCCGGCTGGAGGAATGCGCTGCCGGGGGTTTAGTCTGGTCTGATCTGGTCTCACACGGCCAGCCTTCTCGTCCGTTCTGCGTCTTCCCTGTTGGTGCCAGAGTTCTATATCAGGGTGGTTTTTCTAACATTCCAACATGCACCTGTCTAGGCGTTATGGCTGCTCTACATGATCTTGGGCTTTGGAAAATCAGACTTGCGTGGGATCGAGACAAAGAGTGCTTTCTGGAACTAGAGCCAATACTAGCAAGTAATTATTGCTTTTTTTTGTCTAATAATTATAATACATTCCTAAATTTACTTGTCAGAGAGATAATGATAAAGCCTTAAAATTTATGATGTCGAAAACACTGTAATGGCTTATATTATAAAAACATGGAAGTACCAAAACTTCTGCAATCATCTTCAAGAGTCTAGAATAATATGTGTTACTTTAAACGTAGATATCATTGAATCTAAGGAGTTCGCCTAAATGGAAGCATATCTAACGTTATGTCCGGAGGATCAGGAACGTATCATATAAACAAGTATTATTAATCGACTGTGAGCAATATAGTTCAAAGACATGGAACAAAGACAGACTCAAAGTTAAAGCAAAGCTCCATTCTCTGAAACCATCTTTTTTTCTTCTTTGATCTATTTATGTACATGCACTTAATACTGCTTGTGCTAATATAAGTAGAAGTCACACTTTCCAATAGGAACTTTAAAAAAAATAATAAACTCATGACCAACACAAAGGAACCCAAAAAAAAAAAAACATTTAACGCAACGCGTGTCTTGTTTAACACATTCCAGTAAACTTAAAATTCTTAGTTTTATACGTGTACAATAATTTTAAACTTTTTAAAGCTGGATATTGAGTAGGCCTACTTTTCTGCCTACGAGGCAGTCAGGAAAAGGATTTAAATAGCGTTTCTAAATGTAACCCATGAAGCTAAGATCCATTTCGTTTATAAAGATTTTTTTAATTACATCCAAATACACGTTGTCAAATTTAAAAAGCATAAATTACTAAAGTGTCTACTGCGAATACAAAGATCATTGTAATATTATAATAGTTATGAGCATTATGCCTAAATATTATTATTATTTTTGAAAAAATTAACATTTTTAATATTCATGCCTTCCTGTAATAGCTTATCATTATACTGAAAGAAATACAACTTTCTTATGGTACAGTCTAATCTGTGTGTATTTCTACCAAGAATATAATTGAAACAGTTTTACGATTAGGTGTTAAAATAGAGGTTAAAAAAATAATGCACCCACTGTTACAGTACCCACTGATTCTTACAATCCTCAGATGAAGATCAACCATTGAACGAGACGTACGAATTCACAGGACCGAACGCATTTCTCAAAAAAATTCCAATTTCTACAAGTTTTACTAGATTTATCGACCTGTCCAGGCGCCTGACCAGAATCGTCCAGTCCTGTTCTGGTGATGGTGATGGTCAAGACTTCGAGTTCTGCTTCATCCCCAGATTTGCAGATAAAGGCTCCGATGCGAAGCCCCGGGCTTGCTTAAACTTAAAGTGGGGGTTTAGAAGCCTTAATATCGACCTGTCCAGGCGTCTGACCAGAATCGTCCAGTCCTGTTCTGGTGATGGTGATGGTCAAGACTTCGAGTTCTGCTTCATCCCCAGATTTGCAGATAAAGACTCCGATGCGAAGCCCCGGGCTTGCTTAAACTTAAAGTGGGGGTTTAGAAGCCTTAACAGATCGTCTGCCAACAAAGCATTTACTGGGATTTTCACCTGCTTCTATGTCATGTCAATATTGGTATCACTATTTGTGATATTCTAGATTCTAGTATGATGCATAATATTTATGTTTGTACATATCGCAGAGGTGCTAGCACTCTCACGTGTGTTTGTCGTTTAGACAGTATACATAATTATTTTATAATTCAAAGTAACAGAGGAATAATAGTTACTTAAGACATACGTAACTATTTCCAACTAGTTTAATAATTGTCTCTAAATAAGGTGCTGCTGCTGTTGCTGCTGCGGATGATGATGATGATGATGATGATGATGATGATGATGATGATGATGATGATGATGATGATGATGATGATGATGATGATGGAAATTTTGAGTATTTTACTATTTTAGAAATAAGACCTGGATGGAACATACAAAAGACCATTGCTCCAGCGTTTAATCTGAGACTAAGGCTGGACCACTGTAACTTTGTTTTATTTGAATTAATATTAGCAGAGTCTGTCTAAGCTGCAACTATACCAATATAGTGGCAGAAGAAAGCATGACCATGCGACACATTTCCTTACACATTGGTTACCAGTAAAACCACGTATTGAATGTACTATAGAGGTTTTTAAAAAATGCCCCTATAATCAAGTTTGTTAAATCATCTCTCTTCCTACTTACTACCATGCGCCTTTTGTTTGAAAAAAAAATCATCTTTTTAAATGTAAATAAACCGTAACAAAATCGTAAAAAAAAAAAAAAAAAAAAGTTAAATCGTAACAATATGCGTATAGAAGGCTTACGACGGGTCGTAAGCTCCTGCAACGTAGTACATACAGTTCCCAGTTTGCAAATATTTTTCTGTGTGAATAAACATTTTTTTTTTTTAATTTATTTTTTTTTTTAGTTATGCTTTGAATAATTAAAGGTGCTCTTTAAATCATCTGTATCATAACTTATTGTTGTTGTTGTTATTATTATTATTATTATTATTATTATTATTATTATTATTATTATTATTATTAT
>RQTK01000762.1:56734-91758 GCA_003991915.1 Elysia chlorotica | reverse complement strand
GTAGTAGTAGTAGTAGTAGTAGTAGTAGTAGTAGTAGTAGTAGTAGTAGTAGTAGTAGTAGTAGTAGTATGGTAGTGGTAGTAGTAGTATTGTTGTTTTTGTTGTTTAAACCGCGCAAATATTACAAAATGGACGAGCAATCTCTCAAAGTGCTGTAAACAAGTTAGGATATTTTAAGACATTAAGATAATGAAATTTAATAATAATATGAATAAACATTCAAGGGCTTCGGCTCATCTAATACCTGAAAATAAGAATAAATGAAAATCGTTACACTATCTATTGTTGCCTTGATATACTAGCCGTGCTAAATAAGGTCGGGTTTGGAACAAACCTTTATTTAGGAATACTAATCTGATTTGATCGCGTAAATAAAGAGACAAGTCAAAGGTGGAAATGTGTGAGAACTGATGCTATCATTGGCAAAAGGCTGTTGTCAGGCTAGTCAAGCTTATTTTGAATTTCTTTAAATGGAAATAGACTGAATCAAACTGACATAATTATTGTAACATGTTTTATAAAATGGCTTTGAAGCGCCACGGTACAGAGTAAGTGCAAACTACTTGTGTGTAGGTAAACAGAACGCATTTGGTACCGGTATTTATCATATGTGTCTGTATAGGACAAGTTATATATATTTATGTTTTTACATTGTTTCAAAGTAACAATGTTGTTGTTATGTTGTGGGTATCTGTTCATTAGTTCCACCAGTATTCCAGAACTTTATTTCCGAATTACTGTTGTGCCACTAACTGCCTCATGAAGTTGTATAAGCTTATAACAAAATTAAAAAACAATATTTTCTTTGATATTGTACGTTGATTTTGCAACTTTTGTACCTGCAAATATTTGTATTGCGTTTAAAATTGCTGGTATCTGATCAGTCCCTAAAAGCAATGTATGTTTGCCAGAGCACTTCAAAATCACAATTCAGTAAATAAAAAAAAATGTGGCACTGATTCTCTTAACAATGTTTTTAGCTAGAATATTGTAAAATCTTCGCTTTAAATTACATTGTTTAAATTTATAATTTTGATTTAAACTACTCAATATAAAGACAAATTTTTTTTTTATTCCCACATGTCACTGATGGCCCACAAGGTACAATTTTTATTAGATATTTATCGAATAAGTAGTTTGTAAAATTACTTCTACATAATCAATCATGAAGAAACATTTCCACTTCATCAACAAATTTGAGTGAAGAGAAATGAGTTGTTCTAAAATCCTATTCTTGAAAAGCTTGACATTTGCTATGCCTATGATAAAACCACTATGTACCAACTCGTAGATATATAAAAAAAAAAAAACAATGACATGGTTTGAATTGCAATAGATATATTTCTTTTTACAGATGACATAGAACTCACAGCACAAAAAAATTGGAAAGATATTTGCGCAGAGGTACAACATAGACACAAGCACAACACCAATGGAATTTTACTGATCAGTTTCTTTTAGGAAAAACAATACCGTCTTCTAAGTACTACATATTTCAAATCAACGAAAAAATAATAATTACAAAACAAAAAAAGTCCACAAAATAGTGGAGAAATTTAACCATACTATTTCCTATCAATCTGATTTGGTATGCAATTATACAAGACCTTTTTTTCCTTCTTAAAAAAATGACATATGAAAATCCCATACACATATATTTAAATGTCTTCATTATGTATTCAGTGAACTTTGTTGGTAAGATTTACTTCAGCAGGAATTTTTGGTTCAATCGTTTTTATAGGGAAAACTAGGAAAATAAAAGCTATGAAAATGTGTGATTTTATGGTGTGCTTACTACTAGATCTATATCTGAACAATCCTGAACTATTTCTTTGGACTACTTTCTGCATTGTTAAAAATATCTAGCCTAATCAGATTGTAACAAATAAATTGTATCCTTCTGCAAAAGAATCATTGAAGAAGAATGGATTCTGCATTGCGATCACTATAATTAAGTATTATACTATTCTAACCATACTCAAACGTAATGGACTTTACAAAGAGACTTCCATTAATAACCCATGCTTTTGATTGATAAGACTCATAGAAAGAGGTAGGAGAGAAACTTAAATATGAGTATAATAAAGGAATGCATCTGACATCAATTGAAAACCTCAACAACAATGGCCCAAACTAAGCATGGCATTGGGTGAAGGATTCCCTTTGATAGAATAAGAAGAAGATAAGCTATATGCAACATTGATACCCTCAGACTTCAAACATAAGTAAATTTATGAGAAATAACAAATAGCATGTAAATACAGATGGGACTTTTGATTCACAAAGCAAATCAGGACAGTTTTATGCGCAAACAATATCAGACATAATTTATTTCTAAAAAATATAAGTCTTAAAAAAATAAATAAAGCATTAATGGAAATAAGGTATATCTGTGGAATATAAAATGTATAATCACCACATCATCAATTGACAAAGATTCTGAATGGATGGAGTAAAGAATTGATCAATTGGCAGCATGGGATATTGCAGATTAGCGTAAAAAGTGTTTTTATTTTAAAAAAGGAGGGAGAGGAAAGATTGAGGTAAATAGACCTGTAGCAGTTTTAAAAAATTTTTAAAAAGCATCATCTCAAATGGTTGTAAGTGTGGAGTGAACTTTGGTACAATCTCTCTAATGATAGATGGTTCACTTAGTTAAAAGTTACGTAGTTGAAAACATTGTGATGATAGCATGAATATACAGTTTGAGAATTCACTTCATTTGATAAGTGTATACTTTTACAACTAATAAGCACAAAGAAATAATACTGACTTGAAATAAAAGCTATGAAGTAGGGAAAGTATATGAACCATGAGGGACAGCACTTGTTCTGTTACCATGTTTAATAGGACTAAAACTGTAGTGAAGAATTGTTGCACCGCTATAAAATGTATTAATGTACTTAAGGAATCTCTTACATCTTCAACTCTCTATAAACACCAGATTATACTCATCAGAATCGTACAGCTCAGTATTGCTTACACAGTGCTTTAAAAAAAAAAAGGTTCCTATTCTTAGCATCTTCTGTTTTGCACTTTTTAATTGTTGCTGCTGTTTTTATACAGAATATAGACTGCCTATTTCACCCTAGACAGGACTCTATGGTTAAAGAAAAAGAAACTGCCCACAGTTGGAGAATATAGTCAATGAAAATAGGAATTCATGCACCAAACCAGACAAAAATAATCAGCTGCATTTCAAAAGATCATTTCAATTCAAAAAACAAAAAATGTTTTGGAAAAAAAATAAATGCATTGTACTTCCATGAATAACAAAATGATTCTGAGTTATCCATGATCACCTTTAAAAATACTTAAGATTCACAATAGCTTGAATTCATAAAGAATCACTGGTTTCAGCTTAGTTTATGACCTAGGATTAATGAAGATCACTAATGACAAGAGCACTTAACTACATTTAATATTTGACAACAAAAGACCTCTTCAAATAATTGCAAGTCATATATATTTTTAACTTTCACGAAAATTTTTTACAGCAATCCTGAATTTGTATTAAAAACAAAAGCAATAATAAACTGAATTACACTTTTTTTTTTTTTTTGCTTAATGTGTTAAACCAAAACTCTGTCTGCAAACAATGTTATTTGAATAGTGATAGATTTAAAATTCTGTAAATATCAGAGCAGGTTGAAAGATAAAATGACCACAAAATCTGCTCAAACACTTCAAATAAATGTGCCCATATTATAAAAGACTAAATGGGACTATATTGGCATAGTGCAAAATGTAACAGCAATCTTTTGTTATACTTAATATCAAATAATACATTTCTAGTCTGTCATTCTTAAGTCTAGTACAGTGTACTTCTCTTGCCCTTGACCATTGCAGCACCTGATTAAGTTAACCTTATTACTAAACAACATGAATACTGTCATGGTAATCATTTTGATCACCAATTAGAAAATTATGATTTCTTGAGAAAACTGCCGTAAAAAGGTTAAGTGCCTAGAGGTTTAATTAAAACCAAACACTTTCTAACAAGTTGAGCATAAACCATAACCACATCTGCATTGAAATGGTGAAGGGATAAAGAGCAGAATAAAATAAATTATTATCTGTTACAGTTAATTAACAATTCACATAGCATCAAAATAAAACAAAATCACCAAAGCCAAATTAAAAAAAAATAAGCAGCAGAAACTTATAATGAATGTATTAAGTAATAACCTGGTCTTGAAATCTTAAGAACATGAATCATAATTTGCTTGTCAGCGCAAATCAATATTTAATAGCCAAGTGAAGAAACAAAATATTTGTAAAGACAGCACCAATTGTCTTCTTTTTTTTTCCAATATAAATCTAATTAATGAGAGTCTCTCTCGCCGCTGATTGGATTGAGGAAAAAAACTACAGCAACAAGACAAAGGAATGCAGGGTTCAATAAAAAATGTTAATGTTACACTCTTTACACAAAAAACAAAACAAAAAAACAGTTAACATATAAAATAATTTATCACAGACAACACCTTAATTTGAATGGTTGTCACAGTCCAAATCCATTGAGGAAAAGTCCATTTATTAGAAAGAAGACAAGAAAAGGAGGTATCCAGAAATAGCAATCAAAGCTTTGCACATTACAGCCTCATTTCAGATCTTGAAATTTAAACTAAATTATACCCAAGCTGATTTGATTGTCTGAAAAAATAAATTTGAAAAAAAAAAGTCTGTTATCTGGAGTCCCATACCCAAAATTCAAATGAAGTCTATGGAGGAAAAAGAAAAATAAGGCACAAACAGAACTGTCTCTATCATGAATTTTTGTGAAACTTAACATTATTTCTTTTATATTTCAAACCGCTGCAAATTTTCAAGAGAATGTTTACCTCCCTCAAAATTTGTAATAAAATATAGTGAGTGAGAAAATAAAACAAAAATGTAGTTTTTACACCACATGGTAAATATGGTTCTGAAGCATGCAAAGCGCTATTTTGCATTCATATTTCCTGGCTCCTATCATGTCTTCCACATCTTTTTGGTCCACCATCTCTGAGTTCCCATTTAGTTGTCCAAAGGAACATGCTCCTCATCAGGTGCTGGCTGGCGTTTATACTCAGGTTTAGTGACAAGGTAAACAACTAGGCCAGTGAAGATAACCAAGATCAGGCCAAGGCAATTGATAAGAGTTCCTTCCCTTGAGTGGCTGGTGTAGCCATTTTTGCTTGAAAGAAAAAAGATTGAAAAATATGAAATTTGAATTGAATATGGTTCAGTATTAATATACTTGCTCTACACAATAAAGAAGAAAATGAAATATTTTTGAAATGGGTGATCTGGGTGAAAACAAATACTAAACAAAGACTAAGCAGGTTATTTGAGTTTGTATCTTTATTCACTGCAATATTCTCTGCTCTGCTGTGTTTTGAAGGAGAGCCATTGGCGCAATGGTCAGATTGTTAGGCCACCTTTGTGAAAGTGCTGGGTTTGATCTCTGACAAGGACAAATTTTTCTGTGTCCCCTGTGTCACTCGGCACGGCATGTGTAGCTGCAGCTCTCGAGGCACATCATAAATAAAGTAATGGCAACCTATCTCACAAATGCCTTTTGCCTAGTAGAATTTGGACCCTAATACTTGGTTCCCCAATGCTCTGTCAAGAGCATGGACCAATTTACTTTTTAATGAAAAGTCAGACTGGAAAACAAGACGAGAAAGGCAGTGCCAATATAAAACTGATGCGGCACTGCATTGAGAGAAATAAAATGTATTTGTGTAATTGAAGTCACTTTTACTTTATTGTATCAAGCAGGCGTGGAACCAGGGATTGAAAAAAAATGATGAACATTTTTAATTTCCTTTGATGGGATTAATAAAGTCATCTTATCTTATCTTATCTTATATTATACTTACGCCATGCTGAAAATTGCTTTCTCTGTGATGCCCATCAAAGCCGTGGCAGTGGCAAGGATGAGCAGGGTCACTCCCCAGAATGTGTGGTACGGCATGTACATGGTGCGGATGGACATTCCTAGCCAGGGCAGCAGGAAACAAGCAAAGCCCAACACCCACTGGAGGAAAAAAACAACAACAAAAAATAGTGATTGTAAGGAGAGAGAAGTCGGCAATCCCATACTACATTTTCAATGGCATTGCTAGTAACTAATTAATTTATAATGGTAAGAATGTATTTTGGTAAAATATTAAAATTGCATATTTATTTAACGAATTTGATAGGTCTGGTCACAAGTAAGAAAATTGATGAAATCTTTAAAATCACATACTGCCTTAACCTAATGTTATTTTGTGAGATAAAGAAAAAGACCCAAAGTGTTTGCTAAGTTTAAATCAAAACATACTCCACATAAATAGGGTTTTTTATTTTTAATTTTATGTACTCCCCACAAAAAGCCTACAGCCTACAGTGACTAGGGAAGAAAAGTGGTTTAAAACATTAAAAACTATTACATAAAAATTCCACCATAAAAATGTAGGAGCACTTGGTAAAACATGAAAATAGAAATATACAATAATGCAATAAATCATCATCTTTTGTATTTAAAAATTTACATCTTTGAATATATTTTCAAATGATCTTCAAATTATTTGTTTTAATAATAACAATTTTATGCTCAACTACAGTCAATTTTATGTTATTGAAGTGGAGCACCTGTTCTTGGTAAAGAGCAATTATTTTCAAGAGTTATCAGTTTTAAAAGTTTAAGTCTTTTTACTTAAAGGATGATGATCTATTGCACTGTTCCAAAAAAAATACAATGATCCAGTCTTGCTCGCATGTGGTTTAAAAATACAATAACTGCGTTGTAACAATTATATAGTGGTAAATATAAATCATGGATAAGCTTCCACTATCTCTTTAAATAGCCTTACTTTAAACTTAATTTTATTTGACTCGTTCATTTATTCTATTGATCACTACAAAGGGTAAAAAAAAATTACCATTACTTGCTGGGCATTGTTTGCTGTGTATAGTCATGAATAGCTTGGCATATCATATTTTTAATTATCGTATTGTTCTTTATTAAATTTCCTTTGGTTGGGAAAAATTTTTAGATTTACTTCTTATTATAGCATTTTTCACACCCAGCCACTGAATCTCTATGTTTATTTCTCTCCACTATGTTCACAGTGACTAAAACTCTTTAGCTATGCTTTCGTTAAAGAAGTTAGGATGAAAAGAAATTTCTGAGCATTTCATAGACACTGTAAAAAAAAAAAAAGTAAAATTAAAAGAGACTACTAGTGTTTGGGTTTTGGAGCTTCAACTGACCTGCAAACCAAAGCCAATGACCACGAGCAAGCCAAGCCAGCTGTGCAGGGAGTAGAGGTTTGCCAGGGGTGGGTCCGCCAGGTTGTGCGAGTCAAACACCGCCTTCAGGCCCACTGAGGCAAAGATCAGGGCGGCCACGTGCATGCCTCCATGGAGGATTTTGATGTAAAACTTGCGGTCATTGCGGAATACTCTGTACGCTAGGATTCCTGAAGGAGGTTGTTCAGGAGGTTGAGAATTACTGGTTATGTTTGTGTATTCATTTCTGCTTGTTTTTTTTTAAGTCATTTAAGATTTCAATCGTGCTTTAAATAAATATTTCAATGATAAATTTGTTCAGAAATTTACTTTTAGGTATAATATCAAAGAAAGAAAGAAAAAAAAAAAAGGGAGCGGGGGGAGGAAGCAATGTACAATATACAACAGTAAGAATCCAATTTTTGAAGAAATAAAAATAGAAAGGATTTCAATAAAACTGATACAGTCTAGCACAATAGTAATTATGGGAGATTATAAGGTAACATGAAAATCAAATTATTATAAAATAAAATAAAAAAGGTTTAATGTCATCTGTCTCCAGATACATTTCACTTATGTTTCATGAATTTCCCTTGTTCAGGGGGGTTTTCCCGAAATTCATAGCTTTTGAACTTATAAAGATAGAACAAAAATTGTTTGAGAGTCTTGAAAACTTTCAATTAATGTCTACATTCACCGCTTACGTGTAAGCGATGTGGCTATTTTTTTTTTTAATGTTCCTAAAAACCTACCATCACCATAGAGGAAAATCAAACCGATGACCATGAAGAGCGGGTGGTAGCTGAACTCCTTGGCAGGGTCCTCTGTCCAGGCGAAGCCTCCCTGGCTGAAGTGGCCCATCCAGACCGCGGTGATAACCACAGAGACCACTCCCAGTAGCTGCACTAGCAGCACCACCCAGTTGAAGTACCGCATGTCAGCAGAACTTGCCATGTTGCTGTCTAGGTAGAGACTATGCCTTCAAGAGAAGTAGAGAAAAGAAAATAAGAAAAATTAATAAATATGTTATAATAAAGGATGATGTACACAAATGTTTATTATGCCTGAGTTTTGTTATTCAGAAATTGCATAAAAATTGTAATTTGAAACGGAAAAAAATGGAAAAAAATAAATAAAATTAATCACATGTGCTATGAACGTTATCGCTCCAGAGTTAAAAAATAAAAGTTGAAAGTTTGTTTAAATCTTAAGCTTTAAATATGTAATAAGAATATTTTATTCTGATCTTGACTTCTATGATATCTGGTAGTTTTGGTAATGGTACAGCATAGTATCATAAGGTATAAAAGGAAAGAGGCGGTTGTGGAATATGATCTACACATAAAAGTTATTGATCGTTCACCTATGGCATAAGTCACACAGTTGATTAGACTAAAGCTACCTGCAACCAATAAACTCCCTCCGAAGCGCTAAAAACGGTTATAAAATTATTTTTTTTCAAACACCAAAGAGTGGGGAAAAGCTACCATACCTTTCTTATTAGTTAATATGATTATAGTATTTTCTGTGCAACATTTTTACTCCACCATTTATTTACAAGTCTTTTGTCTTTTTAATCTGAGTATTTCCACATGCTACCTCCTTTATTTTACAAATTATTTAATCATAAATTCATTTTAACCTAAAACTGAAAAATGTATGCTGGTGCTTATAATGTGTCATCTATTTCTCCATGATCATTTATTTGATTGTAGTAACTTTATAATACGACTTAATGTTTTTGTATTGTACCGATTTTATTATGTGAGAACTTTATTATGTGTATTCTGTAAATTACACAATAGTTTTAGCAAAATGTATTTTATTGATTGCTTGATTTTGAACAAATGTAAAGCACTTTGAGCAACAATATGGGAAAGCTGCTATATAAATACACTTTATTGTTATTATCCACTGATAATATTTATAAGTTTCTTTTATAAAAGTCTTCTCATATTATTTACCTTCCTAGTCCTTGGATCACCTTTGAAAATTCAGGAAAGTAAAAACATTGGCTGATTTCCAGTAGCTTTTAAATTTGTTTCTACCTATATGTCTAAACCCTGGATTACTAAACTATAGTAGTTCTTGGTCTAAACGTAAAAAGGGGAAAAAAACTGCTATCTCTTTTGGCTTTAATTGAGTAGATGATGGATGACTATTCCCCACGCTAGTGATATTGTACATTCGGGACTAGCGGTTATCTGAGCCTCCATCATTCTTGGTCCATTTGTATGAAACTTTTTCTTGTATAAGTGCGTCTGAATTCATCTTACTTGTGTATTGTTACTTTATTGTATGAACTCAGTCACAAATTAATTTTGCCTGCGGGTACCAACTACCAGTATGATCATAAACGTCAAGTAACCCAACTATTATTCTCCCCACAGTTATGAAATATGGTAAATCAGCGAGATTTAAACAAACGAGAACTATTTTACACCGAGACAAATACATAAAAATGTGAAAAAAATAAGGGTACAAAAGCAAAGGGGGTGAAACTACTCAAATGAGGAATGTAATTATCATAGGTTTACAAAAGACTTAAAAAGCATCTGAGTGAAAGGTTATGTGGAAGGTGTCGAGATAATATTCGATTCTTGTAAAACCAAATAACCATTATAAATAAATTAAGCTTCGGAGTCTGCCAAACCACTGAATATAACAATTGATATGCATGTAGAGGATCAATACTCATTAAACGAAATCCCATGACATATTTGATTGTTTTCACTTAATGCTTTCAGTTCCGCCCTTACTCCATCTTTTTACACACTATACTCAATATGCAGGCATTAGGACTTAGAGCCATCAAACATTTAAGCGAGAATGAGCAACACTTTTTGGTTTTACGTTTGTCCGTGAGGGAGAAAATAAGTGATATTATAAAAAAAAAAATTTTTTTTCTAAACTTTGAATCTGTTAAGTCAAAATTTGAATGGAGTGGTTTAAAAGCCAGCCATGCTTTTAATTCCACCCAAATACGCATCGAAAACGTTTTAAAAACTGGTTACTACCACTACTAACAAAGCGAAGTAAAAAAAAAAAAAACTGCTGTGACTCACGCTGTTCTTCATAGGAGTACCGGTACATTGTAGTAGGAAGTATGAGGGCATGCCGGCATTTTTTGTAAACCATTTAACACTTACATAGTGGAATCCATTTGAAATGTATAGCGGAATCCGTGTAAACCAAAAAGAGTTAATTAACGTTTGAGCTAGAAGAGTGCCGAAATTAAAACAATATCAAAAGGGATAGGACACCTAGAGCTCGCGAAACTCACTCTTAGCCACGAGCGTGCAAAAATTGGAGTTTGTTGGCTAATGGTAGTAATTGAAAACAAAACCGCATACCAATTACATCTTAAAAATGTATTTTCATCTCTCGAGGTTTTTATTCAGGTTTTCACTCAGCTCGAGATAGAAATGTATACAATGTAGCAGGGAGAAAAAAAATTTCGAATTCAGCTCAAAGAAAAGAACAATGCACCTGTATTTACAACGAAAGTTTAACATTGGAATATTGGAACTGAGCTAACTACGGTTAACCAATGAAGTACACAGGTGGTGTGAAAAAAAAAAACAAAAAAAAAACAAAAAAAACACGGATGCTTAAAAGTAATTTTTTTTTAATTGAGACCTTTCTCATAAAGCGGCAATGCATATTTGATCATAAAATACGATGCCTTGACAGACCTTTACTGGACTCTGACCTATACATTCATACTTTGATGAAAATCCGAAAATTTGCGGAAAATTGGCACCACTGGAAAAAAAAGGCTATTGAAAATCGGAAAAAAACTACGAGTTGAAAATTGTATAGACCACAGATAACAATACGTTCAAGCAACAAACTTTTATGTAAGGTCCGATTAGTTCGCTGCATTCATAGGAGTAAAATAAACTAAAGAAAATTCTAGGTTTTGGAAATTTTAGCATACACCCGATATAACAAGGGTGACGAGACCACGGCAATATAATTATTCGTTCTGTCAGAAATAAAAGAACAAGAACATGATGAATTGTCGATTTATATATTGGTTCATTAAGAAACTGACATAACGACATGGAATTGGTAGGCCCATGCCCCCCCCCCCCCCCCCCCCCCCCCCCCCCCCCCCCCTGTTGGTCAATGAGGCTGTTTACAAATGAAACTACACATGTACATTCTTGAAAATATTGGCATAATACAAGTTGCAAGTGAAAAAAACCCTGTTAAATAGTTTCGACCATAACTATTCTAACTCTAGAAGACCTACCAGTATATGATATAAAAGAATTATCATCAAATTGGACAACGATAGTTATTACATTGTATTACGCGTATTCAGTCTATGAATAGTGCCCTTATGTTCTGTGCCGCAGATTAATTTTGTTCAGGTGTAAACAACATTTAAAATACTATTTTCAACAGCCTACAACTCTAATAAAATAAACACTTGGTCCTTTACTACACAGCTTAGTCTGTGAATACCAAATGTTAAGTAACAATTTAGACTGGGGCATATTTGTTTTGGTGTACTTCTACTTCTAGGCTGCAAAATAATGTCATCGTAACTAAGCCCGGTGTGTTATTGCAACAATGAATGTCAAAGTTCAAAAGTACTTCGGCTATTAAATAGCGAGCTTGCTTTAATCAAGTTCATGATAGAAAGTAAATGTACACTCAGATGAACCAGAGAGTGTTGTTTTTGTGTGTGTGTGTGTGTAAGAGAGAGAGAGAGAGAGAGAGAGAGAGAGAGAGAGAGAGAGAGAGAGAAAGGTCTAAAATCATTACACGCAGTACGCCGGTTACTGTTACACAATACCACTACCAGTTTGTATATTGAAGTATAGACACCCAAGATCGATCTAGATGCCACATAAAATAGTGATGGCCAGTGATCATGTTATTTTTTTTTTTTGTACCCTCACATTTTCACCGTATTTTAAACCATCTTTTTATAATGTTATTGAAAAAATGTATAGTACATATTATTTGGTATAACGGCAGTAGTAGAAGTGAAAATTTTAGTAATGGCACCGTTAGTGGTGGAGGCACTAGAGGCCATAACAATCACTGTTATTAAACATGTTCTAATTTAAAGACTAAAAAAAAAAGAGAGAGAGACAGAAAAGGTATAGTTAAGACGAAATGCCAAAACAATCAGGGGATGTATATTGCATTAAGAAAAATTACGATCCCCTTGGACGTTGAAAGCACTCGAAGTTTTGTAAACATCCTGTATTATCACTATTACTGAAAGCTGTACGGTAGTTGGCGTAGGAAAATGTAGGCATAGTCCATGCTTCTCCACGGCAACCACAGCGTGAACTACATTGTGATCAGACCGGCGTCAACACTGTTGTCGCGTTATTCTTGTGATAATTATTACTATTATTATTATTATTATTATTATTATTATTATTATTATTATTATTATTATTATTATTATTATTATTGTTGTTGTTGTTGTTGTCTAACACAACTAAGTCGTAATTATTTTCATCATTTTTTTTTCTATTTATATTATTATTGCCACAGTGTTTATCGTTTTTTGAATCTGCTACCAACCGTCTAAAGATCATTTTAGATACGTTCACTTCGTATCCTTTATTAAAGTATCTTTAAGCTTTTATCTGGTATCCTTTTGGAAATCTGAACCATATGTAAAATCACCTGTTGTAAAACGTTATTCTTGAAAACGTTATTTAAACTTTTCTGGTTACTTAATACTTTCACAACAAATTCGTGGAGCGCATGTGAACTGTCCGCAGGCGCAAGGAGGTGGCTTCTTTGTTATTGCGACCAGACGAAGCAGGCTGATATTATGAAAACTATGATGGAGATCTAATAGATCTATGCATAGATCGCTCAAGTGTGATTCTGCAGGTCGCACTGCAACAGGTGGAATGTGCAGGCCTCACTCGGTGAACCAAACTAACTGGAGATTATTTTTTCCTAGTTGTATAATACACGAATATAATTATACAACAAATACGACAGTCCAACAAGTAAAGAGACTTTATTCAACAGACGGGGCCATCTATTTTTAGGAACTTTTGAGGGTGCAATTGACTGGATAAATAAAGCAAAGTTATCTAAAGTAGCAAAGAAACAGTCACACGTATAGATATTATGGCTTGAGGCCAACCGATATAACGAATCTATAGACAATCACGTGCATGTCTCTTCTAATGTAGATTTATAATACTATGACTCTGCTATAGAATTCAATTAAAGAGGCTCCCCTATTCCAATAATGATACTGGAGACCCTTATTAGATAAGATGACAACATTGTTTTTATTCATGCACACGGGAAATGTGGGTAGCACTCAGCAACAACAACAGCCTGGCAGTACATGTAATAATTATAAGAACATATTAAACCACCTGCTCTTTCCCGTGCCCTCCGTCTCTCTTAAATCGAAACATTACAATTTCACGGACTAACGATTGTTACTCGGGCTTTTTCAACAAATATCTTTGTAACAATAGACTTATGGAGCCATAACTGGTATGTAAGGGAAGGCCACCTGTATCATTAAAAAAATCATGAAGACAAACGCCCCTCCCACCCTTTGTATACTAGACCATCAACTTTACCTCTTTCTATGAACACATAACAATAATGTACGATGATTGATACTTTCAGATACGTTTAGGGTCTCTTTGGAAAAAAAAAAAGGTGCCGTTATCATATCGGCATGCCTATTAGCATTTTCTGTGCTCTATTACTTTCAATGCTATGCGCGAAGAGATGAGGTTGTAACAGTTGTTATTTACGGATGGTTGCTGTTGTTGTTGTTTTTTTAATCTCCTATTTTACTGTTCAGCCTCTTAGCACACACAAAAAAATCGTGACTCATTACAACCTAGCCTGAAAACAGGATCCTGATAGATCTATTATGATTGAATATAATCAAGAATATATCATTTATAAATGATTGATATTATAACGTTAATTATAGTCTATAAATGTCCAACATTATTTCACAATCTATGACAGATTAATTTTTACAAGCACCAGCTTTGAAAAGACTCAAAGAGTAAAGCCAGCATATATATATATTATATATTGATGTTGTTACTAATGTTTTTTCTTTAACCAACAAGTTTTTTTAAATGTTTGTGCAAGTAGTTTTTTTTTTAACTTTTTTTTGGAAATCTTCAAAAATGAATTATTTCTTTTTATTACCATGTTAACAGCTACCAATGTCATTATAATTCAAACAGTGTATTTTGTTGAAAACCCTCATCTCGTTTATCATTATGGCGATCTCGTGTTTTTTATGACTCTGTATTTAATTCAGTGATCCATACTTTTGTTATGGTGGAGATTATTTTTTTGTTCCTTGCTCACATACCAACTTATTGTCTATCATGCATTATTTACCCCATAACAGTTACAGCATGCCTGATTCAAGTTGGGGCCCCATATGATGTAGGAGTGTAAGAGATAAGAGTAATTACTGAGATATTTTTACGCCAGTAAAATTAATTAATGAAAGGAAATAGCACATGGTTGTAAAAGATGGTTAAACTCCAAAATAATAATAATATCAACAACAACAACAATACTAATAATAATATTAATAATAATAATAATAATAATAATAATAATAATAATAATAATAATAACAATGATAATAATAATAACAATAATAATAATAATAATAATAATAATAATAATAATAATAATAATAATAATAATAATAATAATAATAATAATAATAATAATAATAATAATAAATAATAATAATAGAAATAATAGCGTATGCCCAGTCCGCCTTATATGTAGCCGTAGGTAAAATGGACATGTATAATAAATTAATATAAAATCAGAGATATTACATACTATTATGGAGCGTATTTCTACATAATGTGCAGATTTGTACGTATCACCGTCAGCTAAGGGAATAGCATCCCAAATTATATTCACGCGAGTAATTTGATGATTCATAGTCGAGCCCATGCTCCAAAGCAGTCCCAGTATAGTACAATTTGTTTTTCAATATTTTGAATACGTGTGAAATCCGTGCAAGCTGAATATATGCATATAAATTATACATGTACTTTGACTGGTTGAATTATACATGTACTTTGACTGGTTGAAAGTGTTCCAAATAAGTCTGACTGTTACACTGCATAAGTAGCTGTGCATTGCAGCGAAACTCAATATGCTAATTATGTTTCGGAGGCTCATAACAGTATGTAAAACACCTAATTGAAGATCCTATCTGCAAAAGATGTCAGTGATAAGAAATGGTTCAGAGAATGCTGAATTAATTCACCCGTACTGGTCGAAGTTATGGCTCTACCCCTTACCAAACAGCTCTGAGTCAGCACACGAAATCCATTCAATAAAAATATACGAAGTGTGAGTAACGCTAAGATAATGATGCTAGCTGCGAGAATATTAATTAGGACCAACATAGATCATTGTTTGTTTGTTGTTGTTGTTTTGATTTTTTTTTTCATATAAAATATACTGCTCATTGTATTCCAAAACACACATCAATATGCGAAAGGGAAAGCCATCAAGAATAAAAAGCCTTTTCGCCAAGTCTGAAGTGGAGGCTTCATTTGAGTCAACAAATACTGTGACATTGGTCGATATACTAAACACCAGTTTGGAGTCTTAGTGCGTATATTGACGATTAGCTCAATAGGTTTTTAAAAAGTATAGTACATGAGACGTGATTTGAGAGACGACAGATACAAAATTCATAACAAGGAAAGTGCATTTCGACTTTCAGTGAGCTTTGTCTCTCCGTTACGAAAAAAGTAACTTGTTTTTCATCACAGTATTCAACAAAACGTAATCATGCATTGTAATTTTGAAAGAAAAACATTTTTTGGGGGAAAAAAAATATTTAAAATGCATTTGAACTACCGTGGATAAACGCGCATCGATAACTACAGCGTCATCGAATAGTCAGTCTAATCTTTATATAATACCATGTTTTGATGTTTGTGCGTGTCAGTGTGTGTGTGTCTGAGTATTGTGGTATTTACGTTTGTATCGTTTTGTTTTTAAACTACATGTATCAAATCAACAAATACAAATTCAAAAATTGTTCTGTTTAAAAATACAATCTTTTAATTCGGTAAATGTTCGATCTTTAAGTTAATGGGGCTTTGGAATTCTACTCCACGTAAAAACTAGCGGATGTGTCACATGATGCTTTCGTCTTTAAACAATCACAATGTGATGAAACTCTCCAAAGTTGAAATGTTTATGTTGCTATATAAGGTTATGGTGCCATAGCATATCCCTCTAGAACTCTCAGTAGAGCTGGATTTTTTTTTAGGTATTTGTCCACAGTTGTAGAAGTAGGCTTTGAGTGAAAATGGCCGAAATTTTGGGGGGCTTTGTGGAATTAGAACCCACGACTTGTAGATGCGTCGGCACCGAATCGCCTTGTCACTCAAAGAAAGCTCCCTAGTCGACCATGGACAGGCCTTTTACGTGAAAACGTGATGAATGTTGAGTCCACGATAAGTCCACTAAAACAATATGGGGAATTCTTTAGAGAGAGAGAGAGAGAGAGAGAGAGAGAGAGAGAGAGAGAGAGAGAGAGAGCGAAGATTGGCTGAGTGGATTCTATTTTCCTTAATAATTATTTTAAAATTATTAAATTTATAATAATGCTAACGGATAAAGCTTACATGCACAATCCAGTATTCTTCATTAATAGTAATACACATTAAATTGAAAATAATTGAAACTAATTTCATGCGGTTCATAAAATATTACTTTAAAAAGTTCAAAGGTTGTTACTTATAAAATTTATAAGCATGTGTCGTGAAAAAGTCTATGCCAACAGAAGGCAGACTTAATTCTAAGTAGTTACCTCCCACTGGATTGAATGTAATACTTGATCTATCAAATAAATGAGTTAGATTTTTTTATATAAAGGAAGAAAAAAGTGACCATCTTACATGTTTACCTTTGATGTAGCTATGAATATATCTCTAAAAACAAACATTCAATAGCTCCATCAACTTCAATTTGTCCTAATACCCGTCTTCCCTTCATCATCCTTTTCTTTTCTTATGGAAAGATTGTTCATCGAAAACTTATTATTGAGATTTGGGACAATTTTGGTCTCCATGCAGCTTAGTGTTTGGATAAAGAAATTTTGAATCAGGTCAGATCAAAATAATCACCATCTAATATTTAAACATTTTTTCGTAAGTTGTCAACATGAAAAACCCTGTTTGAGCAATGTGCATAGCGGTTATAATGATAAGGTAAATAACACAAACTCGAATACAACAAACACATTGGATTACCTATAATTACGGTAGATACAGAATACAAAATTACTTAATGAAACCAAAGCCAGGTTAGTGTGAATAAAATGGAGAGTTAAATATAAAAAAGAAATAGATCTGAAAGCCATGCAAAGAGTTGTTGTGACAACCATCAGAAATCAGTAGCCCTTTGTTGTTTGCCGTTTTGTTTTTCTGAACAAAGATTTGGAAATCCCAAAAAAGATTTTTAAAAAGACACCTAGTAAGCCCCAGCTGTGTAAAATATTTATTAAAAAAAACAAAAAAAAACTAACCAAAATGGGAAAATCTAAATTTTGAAGAGAGAGAATAAATAAAAAATACCAGTGTACGCACCGTCTACCAATAAAGGCACAACAAATAGTCTGGGCAATTGGGCGGAGGCAATATGCACGCAGCCTCTGACAACGACGCCACATAAATCTAGAACTGAGATAAACAATAATGTCCACAAAAAGAAAAAAAAATGTCTGTGTTAACACAAGATTTGGTTAGTTTTATTGTGGAAAATAAAAGCGCTCGCATTCTCATATTAGGAATCTTGAAAAGAGTGAAAATTTTTATAAAGTAATATAAACTTAAGAAAAACAGGTGGGGCGCATCATGCCATGCTTGATAGTAAAAAAAAATACTAAAACAAGAAAATTTTAAATTATATTTGGTAAATACATCCATCAACAACACACAAGGGCAAAATATATACTTAAATACAAGCCCCTACACACGGGGAAGGAAAGAGAGTGAGGGGGAGAACAAAAGATATAACAATATGTTATATTGTATTTATATCAAACACTCAAATACTCATTTGGCACAAGAAGAAACTAAATTGATTTTAGGGGATCCATAAATTTGAAACAGCCCTTTCACAGACTGACATTTCAGATTAAGAATTGAGAAGAAACAAAACAAAAAACAAGGCAAGTAAATGTCACCCAATAATTAGTATTCTAATTTTCTGTACAAATCATTTAAAGTAACAAAGGTTACTGCAAGAATAAATATAATGCAATTTTTTTTTTTTTAGACAGTTGTTGAGTTGGTTTAACGTCCAACATCAGCACTATAGGCTATATAGTTTTTAACAGATGGTTATCACAAGCTGTGGTCCTTTAGAGTTACCACTGTGAAACAATCACAATGAGATGCCAGCTGTGACTTTCCTTTTGCCCTTTGTGTAATACCTGGTGATAATTTTCTGTGTGGGGTTTAAAAATGTTTTTTTTTTCAATTAGCATCTTTTAAACTAATTTATTTTAAGTCTCAAAGTAAGACAATTAAAATCACAATTGCGGCATAAATTGCCCCACTATAACAGAGATGTTGTATAATATTACTAATAATTTACATTATTACCTAGTGAATGGCTAACTGTAGCGGATGAAAAAAGTATAATAACTAAGAGTACTTTTCTACTAAATTTCACATGTCATTCATTTTCAAAAATGATAAAAGTTGTGCATGTAGAGTGCACTTCAAGGTAGAAACCTGATATCACTTTTTAAGTTTTGGTTGAAGGAAGTGTGAGAAACATAATTCACTCCCTTTTCTTTAAGATTTGATCTTAAACCTCAATTTATCTGAGGTTTTTTTTTTAATACTCTGAAGTGAATCATGAATCATCAGGATGTAAAAAATGCTCTTTTTGTTGTTGTTTTTTTACCTGTATTTAAGCTCAATAATTTCATAATAATTTAATACTGTCCTGAAACCTTTAGTCTTACAATGACTTGAATGAGTTTCAATGAGCTAACAGAAAGAGCTGAATTTTAGGATTGCTACTCTAGTCCAAATAAAATCTGTCTAAATTCTAATTCTATAGCTAATAAAACTGAGTAAAACTTTTTGCAAGCTTCAAATTATCAATACTAAAATCTAATTTAGTTTCACTCTATGTTTTTTTTTTTATTATTAATTCATGCATAACATTTGAATACACACACCTAAGTTTTCAGAGTTCTTTATAACTTAAAAAAATACCATGTCAGTTTCAGATCTGTTATAAGATCATTAGAGTTTTTAGGAGCCAAATATTGAAACAAATTCAAAATATGAAAAATGAAAGAGAGAAGATTTTGAGTGAGAGAGAGACACACACACAGAAATACAGAGAGAAAGGGAGAGAGAGAGGACAAAAATGATTAGGTGTAGGTGGCGGAGGAGAGACAGAAAGATAGACAGACACACTGAGAGTCAGAAAGAGGTTTTTTTTTTTTTACAAATATAAACAGATCAGCAGAGACACTAAATGTAGAGTGTGAAAATCTACCTAGAACAAAAGGTAAAATAATGTGATTGTATACATGGCCTTTGTCATGACACTTAACAAAAAGTAATAAATATGACATGTAATGATGTATTCAGTGGTCAGCCGTGAGACTACTATTTGACGTTCATTTTTGCACAGAAATCCAATCATGACCAATGAATTTAAAATTGCTGCCTTTTTGGCATGCTCTTTTTCTAGAAGAAACCAACTAACGCAGTTAGTGGGAGAGCATCAATTTGGCGCACAGGCAGCCAATGCGTAAACATTTGCTCTTTTAGTGTTTCAACCTGGGCATTTCCTCTTGGGTACAGGCCTAATTTTATGCTAGTAGACTGAGTAGTCAATACATTCTCCCTGATGGCCTTTACACAATCTTTTCCAGTTGTCTTCCCCTTATCAGCAATGGGCCCCTTATGGGGTAGTCACCAGATGACAAAGCTGGCATATCCATATATACTTAAAAAAAAAAAAAGGTCTCTAGAGATCTCTATGAATATTGAAGACTTGTATATTATATGTGATCGGTTTTTAAAATGCTTTGCATTCAGTGCCTCTTTTACGCAGTCAAAAAACATGGACATAGGTATGTCTTAGAAGCGTCATGGGGAATGGCAAATTAGGCGGAACTGAGGACATACGATGTACAAGAGCTTTTGTCACGAAAAATCAAACGCACAGCGTATGTTGTATGTATGAAGGGGTTTTAGTAGATCGCATGAATGTAGGCCTACTTGATTTTTATCCAAAAAAAATAGGGCCTAGATTCTATAGATACAGTATTAGATATATAGGAAACACTTCACTACAGGTAGATCTACTGAAAATCAGTTCAAAAAATTTTACTACTTTTAATTAAAATGTTAGCCATGCACATCTAACCTACAGCCTCTAGATAGAATGGTGGTAATTCTACTTAGTAGCCTAGTGGTAATAGATCTAGTAGTAGTACTCACATTTTGAGTGTTGGACCTTCTCCTGTGACGTAAGATCTTGAAATAAGATCTAGATTTGTCTCTAGAGACCTAGATCTAGAAATCTATTGTGTACATGGACAGCTAGATTTAGTAAATCTATTTGTTAGATGAATACATGTACTAAATGTCTCTATCCTTAAAGTTGGGAATCCGGAATAGTAAATCTAGTCTACTTTCAGATTCTCATTTCATCGAGATCTAAGCTTAGATGTGGAATTTAGAATCTTAATCTAGATCTACCTAGAAATCTAGATCCAGCTGAGATTAGAAAGGATCTAGACTAGATTAGATATCTAGAAAGTAGATATAGATCTATAGATCTAGATAATAGATTAGATCTCATAGACCGCTATTCCACAGCAATCTAATCTACAATCTAGATCTAAGATCTAGATCTAGATCTAGATCTAGAATGTATTGTAATAAACAAGCTAAATTTTCACGTTAAAATACGTCGTTAGGTTATATATGGCACGCAAAAAAAAACTATTGTAATTTTAATGTAAATTTAGATTCTAGATCTCTAGATTTCTCTATAGATTGATCTTCCACAGACTTGATTTCCATCGACTTGGCTTAAAAGTTAAAATATCGATCTGCTCGTGAAATTAATTATTTGGCGGAGGTCATGCCGCTATGTGAAAACCAAAAGGTCATTTCCGTTAGAGTAAAGAAATCGCACCTATTTTCGGGTAGGCTAGCAATTGATACAGTAATGTTCGTGTAGTTTTTTTTCAAACCTCCACAATCAACGATTGGTCATCTTTACATTTTTTTTTTTTAAACACGTGTTTAAAATGGCATTATCTTCCCTTTCTGCAAAGAAATGTTGTATCACAATTAGTGGCATCGAAAATGTTAATCTTCCTAGACTAGGGCCTATAGGAACATTTTCTGGATTTTTTTTATATTACATTAATTTTTAGGTGAAATGTTTCCTTATCTAGCGAAGAAGAGACTTTTCTTTTAATACGCGCTAGTTCAATTATTTTGTATTTTAAAATAATAGATATACGATTAATAACAACACAATACGTTAACAGAAATGCCTAATTCTCTGAATGCATTAACCCTACTTTAGCATAAAAAAATAAACAGAATTTGGAGCATGAAATTTTAATGTTATAATTAAATGTTGTTGTTTCTAATTTTTCGAAGGAATAAAAACAACATAAAATCAAATAACGCCGGGTAGATTGCATTCTTATTATTTTATTGCATTCAAATTATTTCACACCCTTCAGCACTAAATCTTGTCACACACTATGTTGAACAGAAAGGGAAAGGGGGAGACAATAGACATAGTTATTGTTTTCACGCCCGTCAAAAAATGTTTGGCAAATGATTCCGTATGATTTACAACTAATATAACATTGTAATAGTTATAATTTTAATAGCTATCCTCGATAAAATCAGCTCATCAGAATGATACTCTTTATGTGGATGCAAATTTTAGTGTATTATTGTGATATGATAATCACTGCAATATTTAATAAAAAAATTTAATAGACTCATATCAAATTTGTTTAAAGGATAATAGACATTTTTGGAGGCTGGGGCGCATCATGGTATCAAAAGTTACTGCCATCATTTTTTTCTTAAGAAGAAATCATGAAGCTAAGGTACAGTACTAAAGAGTTTTTTTTCCATTAATGTCCAAACATTCATTAAATTGGCTAGTCATTCCAAGCAAACAAAACAGATCTTTATACTTCCATTATCAAGCACACAAACAATTATACTTATACATCAGTGTTTTCTAATAATTATGTACAAATTTGCTAAAAACAATAAAATTATCACAGTTTGCAATCCCTTAATCAGTTTAGTTGATTTAATCAAATAACTCCGGCTTATCCCTATCAATTCAAAATCCAGTGAGGCTCTAGCCCAATGACAGCCTCTTTTTAACTCATTTCAAGGTTTATCTTATTTTCTTAAAATGCCCAACAAAGGTGTGCTTGGAAAAAAAAACAAAAAAGCGTATTTATATAAATCATACCAAATTTGCCATAATAGAACTTTAAAAAAATTTCATGCATGTAATTTGATATTAATTTAAACACATATAATTATAATTATGTTTAATGCCTTACAATAGGCATAATGAGATATTAAATTTTAAACAACGTTTTACCAAAATATATTAACAAATTAGCAAATAGAAAAGTATTTAATACATGGAAAATAAGTTAAAAATTGAATTGTTGAATACACTTTTGGCAAGATATAAATCACAAACTGTTTGGAATGAATAATCATTATATAACGGAAAGAATGTCTAAAAAAAGATAAATAAAATTGTGATCTTCGACGATGATGGACCCTTACATGCAAAATTCTAATCAAATAAGACGTGTAGTGTCTTCAAATAATCAAACGAGCATTAAGTGTGGAAAGATGAAAACAATATAGAATTTACAACAACAAAACATAACAAATTTAAACATATGCACTTATAAAACCCACGCTCCTGAAATAACCACCAACAATACGCTAACTTAAATTGAGCATACATTTAAAACACAATATTTGTCCATTGGTTTTCTACAAAGACATGTTTACGAAGCCGAGAGGGGATTCAGAATGAAATGTTATACCAAAACCTTTATGCTAAGACAGTATGTTATTTTGTCATGTAATTTTGTATGTGTGTGTTTATTTAGGAGAGAGAGAGAGAGAGAGAGAGAGAGAGAGAGAGAGAGAGAATGAGAGAATATAATGAGACTGCAATTATCATCGAAATGTCTTATTTTAAACAAAATCCACCAGCACCATATCTGACAATAGAAAACATTTCCTCAACATTTTATTTACATAATACTGTGTTTAAAAAAGGACAATTGGATATTTGAAATAAGCTAAACAACAAAACAATATTATCCATCAGTGCTCAAAAAGTGGGAGTGGTTGTAGAAAAAGCTGATGTCTGAAGGGAGACTTGGGTAAAACAAATGTTGGTGGGAGCTTTGACAATGCAGCTTGAGCAGGTGTCGCCCTTCAGTGTGTGACTCAATATCGCATCGGTCAAGGACATCCTTCATTCTAGTGACGGCACGTAAGAGATCTCGCAGTGCTACAGATGTGTACTGGGCCCTTTCGGTTGACGAGTCCGTTATTTCGTTTGAAACTTGGGCGCACAAGGCCGAAATCTAGATCCAGCTGAGATTAGAAAGGATCTAGACTAGATTAGATATCTAGAAAGTAGATATAGATCTATAGATCTAGATAATAGATTAGATCTCATAGACCGCTATTCCACAGCAATCTAATCTACAATCTAGATTCTAGATCTAAGATCTAGATCTAGATCTAGATCTAGAATGTATTGTAATAAACAAGCTAAATTTTCACGTTAAAATACGTCGTTAGGTTATATATGGCACGCAAAAAAAAACTATTGTAATTTTAATGTAAATTTAGATTCTAGATCTCTAGATTTCTCTATAGATTGATCTTCCACAGACTTGATTTCCATCGACTTGGCTTAAAAGTTAAAATATCGATCTGCTCGTGAAATTAATTATTTGGCGGAGGTCATGCCGCTATGTGAAAACCAAAAGGTCATTTCCGTTAGAGTAAAGAAATCGCACCTATTTTCGGGTAGGCTAGCAATTGATACAGTAATGTTCGTGTAGTTTTTTTTCAAACCTCCACAATCAACGATTGGTCATCTTTACATTTTTTTTTTTTAAACACGTGTTTAAAATGGCATTATCTTCCCTTTCTGCAAAGAAATGTTGTATCACAATTAGTGGCATCGAAAATGTTAATCTTCCTAGACTAGGGCCTATAGGAACATTTTCTGGATTTTTTTTATATTACATTAATTTTTAGGTGAAATGTTTCCTTATCTAGCGAAGAAGAGACTTTTCTTTTAATACGCGCTAGTTCAATTATTTTGTATTTTAAAATAATAGATATACGATTAATAACAACACAATACGTTAACAGAAATGCCTAATTCTCTGAATGCATTAACCCTACTTTAGCATAAAAAAATAAACAGAATTTGGAGCATGAAATTTTAATGTTATAATTAAATGTTGTTGTTTCTAATTTTTCGAAGGAATAAAAACAACATAAAATCAAATAACGCCGGGTAGATTGCATTCTTATTATTTTATTGCATTCAAATTATTTCACACCCTTCAGCACTAAATCTTGTCACACACTATGTTGAACAGAAAGGGAAAGGGGGAGACAATAGACATAGTTATTGTTTTCACGCCCGTCAAAAAATGTTTGGCAAATGATTCCGTATGATTTACAACTAATATAACATTGTAATAGTTATAATTTTAATAGCTATCCTCGATAAAATCAGCTCATCAGAATGATACTCTTTATGTGGATGCAAATTTTAGTGTATTATTGTGATATGATAATCACTGCAATATTTAATAAAAAAATCATTCAAGATTATAACGAATATCTGGATCTGTAGTAAAAAAAAAAAATTTTAATGACATAATAGTATGCACGGTAAATATTCTTTGCTTTCAGACTTTAGCAGTTCGCCTAAAGCCGGAAAGTCTACGAGTCGCACACTCCCTTATTTTTCCTTGAAACTATAAGTCAGGTAGCTATGTGCATTGTATCTTGCAAGGAAAGCCAAATGTACAATTATGTACATAACAAATCACGGGACCTTATTTTATCCAATGTCAAGAGAGATAAGAAGATTATCATTTTTTTCACAGTTTGGTGATCATTTTAAATCATGAGTTTTCTCCCGTGAAAATAAATAATACCAGAGCAGACTAATAATGGTACCGGTACACAATTTTTCAGTAAACTGGCATTTTTCTCTTTCTGTTTTTGTTCTCTTTTTTTTTTTCAATTGTTGTTTTGAAATAAAATTAAGAAAGCAATTTCAGAAACTTTTGTCATGACACCCCCCCAAAAAAAACAAAAAACACAAAAAAAAAAAAACAATAATAATAATAAAAGAAATAAATAAACAAACAACATTACACTCACCTCTGCAGTAAAGTCCTGCGCGTTAAAGCTGAGGAGGCGCAGCAGAGGGTTGAGGTCCCTCGACAGCCTGCTGACCTTGTCGAGCAAGATTTGACCATCACTTGCCCTTAGATAGCCACAGGCTTTGAGTTGGAGGGCCAGCTCCTCCACAGCCGTGAGCCACCAGCGCAGCTCGGCCAGGACCCGCGAATGCTGCCAGATTTAAAAAAAAGAATAATTTTAAAATCTTCGCCGCACCATAGACTTACTCCTTGGAAACTTACGAGACGTACAACCTGAAAAGAGCTTCTGCCCTACAATGAACATTTAAAATCTTTATAACACATTGTGTTGAAATATCAATATGCATCGATATCAATCAAGTTCGGTCAGTTAAAAATAACAGCAACCAAAACAACGAATATTTAGAATCTTTGAAGTATAGGCTAGATCTAGAGCCTACTACTTGGGACTTCGGAGACGTATAACTTTTGAGCGAACCTCTGCCTTAATATGACAGACAGACAGACAGACCGACAGACAGACCGACAAAGACAGACAAAGACAGATACAGAAAGACAAAGACAGAGAAAAAGAGAGAGTCACAGAGAGAGAGAGAGAGAGAGAGAAGAGAAGGAAGGAGAGGGCGGCGTGGGGGGGGGGGGGGGGCAGAGGAACCCATAAAACGGCAAACTTTAGTGCCGAAACCAAGACAATTCAAAGTACATGTCCACTGGTTTCAATCGAAGAATTAACTTAAATGTAGAGGGAAAAAACTACAAATACACATTGACGTGTCCGGTTCTGGTTCAAACAAAACATTAACAATCTCTGGAGAATTTTTCAACAGATGAGATGGAAACGATACATGAAATGACTTGCTCCCCACAAAGAAACTAAATGTATAATTTTTAGGCCTGTATAACAAAAGGGATTCTATTTAATTTTGTTTTCTCTTTCAGTGATAGTTAAGCAATTTATGCGAGTAGAAAATGTAAAAAGCAATAGCTCGTAAGCGATCGTAACATGATCAGCTGGTATCCAGCTCTATCCTGGATGTCTATTCCAGTCTGTAATGTTAATGAGCTTACCGAGATCCCAGAAAGAATGTCATTTTCGATGTCAGGGCTATCGTTGTGAACCGGATACATTCTGCTCAAGCCTCGGTTGCCCGCAGACACTGAATATGTAGAGGCCTCCTAAACAATGTAAAAAAGACAACCAAAAACATTACTGACAAATGAAAATTAAAACTTCATAAAAGGAAGTTTGGATTTCCAAATAGAAAATAATGGCCACACAAAAAAAAAACATTTCTTTTTTCTGAATTGTGAGAAATAGAGTTAAGACTACACTGTGTTTTATTTTTTTAACTTCACAGTAATTGTCAATAATAAAAAAGAAAGAAAGGGTAATATACAAAAGTATCACAATGTGGGTAGAAAATCACTTAGTTATGCTGATGAAAAAAAAATCTTTTCTTCTTTTTTTTTTTTTTTTTTTTAATTAATCTGACAGACTATAGGGGTTTTATTTTCAGAAAAAAAAATCTATGTCTATAAAATGTATATCTAAGACATTTTTTTATTGTTGATGTTGTTTTCTCGTTAGAAAAGTTTGGAATTCCTTAGAAACCTAAGAAATATTGACAATATATTGCAATGATATTTCGACCAGATCCAAAACAGTTATTGAAAATTAAATAGGCTACTCAATTTGATAGATCAATACATTTTTTGTTGTATGTTGTTTTTTGTGTGTGTTTTTTTCCTGCTGTGTTTATGCGTGTGTTATTAAGATTGGTTAATTTTTGTCATTGACAACCTTATCACAATTGTGCATTTTTTTTCTAAATGTATTAGTATTAAGTTGTAGTAATAATAATAGTAATAATAATAGTAATAATAATAATAATAATAATAATAATAATAATAATAATAATAATAATAATAATAATAATAATAATAATAATAATAATAATAATAATAACAACAACAACAACAACAACAACAACAACAACAACAACAACAACAACAACAACAACAGCAACAACGACGACGACGACAACAACAACAACAACAACAACAACAACAACAACAACAACAACAACAACAACAGAATAACATTAACAAGATTTTATTTCAATGCGTATAGAATCCTGTTTTTCGGAGGTCACGTTATTCTACAAATTAATGTGAAAGTCTTATTATTTTTCGTATAAAATGCAGTATACAAATTCATTTATGAGTTCTGCTATTGGGAGACATTAGACTCAGATATCGACTTACCCAATCAGTGTTGAGGTAACTAACGAAATTTTTCAGGCTGCTAATTTTGTTCTCGAATCGTGTGAGCACTTCTTGCACATGTTCGCGGCTGTAACGGAAGTTGAGTCTGCCTAAAAACCCTGATGTGATTGTGGCTAGCTGGCCTGAAGTTACTTGCGAGCATGAGGAGGTCTTTGTGCACGATAAGGAGTTAGATGTTGGTGTGCACTCAGTCGAGGAAGACTCAACGTTGCCCAGACTATGAGCAAGATAACCTATAGAAGATCGAAACAAATAAAGAAACAATAATAAACATTTGAAAAAAAAAAACGAAGAATGGTTTTGGATGAAACATCTACTGATACAGAACCGTTAAGTTATAACTGTTGCAGTTTGGTGTTTTTGTTTCTGTTGTTTCTTTTTAACAAATAAACTTACACAGAGTAAAAACATATAAGATCTTCATTTCGATGATTATCAACCGTAGTACTAGTAGGCGTGTTTTGTGTCCAAATTATTATACGACAAGCATACAAAATTAATGAAGAAAAGCACTTTGCATTAAAAATCAACAGCTTGGTTTGATTGCTATGAATCCATTGAATTTTCTTCAAAATATTTAGTCTTATATAGCATCTTACCTGATGACAGAAATACGTGGATCACCTGCGACCAATAATGCCAATGAATAATTGTTTTTGGTTTTCCCGGAAAGTCTAGAACCAGTCGCTTGCGTTTTTGGTTGTTGTTCTTTTTTTTGTCACAGAGAACTTGAATCAAGTGTGAAAAAGACTATTATTGTTACTGTAACGGTTTTTCCAGGGCCCCGTTCAAGTTATTTTTATGCTGACAAAAAAAAAAGAGGGGGAAAAACTTGTATGGGTTTCTCCTCAAGCAAAAAGGTGCGAGCACTCGAAAAAAAAGTTTTCTTTCTCTTCAACGATGTCTTCCAGTCTATAATAATCATGCTTCACATTTCCATATTATCTTTTCTCCTTGTCGTGCAATAGCAGAACAAAAATTTACACCAGCCCAGTGGCATGGGACCAAAGTTTGACAATGCAGACTCTGCGTTCCACAGGGACGATATCGGATTACGTAATTGTGCCCTAAATACATTGTATTTTCTTATCGCTCCTTGGCTCCGTAAGACTAGTATAGAGCTGTGACTAGACGTTGGTGCAGATTCCCTTACCTACCGTCTCCGTTTTCGTTATGGGCACCACAATCGCAAGGTCTCAAATACGATGTATCTCCTGCTATACCCGCGTCAGGCCCAGTCAGTTCAGCCACTCAAGTGTCGCGAGCCGGTAATGTACAAGTTTGCCTGGGCAGAGATAAACTTTAACTTCCATCGGGGAGGAATGTTCCAGTGCTAGTACACTAGAGGTTTTGCAGTTAAATGTGATCAGCTGAGGCATGAGTCATGGTATCCTTGCCTTGTCTCGTGTGTGACAGCACATAAAATCGTCAGACGTCAATTTTGGGGCCCGTCCACAATGTAGCCTATATAGGGCTGATGTTGGACGTTAGACCAACAACAACAACAACAACAACAACAACAACAACAACAACAACAGCAACAACAACAACAGAGGTTTTACCATATACAGGGCCCCGTTACGAAAAACCAAGACCAAAGGTAAGGGAATCTGCACCGGCGTCCAATCATAGCTCTGTCCTAGACTTACGGAGCCAATGAGCGATCAAACAATTCCATTACCTAAACTGACTTGACTTATAGCCGTGTCGCGTCCCAGTTTTTCGTCTGTGTCGCTTCGGCAGCCTTCTCGATCTGTGATGTTAATTCCCTCCAACGTTTCCGATCCTGTGCTAGGTTTGTGATCTCGGCTAGGTCTTTGTTTGAATGCAGTCTGATTGGGTGTTGAATGAGAGCGAGATCTCTGTTAAACACTATTGGCAAAGTTGTTAAGGGCGTGATTTATTTCCTTTTTTTTTCGTCGTGTGGATCTCAAAGCTTGATCTAACACTCACACCAACCCTAACACCAACCATAACACCAACCCTGACACAAACTCTAACACCAATCCTAACACCAATCCTAACATCAATCTTAACACCAATCCTAACACCCACTGTAATACGAACCCTAATACCAGCCCTAACACCAAGCCTAACACCAACCCTAACACCAACCCTAACAGGCTAACACCAACACTAACACCAAACCCAACACCAACCGTCACACCAACTCTCTAGCCAGTGATGACGTCACACGGTGGTATCCCTGTAACGATGGCAATGTTGAATGAATGTCTCACGGACTCTAAAACTGTCAAGTGTTAAAGCTTGCATTGCTGCGCTCAAACTGCCTGGCACTGGCAGTGGTGGGTACGGGCAGTCTTCACATGTACAAAGAGGAAGTAAATTTAAACAGCCAACTAACCACGTTTAGTAAACCGTTATTAAACGACTTAATCTACTCTCTTATACTTACGACTTCAGCAGGCCTAAGGATTGTAAGTATTACGATGTAAAAAGCTTACGACACGTCGTAAGATGTGGAGATGCGAAGACTTAGGACGAGTCTTTGACTACTGCGACGTTGTACTTACAATCCTTAGACCTACTGAAGTCGTAAGTACAAGAGAGAAATAGATTAGGACGCCCAATAGTGGCTTACTAAACACGGTAAATCGGGTATCTAAATTTATTTCCTCTTTTTACATGAGAATACTTAAAACGAGTCGTTAGCTACCGCTAATATAGCCTATATAAATGCTGCTGTTGGACGTTAAACCAACCCAACCAAGCCAACCAACCAACCAACCGCTACGTTGTAGTTGTACTTACAAAACCTTGCCGTTTACCCCAGTGGCCACTGACCAAGGTCCTCCTAACGCCTTGCCCGTTGTTTACCGCAGCGTCCAGGTCTGTTTCCCAACCTGGGACAAACACGGGGCTGCCTGGGGTACCAACACGGAAGTAGAGGTGAAGAAGTCGGCATCGACCTGGTGAGAGAGGTCCCTGTGACTCTGTTTAAGCTTACAACTGAGGTGGGGTTGAAGTTAGCCTGGTTTACCTCACACTTGCAATCTGTGTACAACTGAGGTGGGTTAAAGTTAGCCTGGTTTACCTCACACTTGCAATCTGTGTACAGCTGAGGTGGGTTGAAGTTAGCCTGGCTTACCTCACACTTGCAATCTGTGTACAGCCGAGGTGGGTTGAAGTTAGCCTGGCTTACAATCTGTGTACAGCCGAGGTGGGTTGAAGTTAGGCTGGCTTACCTCACACTTGCAATCTGTGTATAGCCGAGGTGGGTTGAAGTTAGCCTGGTTTACCTCACACTTGCAATCTGTGTACATGTGTACAGCCGAGGTGGGTTGAAGTTAGGCTGGTTTACCTCACACTTGCAATCTGTGTACAGCCGGAGTGGGGTTGAAGTTAGGCTGCCTTACCTCACACTTTCAATCTGTGTACAGCCGAGGTGGGTTGCAGTTAGCCTGCCTTACCTCACACTTTCAATCTGTGTACATGTGTACAGCCGAGGTGGGTTGCAGTTAGCCTGCCTTACCTCACACTTTCAATCTGTGTACATGTGTACAGCCGAGGTGGGTTGCAGTTAGCCTGCCTTACCTCACACTTTCAATCTGTGTACATGTGTACAGCCGAGGTGGGGGTGGGGTTGAAGTTAGGCTGGCTTACCTCACACTTGCAATCTGTGTACAGCTGAGGTGGGTTGAAGTTAGCCTGGCTTACCTCACACTTGCAATCTGTGTACAGCCGAGGTGGGTTGAAGTTAGCCTGGCTTACCTCACACTTGCAATCTGTGTACAGCCGAGGTGGGTTGAAGTTAGGCTGGCTTACCTCACACTTGCAATCTGTGTACAGCCGAGGTGGGGTTGAAGTTAGGCTGGCTTACCTCACACTTGCAATCTGTGTACAGCCGAGGTGGGGTTGAAGTTAGGCTGGCTTACCTCACACTTGCAATCTGTGTACAGCTGAGGTGGGTTGGAGTTAGCCTTGTTTACCTCACACTTTCAATCTGTGTACAGCCGAGGTGGGTTGAAGTTAGCCTGGCTTACATCACACTTGCAATCTGTGTACAGTCGAGGTGGGTTGAAGTTAGGCTGGCTTACATCACACTTGCAATCTGTGTACAGCCGAGGTGGGGTTGAAGTTAGCCTGGCTTACAATCTGTGTACAGCCGAGGTGGGTTGAAGTTAGGCTGGTTTACCTCACACTTGCAATCTGTGTACAGCCGAGGTGGGTTGAAGTTAGCCTGGCTTACCTCACACTTGCATCACTCCCGCAAACTCTTGCAGAATCTATTTGGACTAAGGAAGAGTTCTGGAGTGCCCATGACACCTGGGATATGAAAACAAGGGGAGTGACCGTTACCAGTGAAAATCTAATCACATTAGTTGTAAAACGTCCTATCGCTTTTAAAGTCTCTTAGGTTCCCCTGGGGGATCCTATACGGCAAATCCTGTCGCTTTTCTTAAGTACTCGAAATTTTTAGTGTTCTAGAAGTGAGATTGGCTATTATGCAAATTGGGTAAACGAGGTGCTGTTTCTAGTTGTTGAATTTCGAGCGCACGCATCAGAAGTGTTGGAGACTCCATCAAGGTGGTTTCAAAAGAAAGTTTAATAAATAAACCGATGTCAAGGCTGTCGGGGTGCGCGGTGGTCTAGGGGTAGAACATCGGCTTCCGACGCAAAAGGTCCCGAGTTCGAATCCTGATTGTTGCGTTCCCTACTGGTTGGGTCGGTATCAGTATAATGTGACCGGCTGAGACAGGAGTCATGGTATCCCCGCCTTCTCATTTGTGTGGCAGCACATACAATTTTCAGACGTTAGTATTGGGGCTTGTCAACATTATAGCCTATATAGTGATGACGTTGGACGTTAAACCAAGTCACCGAGTGTAGAATGCACAAACAAAATAAAGCTTACGACTTGTTGTAACAATATAAAAATGAAAAGACTTAAGACGAAACGTAAGCTACACCATGTTTGTGCTTTACACCCCTACTGTCTCTGTCTGCCTTCAGCCTGCAGCATTGAAAATTGTGGTTTAACTGAGAGAGTTTAAACTAGGTGTGGTGCGGTGCGGATAGGTTAGTCCTGAGACAATGAATCATTATAATAAACAAGGCGGGGATGTAGGTAACAGACTCCTACTTGATACGCCTCTGTTGTTTTTAATTAAACGACCGTGTTGTTTTTCCTGTATAGCCCAGACGCGTTTTAAATGTCATTTGGACTCCCGCACTTTATGTCTAACCCCTTCACTCATTTCTGTAAAATTTTAAAAAAATTAACATCACCAAAATTGAACCCAATGGACGCTAATCTAATAAATTGCAAAAACTCCATGTATATAGTACATATTAAGTGGTTTCGAAAACCTCCTCTAAACGAATCAAAGCATCCGGCACCGAAAGGGTTAATTGATATACGTAAATCACGAGCGTCACCAACACTAGGTTATTAACCCCTCCCCCCCCCCCCCGTCGCCGTATAGGACCCCCTAGAGGAACCTAAGAGACGTTAACCCTATAGAGAAACCACTAATTATGTTTATCGAGGTCAGCGTGGAATTGTAGGTTTTAATTAACCCTTTCCTTCACGAGTGATAACACAGACAGAGTGAGTGATTACGCCAAAATGAATGAATTGTCTTTCAACGGTGCAATTCATCAACGTAGATATCATGTACGCACGTTTGGCAAAGGTCAACATTGCTCGATAATGATGATAATGATATATCACTGTCATCTTTACTTATGATAACAACGATAAGGGTGGTAATTACAACTCTGGCTTAAATTTAGTAGCCCAACTAAGAGTATTTAGAATAGTGAAAAAACACCCTTATAGCTTAGTTGAAGGTGGCCTGCCTCCTTAAAGTATAGGGCTATTATACTTACTTGCCAAGATGTCACGTTATGTTAAACTGGGAGGTCGAGGAAAGTGACGAAGAAAATAACGCGGTGACATAAAAGTTATCATTAGATCTTTTAATGTTTGGGCCTCCCAGTTATCACTAAAACAATCAACATTAAGAAAAACACATTAATCATAATTATCTTTTATTTTGTATACAAATATTCATACTATTATTTGATGTGCACCAATCTTGTTTTTAAGACTAATTAGAAGAAGGGATGGATATTTTTGGTTAATTGTGTTATTAAATTGTTTTCCTTCTTATGTAAATAATTATATAGTTTTGCTATGAATTCTTTTTTTTTTTGGTTCTAATTTTTTTTTAGATGGGCCGGTTCTTTATTGAAAAATTAAAAGCTTTTATCACTTAGTTCTCAAAAGAACAAAATAAAAAAGGAAATAAATTATCAGGACCTGAGTATATGATTCAATAAAATGGTACAAAAGAAAAATAAATTACATATTACTGTATAAAGTCTGATGGTAAATAATATGAGAGCAATATCTGATACGTTGGAAAAAAATATTGAGTGATATATCAGGTAAATGGTAGCTTAACATTTATTCTATATCTTTTGAAATATCTCTCGCTACCCTCCTTAATTATCTTTGGTCATGCATTGGACGCTGTCGTATTGTGTGTCAAGAATGATCATAATTATACGAAGACTGTACCCTTGAACACATAACACTGAAATACATGTAAACCCAACCAGAAAACGAAATCGCAAGGCCCAAAGCTGGGCTAGAACCAAGGACCTTCTGCATTGAAGGCCGATCCTCTTACACCAACGCTTACACGCTCCACCCCTTACCCCCTATCTCTCTCTCTCTCTCTCTCTCTCTCTCTCTCTCTCTCCACCCCTCTCTCACTCTCCCCTCTCTCTCCCTACCACTCCCCGAGTCGTCTAGCGGCAATTCCCCGCTGACCCACGCGACCCCGTGCCGGCTGGTGCCCCACGTATTCAAGGAAAACACTCAAAACAGAACCCGCGCGGCGAATAAACACGCGCGGCGAATAAACCCGCGCGGCGAATAAACACGCGCCAGGGGAGCGGCTGCTGACAGACGCGGGACCCCCCGCGGCACGAAAAG
>RQTK01000762.1:12919-24081 GCA_003991915.1 Elysia chlorotica | reverse complement strand
GACAGACAGACAGACAGACAGACAGACAGACAGACAGACAGACAGACAGACAGACAGACAGACAGACAGACAGAGAGAATAGATAGATAGATAGAAAGATAGATAGATAGATAGATAGATAGATAGAGAGGTAGATAGATAGAAAGATTGATTGTAAAAGACAGACCAAACAGAAAGACACAACCTATGTCCTCTGTCGGTATATTACTATTATTGTAAGCTTCACGTTTATTGGAAGATTAATGATCGCTTATGTGACATGGGATCTAATTTCTTTGACTAAATCATAAATATAATATGTATGCAGTCTAAAAAGTATGTTGATTAAACCAGTTGTAAAAAAAAACACAGCGAAAGAGATTGAAAATAGCGTAATGCGGTTGATATGATAATCTCTTTCCTAGATTTTTAGAAAAAATCATTAAAAGTACTGAGAAAAAAGACAGAAGATAAAATTAATTGAGAATTTACAACGCAGAGGGAAAAAAAGGCTGACTCTAAAAACGGCTGGTCTTCGACCGTTGACTTTGAACTTCTTGTGTCACACGCCTTCACATAACTTTATTTTGTACCCTTTCAAGAAATGACACATCTTTGAAAAACGAAGGCAATTAGCGGATTTTCCTTTTTTTTTTCTTTTTCAACGACCAATTTTGGAGCGCTGTAAAACTATGTACCGATTGTTTCCATGCAAGAAGTGAAATCTTTATTGTTAACAAAGAAGGAGATGTCCACTTTTTGCACCGAAATCTACGACGTCAACTAGATTTGATCGGACGTTACAGACTTTGCGATCTACACGGCGAATAACGTATGACGTAATTAGACCCATTAGGCATGGGTTTTACTCAACGTTCATTGGCTCCTTAAAATTAAATCTGGGATAGAGACACCAGGACCCACGTGTGAATGTCCTTACCAATGTCTTCGATTTGCTACGGGACCTTTTACCCCTCTTGCTCTCAGTCTCTATCGATCTATCTCTATCTCTCTCAATCTCTCTCTCAATCTCGCCGTCTTTCTCTCTCCCAATCTCGCTCTCTTTCTTTCAATCTCTCTCTCTCTCTCAATTTGGCCCCCTTTCTCTCTCTCAATTTGGCCCCCTTTCTCTCTCCCAATCTCGCTCTCTTTCTCTCTCTCTCTCTCTCTCCCTCTCTCTCTCTCTCTCTCTCTCTCTCTCTCTCGCTCTCAATCTTTGAAACTCTCTATTTCGTTCTCTCAATCTCTATTAACCTCACAATCTCTATATCTCTTTTTGCTCAATCTCTATCTAAATCATCCACTCTCTCCCTCTCTCTCACACACTCTCCCATTCCTCTCTCTCAATCAATCCCCATTCCCCTCTCTTTCTCTCTCTCTCTCTCTCTCTGTTTCCTAAAGAATTTCAATCGGACACAACTCGCTATCTCTATCTAAGAATCGAACCCCTAACCTCATACCAGTCAGCCAGGTGCACTATGTTGTACCCCTGCATCGCAAACCTCTATGATTGTGACGTCGTGAGGGCTACTTCCTCCACTAATTGCCTGGACAGGTTGCCCACTGGACAATGTCCAGCGGACCATCCAGGCATGGGCGTCACGGGTCAGGGGTCACGGGTCAGGGGTCACGGGTCAGGGGTCACAGGTCAGAGGGCGTGTATGGGGTTACGGAGTCCAGTGTAGAGGTTATGAGGTGTGGCGTGGTATCTTAGACAGGCAGAGGGTACAAAAGTGAGGAGGAGTTAGAGTTAGAGAGAGAGAGAGAGAGAGAGAGAGAGAGTGAGGGAGAGAGGAAGGGAGAAGAAATAAAGAGATAATGACAGATAGATATATAGACAAACACGGAAATGGAGAGAATGAGGGTAGAGAAAGGTAGAGAAAGAGAGAGAGAGAGTGTGTGTGTGTATGTGTGAAGCAAGTAGTTAGACAGACAAGATTGACGAAGAAGAGATAGATATATAGAGAGAGAAGAGAGAGAGAGAGAGAGAGAGAGAGAGAGAGAGAGAGAGAAAGGGAGGTTGGAATCTTATTTTCTTCCTGTGTTAATCACTTGCTGTTTATAACCACAAGTCATCCTCCACTTTTACCTCTCTCTTGCCCATTCTATCTTTCATTCTCTCTCACTCTCGATCTCGCTCTCGCTCTCTCTCCCTCCTTAATTTATTTGTACTTTATTATGTTCATATAATTATTTCTAGTAAAAACACTTCCTTCCCCTCTCTCTCTATTTATGTCTCTCTGTCAGTGACTTTGTTTCTATGTCTCTCTGTCTCTGTCTCCCTCTTCTCTTTCACTCTTTCTAATGACATATAGAGATAGACAGAAAAGATATAGAGGGAGTCAAATAGAGAGGTTGAAATCTTATTTTCGTCCTGTGTTAATGGCCTGCTGTTCATAACAAGTCTATTAAGTTATCCCCACAAACTTCTCTCTATCTCTTGCTCTCGCTCTTTTTATCTTTCTTTCTCTCTCTCCCTTCTTACTTCACATGTACCTCCTTCTCTTTATATCTCGTACTAAAAACCCTTCCTCCCGTTATCTCCATTTGTCTCTCTGTCTCCCCCCGCTCTCTCAACCTTTATCTCCTTCGCTCTCTCTCTTCCCTCTCTGTTTCTCTCTCCCCCTCTCTCCATTATTCTTCCCATTACTTATTTGCTCTTCATACAAATCTCACTAAAGAAAACTTCAACATCTACAAGAACTTAACATGATAAATTTTGAGACATTCTACGTAATATCTTGTAGCTTTTACTACTAAATCCCCATCCTTTAATAATCTCTTCAAAACTTAACTCTAACATAGTATACATTTTCCCCCAACTCCATGACCCCCGCTTTTTTTCATCCACCAAATTTAATATGATAACGAGTTCATTCCCTTCCCACTCCAATTATGATAATTGTTGGTCCTCTAGGTAGCTTTCTCGCCCTTTCATCGCCTTAGGCAGATCTTTGAGGTACATTTGTATTGTGACAATAATAAAGACGGCAACAATAGATGTGTTGCAATCACGAGACCCATAACGAAAACGGAGACGGCTAGAAAAGGGAATCCCCACCGGCGTCCAATCATAGCTGTATCCTAGACTTACGGAGCCAATGAGCGATGGGAAACACCCCATGCCTGAGGGTCGTTATTATGTCATCCGTTAACGTTTGTATATATCACAAAACCTCCAATGTCCAAACTCCGCCGTTTTTTCTCCTCCCCCTGTCATTGACGTAAACAAAGGTGATAGCTCCAGGCTTGAATTTTTCCCTGATCCCAAAACTCAGAAAGCTAACTAAGAGAGCCAACTGGGGGTTGGATGTTTGTACCATGGAAGTAGATAGTACATTGTACCAGTCAAAATAATGGGCCTTTTAGATACGCTCCCTCGCGTTTACTGCATAAATCAAGACTTATAACTTCAAGGATTTGGGCATGATTATTGCAAATTTATGAAATATAGATTTATAGTAGGCTATGGTTAAAGACAAAATGCTCAATTGCTGATAGGTAGCTAGCTAGCAAGCTAGATAGGTCAAAAGAGACACATATATAGGGAAATAGATAGATAGATAAGTAGATATGTAGATAGACAGACAGACAGACAGACAGACAGACAGACAGACAGACAGACAGACAGACAGACAGACAGACAGACAGACAGACGGACTGACTGATTGTCTGACAAAGATCCTATAGAGGAGAAGATTATTGACTGTGAGATTTGACTTTAACTATTAATAATAAAGTCAAAATAAAATAAATTTACCCAAAAATGGATCTTTTTAAAGCGGGGATACCCTTTATGCGGGTTGAATTTAAGTGCGTATAAGATCTAAAGTAGGCTATTTAGTTCACTGTTATAATGGAATTTTAAAACTATGCGTGGTACAAAGACGTGTTCTCTAAGTATCTTTTTTGTTAAAACTTTCCCTGGAGTTCACTATGAAGCGGTTTTAACAATAGTACCTGTACTTCTGAAGATTATGTTGAGATTAACTGGTTTGTGATCTTTTTCAGAAAAATAAAATTAAAGAAGAATTAAGTGGGAGGAGGCCGGAGGGGTATGGGGATGGTGGAAACATTTGAAACCATTGAAGATTACATAGATATCCTTTTCAAAGACTTAAAATATAATTTATGCATACTCTATTGTATAGTTCTACTGAGAGAGAGAGAGAGAGAGATCCAGTAAAGGAGAAAACTATTGACTCTGAGATTTGCCTTTAAATAATAAAATAGGCCATAAACAAGATAAATCTACACAAGAGAGGATCTTTTAAAAGCGGATATACCCTTTATGCGGGTTGAATTTAAGTGCGTACAAGATCTAAAGTAGTCTATTTAGTTCTTTATTATAATGGAATTTTAAAACTATGCGTGGTACAAAGACGTGTTCTCTAAGTATCTTTATTGTTAAAACTTTCCCTACAGTTCACTATGAAGCGGTTTTAACGATAGTGCTTGTACTTGTGAAGATTATGTTGAGATTAACTGGTTTGTGATCTTTTTCAGAAGAATAACATTAAAGGAGAATTAAGTGGGAGGAGGCCGGAGGGGTATGGAGGTGGTGGAAACATTTGAAACCAGTGAAGATTACATAGATATCCTTTTCAAAGACTTAAGATATAATTTATGCATACTCTATTGTATAGTTCTGCTCGTGCTGTTTTGTTGTTGTTTTTTCGTACAGTTTATTATTATTATTAAAAAGGGGAGTAAATGAACTGCCATGTTTATAACCAATGAACACACTTAATATGTCAAACAAAAGCCAAAGAGTAAAATGCGTTGGGTTAAATATTTTTTTAGTTTCTTTTATTTTCGTGTGTTTGCTTTGTGTCTTTCTGTTTTGTTTTTTTGTCGTTGCTGTTCTTTGTTCTTTTTTTTTTATTAAGGAGGAGACTGGAAAGCTCTATCAAAGGATGGATGTCTTTAAGAGCATGACGATTGGAGTTAGATGATCAGCTCTGGTTTCAAAATGTTCCAATATTTCGCTTTATGGACAAAGATGGTGTCTTTCTTTGTGCGGTATTTTTCGGAAAATCTAGTGTGGGGGTACGTAACTCTAATCGAATATTATTATATATAAAGGCTATATCTATATCGTGGGCAGGTCCCAAGACTAATATCTGACATTTTACGTGCTGTCACACAGTGACAGTTCGGAGAGACGTGGACTCTTTTCTTAGCCCATCAAAATATTAATGACACCGACCCAAGCAGTTGGAGACGAAATCAGACAAACAAATTTCTGATCGATCGTGGGTTTCGAACCAAGAGCCTCCCAATGGATAGACTCACGCTCTGCTACCTGCGCCAGATCGCCCCCAGATATATATAATGGACAGAGAGAGAGAGAGAGAGAGAGAGAGAGAGAGAGAGAGAGAAAGCGAGAGAACAAGATAGAGATAAAGAAAGAGAGAAAGAGAGAGAGAGAGAGAGAGAGAGAGAGATAACTAGAGGAATGGTAGTTCCCACGCCAATGACACCCAGACAGTGTAAGTGCGACATGCACCGTTGTGACCTCCGCCTCTATCAAAACACCGTAAACAAACCGTAAACAAACCGTAAACAAACCGTAAAAGCACGTCACCATCTCCCCAGGCACTGTCTTTAATATGGGAAATCTTCGGGAATCCCCGAAGACGGGCAACGAACCGAAGATCCCGGGTGCTGAGCTGTGACAGCTCATTGTCAAGTTACGCTGAGATGCAAGTCGTAGTATATGAGTTGGTTTAACATCCATCATCAGCACTATATAGGCTATATTGTGAAAGGGCCCCAAGATTGACGTCTGACAATTTTATGTGCGGACACACACACGAGACACGTCGGGGGATAGCTTGACTCCTGTCTCAGCCGGGCACATTGAACTGACTCCGACCCAACCTGTAGGGAGCGAAATCCACAGGGCTCGAACCCGGACCTTTTGTGTCAGAAGCCGATGTTCTACCCCAGGGCTACCGCGCCCCCCACGCTGAGATACGATCCAGACACACACAAAAATGGTTACAGAGCGTTAGTCTCTCCATCGGATGGTCCCTGGTTCGAAACCCACGAATGTTCAAAAATTTATTTGCCTGATTTCGTCTCCTACTGGTTGGGTCGGTGTCATTATAAATTTGACTGGCTATGGGTTTTTTTTTTTGTAAGCATTATCCTAACACATTTTTTTATCTACAACACTGCCTGTCTGCTTTGATTGGTGTTAAGGTTGGCAGTTTTGGTTATTGCGCTCTACACCATTACTGAGAGAATCCCCCCAAAATAATATTGCCAATTTGGCAGCGACGCGTTCTATTAGTCTAAGTATTGGCCCATCTTTCACACAGTTAAAATGACTGGTGACCGCTAGCGCCTGATCCTGCTCTTTTTAATCTTGTTCAATGTGTACAATATAAGGCAATAGTTTTACGACCTTTCGGTTTCCCGATGAGCAATATCCAACCCGACCGATCTAACTACCGACGATCGTGTATTTACTAATCTTTAGGTACTTGGTAGTTTTACGACCCTTAGATCTAGGATTCCCAAATAGTATTTACCGACTGAGCCATTGGCGATCCCGTTTTGACTTACCCAATAGAGGTATCGCGAAAACAGGTACATTATAATTATGTGGAAAACAAAGACGATAGTTAAAGGATCTGTACTGGCGTCCAATCATAGCTCCATCCTAGTTGTTGTTGAGTTGGTTTAACACCCAACATTAGCACTATATAGGCTATATTGTGGACGGGCCCCAAGACTGACGTAGATAAATTTATGTGCTGCCACACACGAGACAGGGCGGGGATACCATGACTCCTGTCTCAGGCGATCACATTAAACTGATACCGACCCAACAAGAAGGGAGCGCAATCGCCAGGGCTCGAACCTGGTCTCGTGTGTGGCAGCACATAGAATTGTTAGACGTAAGTCTTGGGGGCCCGTCGCCGTGTAGAACTCCTTAGAGGAACCTAGGAGACGTTGAACCCTACAGAGAACACAATATTTATAATAAATTATCACACAATTATTATGGGTTATTTATAACTTGTGTTTAAGGTCGTGATTATGTTATCCTATATCGTAGCTTATATCGCAAAGCCTGAAATCAAAGGTTTATGACTTGTATGTGTGTACCCTGCAAAACCTGGTAGGTGTGACGTCCTGAAGTATTGGTCACATCCACGGTCAGATCAGGAGCCAGTGGACCAGGACGCGAGTGGACATCTGACCTGGTCAGACTTCTCAATGATGTCCAGGCATGACGACATGCATTAAGTCTGGTTCAGTCGCTAGTGCTCTTGGTTGATTGGTATAGGTTCTGATGTTTGAACCTTAACTGGTGTACATCGTCTCGGTTTGAACATTTTTAGGAAACTTTTAAAGGAGAGAGAGAGATAGGGGGAGAGAGAGAGAGGGAGAGAGAGAGAGAGTGAGAGAGAGAGAGAGTTCATTTGGTTTCTGAATGTCCATTAAGCAACAAGGATATACTGTCAACGAGTCCCAAGACTAACTTCTGACAATTTTACGCTCTGCTAACCAGAGACACTGCGGGGATACCATGACTCGACTCCTATATCAAACGGTCATATTATGTTGACACTGACCCAACCAGTGTATGCTGAAATCGGGTAAATAAATTGACCGGCTGTAGGTTTCGAACCGTAGACAAACACTCTACTAATTGCTTCAGTTTGCCCCTATTCTCGTCCCCTCCCCCCCCCCCCCCCCCCACCTTTCCTAATTTCCCGTCACCCTAAGAAATGTTGGTGACAGTCAGTCATAAAACTCTTTAATTCAAAGAGTACACCAGCCACCTAAATTGCAATCTAGTTTTTGGAGTGAGAATGGATCTTCAAAGATGTTGGAAGAATGTTAACCGCGATTGAGATGGTGAGGATCTAATAATTGAAATAATAATGTTTGAAATCCGTAACAATATCTCACCCCATTCATGACTCGTTCACGACTTCTTGCAGTCTATTTATAGCTAATTACTTTTATATTCAGGTTTTCGCCTATCTCTGTGTGTATTGAAACCTCCTCGCGGCAAAACTTTCGGGATTTTCCCATTAACTACACGTACAATGAACGCCTTAGTGGAGTTGGTGCGCAATTATGAAAAACTTGGTTTAGGTGAAATGGATATTTTACCTTGTGTGGGATTGGTGAAATTATATAAGTTACTTTATTATTTAGGTAGTTTAAAAAATTATGCCCAACTATCCTTGGGTATAAAGCACAAACAAAACGTAGTTTACGCCTCGGTGTAACAATATAAGAATAGGAAGGCTTACGACGAGACGTTAGCTACGTTATGTTTGTGCGTTCTTCTCATTATGTCTAAGATTTTTAACGTTATTGTCGGAGTGTAAAATAAAAAGAAAGCTGCAATTAATGTCTGAGTGTGTAGTTATGAAGACCCTGGTTTTAGGTTAATGTGTAGATCTACAACACCATGTGGTAGTTCTAGTTGAGTTGGTTTAAAGTCCAACATCAGCACTGTATATGCTATATTGTGGACGAGCCACAAGACTGACGTCTGACAATTTTATGTGCTGGCATACATGAGACAGGGCGGGAATGCAATGACTTCTGTCTCAACCGATCACATTAAACTGACATCGACGCAACCAGTAGGGGGCGACATCGCTAGGGCTCGAACCACGAACCTCCTGCGTCGGAAGCCAGTGTTCTACCTAGAACTACCTTGTTCCCACACCCTGTGATAGGTGGATGAAAAGGTTTTTTTACCGTTTGCTTGGTTATACGTTAGTTAATTGGTTAGGTTGTTTTAAGAATACCCCTAATTCACCATAATAAGCCTTTTAACTTTATGGTTATTTACATTTTATTTTTTAGGCCCATACAACCAATAAGTCGTATAATAAGCACTACAAAAATACTCCTTAGAATACGAAATCCACCTCCTAACACAGAAACAATAAGGAAGTGATTAAAAATGTGTGCAGTAAATCTTTTTTTCTAACCCCAAACATTCAAGAGTTGTATATACTAAGATTCAGAACCCACTCTCTCTTCTCTCTCTCTCCCTCCCTCTATCTCTCTCTCTCTCTATTTCTCTCTCTCTCTCTCTCTCTCTCTCTCTCTCTCTCAAAAAAAAAAAGCCACACACACCCGCACGCACACGCACAAAAAGAACATGCTTTGAACTATTTTCAGTAAAAAGGTGTGCAAAAAACTGTGCATCATAGGGCATGTTTTTGACAACACAAATAACATTATTTTGATTTGTAACCAAAATTAATTATAAAACAAGGTAACAAGTCGAAGTAGAAGGCTATTTGTCATAACGTTTTCTGTAGCGCATATTGAAAGTGAAAGACTGATGTATCTATCATCCGAACTAAATATAGCCCAAAGGAGAATGGATGATGGAAGAGGTAGGGAAAAGACGTGGGGGAGATTGACAGAAAGAAAGGAAGAGAGAAGAAGGTAGAGGTAGAGAAAGAGAGGGAAACGGAAAAAGAAACGGAGAGATACAAGGTGAAAAGGTGAAGGGGGGAATGTTAGAGAAAGATAGAGGGAGAGAGAGAAAACGAGAGAGGGAAGAGGGAGGAAGAAAAGAGAGAGAGAGAGAGAGAGAGAATATGAGAATGAACGAGAAAAAAGTAGGAAGAAAAGAGAAACTAAAAGAGCTAAAAGAGATAGAGAGAGTGTCTGAGAGATAGAGAGATATATAAAGAAAGACAGCGAAAGAAATAGAGTGAGCTAGAGAGAGAGAGAGAGAGAGAGAGAGAGAGAGAGAGAGAGACACACACACACAGAGGCAGAGAGAGACAAAGACAGAGACAGAGATAGCGACAGAGTGAGAGAAAGGTAGAAAGCGATGGAGGGGTGGGGAAGAAAAGAGGTGGAGAGGGCAAAAAACAGTGTTATTGATGACCCCAGAGATAAATCCAAATTTGCGACGGACGCAGTGACGATAATCGTAATTAGAGCTGTCCAACTGGGGCCCTGGTCCAAGCCTGATGGTCCGAGATGTGGTGACCATTGCAGAAGTAACTGACCACTACAGGACACATTAGAAACCTTGCGATAGTGAGACCCATAGGGAAAACGAAGACGATAGGTAAGGGAATCTACACCGGCGTCCAAAGGCCAATCATAGCTCTACCCTAGACTTACGGAGCCAATGAGCGATCAGAAAATCCCGTGCCCAATGGGCGTGGTTATGTTATCCGTTAACGTTGTGTAATTCGCAAACACTGCATTATCCACTACAGGACCCTTACTACTGGACACTAGTGGACATTGGTGGACACTTGAGTAGCCTGAGGCCTGTGCATCAGGGCGAAGTTTTCTCACGACATAATATGTCTAGATCTATATATGTGTGGACACTAGAGGAGCAGGGAGTAGTGGTGGTGGTGGTATGTGTGTGATAAGAAAGGGGGAAGGGGGGGAGGGTATTTAGGTGTCAGATGGTATTTTTCTTTTTCTTTCTCATTTATTTTTATCGTATTTTGTTTTTGTTTTGGTTATTATAGAGATATATAATAATGTATGTACATCTTAGTCTAATTTTCATTATTCCTCTCTCTCTCTTGTATCAATCTTGATTCACTTTATTTCACTGCTCCCTTTCTTCATCTATCTCTCTTTTCCTCACTCTCTCTCTCTCAATCTCTCTCTTTCTCTCTCTCTCTCTACCTCACTATCACTCTCTCCCTCTCTTTTTTGTCTCCCTCCTTCTTTCTCTCTCTATTCCTCTCTCTTTCTCTTTTTCTCTCTCCCTCTCTCTCTCTCTCTCTCTCTCTCTCTCTCTCTCTCTCTCTCCTCAATCTTGTCAATTCACTCCCTTCCTTTCTTCTATAAGTATGTATCATTCTTCTACCTTCATAATTATGTCACCCAAAGACGATTGACCTATTTCTTCAGAACCTCTGAGAGACCCAAATCTACTCAAAGGCATAACAACCAAAACTGATTGCAACTCCTTTGTCTTCCACACACTATGAATTCTATCATTTAACTATTTTCGTAGAATTATGCGCTAAATGTATTGAAAAGTATAATTTTTTGAAATGACTCTTTTTTAATGAATTTTTTTAAATAAATCTTTCTTTCATTTCAGGAATTCTTGTCCCAATATTGAAAACCTGACAGAAAGAGAGAGAGAGAGAGAGAGAGAGAGAGAGAGAGAAGAAGAGAGAGAGAGAGAGAGAAGAAAGAGGAAC
>RQTK01000761.1:213733-249339 GCA_003991915.1 Elysia chlorotica | reverse complement strand
AAAAAAAAATGTGACAGGAAAGGCCTAGATCTAGATCTATCAAATTAAACCAGTTGCTCTTATCACACTCATGAGGAACAGGCTGGTAATAATATTTTGAATTGTTCCCAGCGGGGCGGTCCCTCACGAAATGGAACAGGGTACCTTTAATTAAGGGGTGGTGCAGTATCGTGGTCCGACTCCGAGTGATTTTCTTTACAGTTCCACTTTATTTTGATCCAGCTTTAACTGCAAATATTGAAATAAGCACATTCAAGAATTGGAGGAAACAATATAATTTTTAAACTTTTGTCACGTAGTTGCCACGGTGGAGCCGCCATTGGATTTTGGTTAGCCTACCTAAAATCAGTGAATGTGCAGACACTGTAGGCCCTATCTAAAATAGAGGGGATTTTGCCCATTTGAAATAGATTTTTTTCTACAAATATTTTGCTTTCAATTATATAGCAATCAAGCAGAAAAACTCATTTTTCTTTACAAAATCTCAATTAAAAAAAACAAATTCAAAATTTTTTTAAAGCCTCTATTATTGCTTATTACATGATAAGCACCAACACCATTCGAATTTTCAAAACCATTGTTTAATTGGTGTTGGACTAGGAGATCAATAGATTTTTAATTTTAAAAATGTAACTTTTGAGAAAATCGCATTTTGAACGTAGCGCATCTAAAAAATTGCTGCCAAATCGATCCTCAGTTGTTCCAGCAGTTTATGTGCTAGTCATCTCTCATCAAACTCATTTTCTCTGCTTGCTTTGACAACAGAAACTAATAATCCAGTTTCAAAATATCAAAATTACTATTAAATCGTGCTTGCTGAAAAAACAAATCTGTGACTGTGAGCTGAGATATTTGAAAAGAGTTGGTCACATAACCTTCTGCTTATCTAAAAGGTTCTCAGTCACCTAAGGACGCTTGGCCAGGCTGTCTGGTGGCGTAGCTGAATGCACGTCAATTTACAGTATTTATATACCTAAAACTGGCTAGATCTTCTATGAGTGGAATTACTAGACATGGATTATTTCTACAAGAGCGGAATGAATAAAAAAATAATCGGAAGAACCGTCCAAACTAGGGCTTTTCTTAGCTGTTTACTCAAAATTTTGGCACTCAGAGTAGTGACTAGATTTCCAAAAACACAAATTTATAACGGAAGCAAAATTCAAAACACTAACTTCTTGGTTCATATGTCCACACAAATGGATGAACTCACTGCAGAAGCTATTTATAATCAGGAAATTGATCGGACACCTTACTGACCAATTCAGGACCCGTCCCTCCTCCTAAGAAGGAATGAAACAGACTGAGAATAATATTCCTAACATTTCACAGTCTTGCTGTTCCGCAAGAGAATCTAGATTTTTTTTTCTTAGATGAAAAAAGACAAAAGAGCCTGGGAATATAAATTTTAAGGTCACATCCAGGTTATCCTTCAGGGATAAATACAACCTGGGAATAATCGCGGCCAATCCAGATCTAGGTCTAAAGAGGCAAACATTTTACCTAAATTTTAGATTTATACGGTCAAAGTGAAGTTAATTCTTAGATCTGCTGCGGGTGGTAAGGTTAAATAAAAGGACTTTCAGAAGGTTTTGTGACATAACTTACTTTTGAAGAATAGTTATTCTTATTATCAGTGTACTGGAAAGGTGAATTCAGAATTAAAATAATATAACCAGAAAATTATATTTGGTGTTCGAACTTACATATTGCAAGATTTTATAATCATGGTTTGCTTCATTTTGAAGCCCTGTAGGCTGTAGCTAAATTTATTCCCAGGTGTATTGCTATGGACAGAGTAGTACTGAACTTATTTTTAAATTAATTTAATAAAATATTTTAAAGTGATTTATAAGCTTACGCTTTGCCAGTCATGAATAATCATAATTCAAAATTTTAGCCCTGAGGCACTCGTATGTATATACTTAAAAAATCTCTCCTTCACCTCCTTTGTTTCAGGAAATGGAAATTGTCACAAAAACGAACAGTAGATGTGCCGGAGGAATTGCCTGGCATTTCCATCATCAAACCTCTGGTTGGAGTTGACCCAAACCTATTTGATAACTTAGAAACTTATTTTAATTTGAAATACCCTCAGGTAAATCTAATAAAAATGTTGTTTGTAAACACATTTCTAAGTTATGTATGACAAGATTCTGAGCCTAAGTTCAAAAAATAAAAGTTGGGGGGGGGGGGGGGGGTAAATTGTTTTTGGTTACATAGGTATTTTTCTTTGTGCTATAAATTAATTATTTAAAGGATTGCATTATTCGTTGAACTTTCTTTTTTGGTTTTGGTTTTTTGTATATAACTCGGGTGGAAAAGGGGTGAGGGGGTATTTATAGTTGAAAAATAATGATTTGATTATATAATTGTGGTTCTAAATAGTTGGGGGGGTTTTTAACTAGTAACTAACCCCTTTTTTTTATCAAGTGATGAACTTTTTACGTAGATTCTCAGAATGTGTATCCTGGTGTGTTTGTGTTGCGGTTGTTGTTTTTTTTTTTTATATCAGACGTTGGATGCTAAGCAACACTTTACCTTAAAGTATTTAGTGTGGGTTTCTTTTTTTTTAAATGAACAAAATCATGCATTTGCTCTTATGATATTGTGTTATATTGCTACTTAGACATGCATCACTTTTATTGAAATGTAATTTTCTTTTCAGCTGGAAATTTTGTTTTGTATCCAAGATGAGTTGGATTCTGTGATTATGATTGCTCAAAGTTTGGTGCTCAAATATCCCAAAGTTGATGCAAAAATATTCATAGGTAATTTTTTTTTTTAAGTCCAATTTTTGCTTTATCCCTTAATTGTTTTGTTGAGCATTCTTTAAAATGTCAATCGATTTTGTACAATTTTATCAATGGGAAAGCGAATAGAATGTTCAGATATGCTATTGCCAACAAGTGCTGTAAATTCAATAATTCCATTTACCAGAACATTAACATGTCACGTTTGACCATGTTTATCTAGCTTGAGTCCTAGATTTGAAATTAAACCGGATTTATTTCAGAGGTGAAATATTTATGAGGCAACCGTGGTGAATCAGACACAAGCCGTAAATCTGACTTTTGGAGTTATTTTCAGTGTGTTAAGAATTAATAAGTTCACTTAAAGAAGTTGAAAAATATTATAGCTCAATCATTTCTTGAACCAGAGATTATTATTTTTATTGGAAAGGAAAAATGTCAATATAGAGTAGTTTTTCCATGTTAAGAGGGCTCAACGCCCAAAACTTTAAAAAGAGCAACGTGTGCCTGATTCACCCTAATTGCCTCACATTTCATTAGCCTACAACTGCTAATAACTGGGTGTTAAAGCAGTTCATGTGGTAGACTTGGAAATGAGGGCTTGAATTTTTATTTATTTAATGGTTTTATATTTTGGATCTTATCAAATAATAAGTATGGCATGCGCCCTTTGTATTTCTGTTCATTTTGGATAAAAGCAATATAACATAAAAAATGCAGATTGAAAAGGGAGGGCTGTTCAATATTAAAGCTTGTTGTTTACACCGTCCCCACCAGGTCAGAAATCAAGGGAAAGTTGGGAATTTTGTGATGGGTCTGGAATTCTGGGAAAAGTGCGGAAAAAGGGAATACTTACAAATTTTATTGTCTCCTGAGATAGACATACACCAACAACGACAAAAAATTAAATTAAAGGAATATCAATTGGACATTTTTTTATCGAAATGGTCTTTTTGGGGATCGTTGTTGATTTGTGACAGCATAATTTTTCCGGCGAAATTGGGGTATTGAAAAAATTTTTAAGGATTTGGTGTAGACCCTGTGTTTAGGATTATCAGCTTGGGACTTAAGGGAACAAAATATGCATCATCTCAGCATGTATTGTCTAGTAGTGCTCATGTTGTTATTCTAAAATCATTATCTTTATGAAACTTTGATTCAAGGCATGCTTTAGGTATAGCTTAGTGTTATTGGGCTGCGCACATGCTGCACGAAACTAAAAATTGTAATGTGCATTTATGTTCAACTTTGTTTCCTGTACTGCATTTTGATTTAAAATTAGGCTGCTTGATATACAAAGTAAAAGCGATGTGAAATGATTAGCATAATTTGGAGCATGAATTTTCTCCTCCTTTTGGTGTGGCCAGAAGTATGATAGCATGTGCTAACATATTGGAGACATGAAGAGGTTTCAGGTCAGTTTTGATCCGTGGTGGACTAACTGCGTTTTATATCATTTACTAACCTAATTCATTTTTCTATATAGATGTTTTTAATTATAGAGGTTTGATTTCTTCAGTCACTAATCATTTTCTTCTCTTCAATTATCTTTCAAGTGCTTTATTTGACAATCACTTTATATAAGTTTCATCACTGCATAATAGTTTTTCTTAGATTTTTGCAGTTGAATCAAATTCCCAAGATTAAGTTCTGTGCATTAACATTTAACCGAATGGTTATGTCATTTGGTTTTTCGGAACTGACATCTGTATTTGAGTCATTGCAGTTCATATCATTCTTGTGAGCTGTGGTCTGTCTTGATTTATGTGGCTGTTTTAAGTTAACAAAAAAAAAAATATGAATTTTGTGTCACATATTAAATTATGTCCCTGATAATTTTTTGCCAGAGTTTTGGGATCCAAAGTGTTTCCACATGATATTATTCAAAGTTCAAGCTTTTTGTGTTGGAAGCTTCAAGCTCCTCTTGCTTTCACTGAAGTAAAGCCTGGTTCTTGAGAGAAAATCTTCAAGCCGTTTCTTAAAAGACTTTTTTACATCATTTTGTGGGTGAAGGCCAAAAATAAAAGTGCTGGGTGTCGGTTTTACAGAGTTTAAGAAGCAATTAACTGCCTGTTCAAATTCAAATTCAAATTCAAATTTATTCAGTCAATGTGTGTTACATCGAAAATATATAATGTTGAATGTGACATCTTCAAAAGAAATTACATTACAATAATAGTGAGACACTACAATGAAAATTAATAGAATGATACACAGACTACGTTTTAAAACAAGTTACATTATATTTATATCACCAGTGCCTTTAATCTTATACAGCATAAGAAAGAATGTTTATAAAATGTGCTAACATATAAATATAATATACCAAGTCAATTACCAGTTGTTACCTTCCTTTTTCGTACAGAATTCTTATACACAAAATATAAAAGCTGCATCAAGTACCCTCCCCTTCCTATCCCTTCTTCCTCTCTTTTTAAACATTTCAATTGTGTATGCTAGAATACTTTTTAAAAGAATGGTTTGAATAATGCTGTGTTGGCAAAATTTGTACCTGCACTAGTGCTATGGTATAAGGCCAATGTGGGCGCTTGAATTTTGTTATTAATACAACCATTTTTTTATTGGTCAAAAAAATATAAAAATATTGTTAAGTCAGCAATTGACATAAAGACAATTTTATTGAATCTAAATTAAAATTGTAATTTTTTTTTTTTCAAAGCTTATGGTTAATTTCTATGAAGAAAAATTTTAACACCACTTTTAATAAATGAACAAAATAGTCTTCTAATATGCAGATTTTATGTTTGATTGTCTTAATTTCTCAGATTCTTTGTGGTTCTGGAGATTTGCTATGAATTTGCCTTTTGTAAATTGCTTCTCTTTAATGTATTTCAAACTTCTAGCAATATTATTCTTTGGGGTGGCATATACACAGTATAGTTAAAGAAGCCAAGTTAACACTAACCTTGTAAATGCGTATCTTAATAAACTAATTTGTTTGTTGGTGGGTTGTTGTTTTTTTTATGCATTGTCATATCATCTTGTATCTTTCTATCTTTACTTTTTTTGCCATCTCTTTTCAAGTCATAGCTGGTAAATAGGTGCATTCTCCTATGCTTGATTTGAAAAATAATAAAATGAGAAACAAAATGTATTCAAAGAAAGGTGGTTAAGAACAGTAGTGAAATAGTTTATTAGGTTTTTTTCGTCAATTCACTTTATTATTTTTTTTTTTTTTTTACTTTTTTTGAAATAGCGTGAGAGTTGAATGTAACTTAGAATATTTTCAAATTAATTCTGAGAACACACTTAGGAAAAAAGTGGATGGGTGCCTTTAATTTACCATTCAATATATTTTTTAATTGTTTGTTTTTTTTTTGCTGCAAACAGTGATTGTTCTCCAAATTACAATTATTATTTTCCAGCAGTGTCAGCATAAAGAGATACATAAAAATATTAGTAAAAAGTTTTTGCTGAATCTCCTTGGAATGACTAAGGCGTAATTTTTTTTTTTATGTTTGATCGGTTAGTTAAATTAATTGTGCAATACTTACCTTTTTAGGTTGGGACAATTTCACTTCTTACAATAGACTTTTTATGTTTGCCTTCTTTTATCTTTCTAAAAAAATAATTTACATTCTTTTTGTGACCTTAAATTGATCTAGGCAGAATTTAATTTTAAAGCACGAGTTGAAAGTGATAACCAGAAGTCAGAATTCTTTACATGGGATAAAAAAAATGTTTGTTTTGATGTTAGTAAAAACGATAAGTTGTGAATTTATTATATCAACCATCATTATATACTGTCATGTCCTATTTTGCTACTCATGAACTTATGTGTTCGAATATATGATATGATTTACTCGGTGGTGCCGTCATAATTCTGTGTTCAATTTTGGGTAATATTAAACTTAATGGTCTTATCGTACTTTTACTTTATGCTTATTCTTCAATGCTACAAGTTATCCAGATTCCTCAAACACCAGCCAGCGAGTCTCTTTAACATATTTTATTTCATCACATTTTACTTGAAGATTCTTACCATGTTCACTTTTTATGATCACCCATATGATATCTACTATGCATGGGTTCAAGATAGTGTGCAAAACTTTTTCTTGCTTCACTTGATGTGTTTCATTTATGTCTTAAGACATCTACGTATCTTTTACATAATTTTGTGTTATTTGTGTATACATATATGCATTGCAGCATGGCTGGTAAAAAATGTTGGAGGATAAAACGATAATTTAAAGTTTCACATGCGGTGACAGCTGTTTAACTGTTTATGGTTACAAATTGATTCCATAAAATTATTGCATTTAAAGAACTAGTGTTTAGAATCGTTCAGGACTTTATTTAGTTAAAATTGAAGGGCTATGTTGCATTAGTCCATAATTTTTTGTCATACTATAAATACTGTAGTTAGTGGGATGAAAGATATAAAAGCTTAATGTAATATTTATTCATTTGTTTTTATTCCCCTGCTTAAAATGTAATTGCTTGCATCCATCTGATAATTGGTTTTATTTCCTCTCATTATTAAAAGGTAAAGTGTTCATGTAATTATGGAAACCATTTCAATTTTTTTTTTCAGGAAAGAAAAATGTAGGTGTGAACCCTAAAATAAACAACATGATTCAAGGCTATGAGGCTGCCAAATATGATCTGTTTCTCATCTCAGACAGCAGCATAAAAAGTGAGTTGAACCAATTGCCAGAGACAGAGTAAGAGACACGCACACATGTAGAGATATGCTCACAAGATAATTTAGCTGTCTCTCTCCTGAAATCATTGGGCTCTTGTTTATTTTTTTTTCTTCTATAAAGGAATCTCCTCGCCTACAGTCAGTGAAACAAAATTAAAACAAAGCATCTGTAGTCCAAAAGTTAGGATATTTTAAGTTTACATTATTATTTTTTTATTCAGATAACCGAACTATATTATATAATGAATTTCTGAATCCATTAAATGGAGCACCATTTGTTAAATTATAGCTGTATTAATGTTTATTTAATTTTTTTTGTATACCAAGTTGAAGTCTTTTTATTTCCCCCAAACTTTAGTGAAAGAAGATACTCTGTTGGACATGGTGATGCATATGACAGATAAAGTTGGACTTGTGCAGCAGATGCCCTATGTGACGGACAGACCAGGATTTGTTTCACATTTAGAAAAGGTGAAGTTGGTGAAACTCCCTGCATATTTGTTGCTTTGCTTTGTGTTAAGTGTGTGTGTGCATTCAGTGATCACTGTCATCAGAATGACAAAGCTTCTGGCTGAGCCACTAAAATTTTGGCGCTGCTAAGTATGTGTGAGGAGTAATATGGACTGCTGCTTATTAGTCAGGTGGTCAAAATGGGCACTTAGTCAATATCCAGTCAGTTTTTTTTGTCCAACCATTTTTTTTTAATTGGGTCCGGGCATCTTGCCTTACTTCAATATAAGCTTTTAAAATTGATTTTTCTTTTATTTCATTGTTTGTTTGTTGTTTTTTTTTGCATTTTACTCCGTGAGATTTATTTATCATTTTCTGGACCTGTTTGTAGTATTCAGCTCCATGCTACAACAAAAAATTTGATACATCTTGTGCTAAAGCTATTTTATTGATGTTTCTACCTTTAAAATTTTTTATTTTTTTTACTCCTTCAGATATTCTTTGGCACACAGCATGGTAAAATGTATTTGACAGCAAACTGTTTAGGCATTAATTGTGCCTCAGGGATGTCCACACTTTTCCGCAAGGAGATAGTAGAGTCAGCTGGAGGGCTGGCACATTTTGGCAAATATCTGGCCGAAGATTATTTATTGGCTCAGGCAGTATTAGACAGGTAGGTCAAAGTCTTATGGTGTGAAATATTCTTGAAATCAAAACTCTATCAAAATTAGGCAGTCAGAGAAGAGAACTATAATTATAAGTTTCAATTTTCTTTACATGCATAATGTATAACAGAACCGTGTTAGCGCATGATTTTTCTTATAGACTCTTGACTGGGCAACCAAATATGGTTTTTTAATGTTTTACTTATATTTTATTATTCAGGGAACTTTGCGGCTGGTGCTGAATTCAATGCCTTTCAATAATTATATATAATTATCATCTTACAACTTGAACCTTTCCCGAATCTTGCTTGACGCATAATAATTTTTATCAAGGCTCTTCAGGCAATGGTCTCAACCAAAAAACAATAAGATAAAAAATCCCAAAAGAAACCTTTTGATTTTACATTGTCACTTATAGCGTAGCATATTTTCTATTGTTTTTTTTTATTTGTTTCAACGACCAAAAAAACATTCTCTAAAACTTGGAAACTTAATATTATTAGTTTACTTTGATATCATAATACTACATGAATACATTTTACATATTATAGTGATGTATAATTCAGGAGTGTGCTTTTGGAGCTATGTTTTATTTTGTTTTCTCCAGTGGTTACAGCATTCAATTGTGCAGTCAATCAGCTCTGCAAAATTCTGGAAGCACTTCCATTGCATCATTTCATGAAAGACTTGTCAGGTGAGAGGCTACTGGGTGCTTTTTTAAATTCAGCCACTCCTATCGGTCCACAGCTCTCTTTGCGCACTTGTGTGGACAAGACAATTACAATCTGTAATATTGATCAACCAGTTTTTACTGGGTTTTTTTTACTACTACGACCATATTTACCCTTTATCTTAGGGGAGTGCGGGGGTCCTGGGGTAGAACATTGGCTTCCCACGCAAAAAGCCTGGATTCGAGACCTGGCGATTTCGCTCCCTACTGGTTGGGTTGGTATCAGTTTAATGTGACCGACTGTGGTCAGAGTCATGGCACCCCCGTCCTGTGGCAGCACATAAAATTGTCAGTCGTCAGTCTTGGGGTCCGTCCACAATATAGCCTATATAGTGTTGATGTTGGACTTTAAACCAACTCGACTCAACTCTTTATCTTTCCCTTAATTGTTTTCTTTCCTAGGCTAACCTGTCTGCTGGTGTGAGAAAAATAATCTTCACACTAATTCCTTTCTAATGCCTTTGTCAGGGTCCTCTGATTGTATATTTAATTTACTTCTGTAATGCAAATTGGAAATTTTTAACGAACAAAACAAAAAAACATTGCCTTTACTCTGTTGTTTCAAGTTGGTGGCTATTGCTCCAATATAGAGTGACATTTTTCTAAAAGTGACCCCGTTCTCTTCTGCCTTCTTAAAGATTTGAACCTTTGTGTTATTCAAGTGGTAATGGAATCTTTTTTAAGAAAGAGAATTTCACTGCCTCTGTAGTTTTCAATTTCAACTGAACCACTGTATCATAATTATTTGCCGCCATTTGGGCGTTATTGTGAATTAAAAATCTCTGTTTCACATGCTTCAACATAGACACTTTTTGCGCTGTCTTAGTGTAATTTATATTTAATTTTGTTCTGCAATCTACATTTCCAGGTGGACAAAACTTAGGAACGCCACAGTCATCACAACCATGTTTTTCGAGCCCATTTACCAGTGTGTTGCTCAGGGAGTCCTCATGGCCTTTGTTGTGGAGTTCCTTTTCTCATGGTCACCCCTTGTGTTCTTCCTTGTCCATGTCCTTGTATGGTTTCTATTGGATTACATTCTCATATGCGTCATTCAGGTAAGATAAATATTTTTTTTTATGTACAAACATTGACTGTATTGCATAAAATGTAGATGTTTTATGTGTTTCTGACACTGGGATCTTATTATATTGTCAAGCTGTTTAAAAAAAGTGATTTTAGATAATGATTTTTCCAAAATAAATAAGTCAGAAAAGGAAGGATCTAGGAAATTTGTATACCCAAGGTTTTTTTTCCCCTCTTCTGCATAATTCTCTTTTCTTATTCCCTCCCCATCCCTCTCTCCTCCTTTGGATGCATTTCTATATGAAAAGAAAACGGCTACTATCTTTAGATAATTGTTTATATAATTTTCCTTCTTTCTTACAATTTAACAGCAAGGGCCCTTACCATTCTCAAAATTTGAATTCCTTGTTGGGTGGCTGATGAATGAGCTGAGCTACCCTGTGCTCATTCTGCGGGCGTATTGGGACCCTGTGATTACTTGGCGATCAAGGCGCTACCACATCAGATGGGGAGGTATCACCTCAGAAATCAACGGACCACCATCAACACTGAAGCTCACAGCCTGAGAGGGACAAGTCTACTGTAACACATTGACATCTGTTCCTGCAGGCCCTGAAGCTGCACTTCATCTAATCCATGTAATTTCTTTTTCCTTACGCAGTGATTTCATCTAGATTTCAAACCAAATACAGATTGCCCTGTAATGAAACCATTACTGCGACTGGGTAGTTAAATGAGGTGATTGATTATATTTTCCACACAATACTTTTTTTTATGTAATTTTTGCTGAGCTGGCTTATTTATGATAAACTGAATAGTTTTACTTTCTGTTGGTAGTATATTAATTAGTTCTGTGGTTTATTTGCATTTTTTTAAACGCTCAACTATGAAATTCCACAAGGATAATTGTCATTTTGATTGTGTCAAAGACATTTTTCTGCTCAGTTTGTCCATATATCGGCTATAAAAAATGTGTCAATCTTCCAAAGGTAATGTTTCTCAGCCTAGGACTTCTTTGTATCCTTTAAGGTGTTAACAATTTTAGATATTTAAAAATATGAGGCATAGGTTGCTCCATTTTTCCCCTCTACAATTACTGAGAAATGTTAACTTATTAAAGATAATCAATTTCATAACCTATATGGTTAGGATTAAGACTAGATATCTACCTCTCTATTCATCTCTGCCCGCTACATTATCAAAAGTGTGTTTGTCAAAAAACTGGCCAGAGCAATAATAAATCCAAATAGTCAAAAGTGTTGGGAATTTGTTTCCTCTCTAAATGGGATTAAAATGAATTCTTTTATTTAAGTTTTAGGATTTCTAAGTATAGTAAATTGTTTGTTGCAAGAGGCAAGTTAAGATCTATCTGTGATAATCACGTAAATCTTAAGTTAAGCTCAACATAACATTCAAGCCCCAGCTCTGAAAGGCTGATAACAAGAAACTTTTATGTAAGATTAGGTAAAACCAACTTAATATTTCCGGTGTCCATTCTTTCTGAAATGAATGTGTGTAATGGAAATTTCAAGTGAGCCTATTTTAAAACATATTATTAGAACTGGCTTGAGTTAAAAATGTGTATTTTGGGAGAAGAAATTATTAAATAAGACTTTGCACACGGCTCTTCAATTTGTGTGCTTAATATAAAAAAGAGGCCATAATTATAGCAGTTATAAACTCGAAAGACCCTTATTGAAGTCTGCCCCTTTACAGGAAAGGGTGTAAGAAAATAAGTCACGTGCAAGTGTCTTTCACACTGAAATATAGATACATATGTTCACATCATTAGCTAAAAAAAAGTTGTCCATTCTCTTTACAAAGGTATAATAGTTTTCTTGCCTGGGTTTCTGTGTCTGAGTGACTGTTAGAAATGTATAAATGAGGACTCAGTATTACTAGACCGCCTAAAGTTGCTTCATATTGTTCAGCGTACATTTCTACTGAAATCAACCAATTGCTTCATGGTTTTTCCGAGGAATCTCTGTAGATTTAGTATTATGTGATGCTTTTTATGTACTGTAATTTATATTGGACAGTGCTGTAAAATATATATAAGATTTTGTTAGCTAAATTACCCCAAATGATGAGGGATTTTTTTTCATACTTGTAATGGTGTTGTTTAAGTATTTAAATCAGTTTATTTGAATAGATCTAGTTTTAATTTCCTACACAGTATTTTTTGTTTTTGTTTTTGTCTTTTCATGTCAATTTCGTTATCCTATCTCTATTGAAAAAAAAACTAATAAGTGTGTTTGAAAGTGGTATTAGTTCTTATACTTTTCGTAGGCTAATTAGGAAAAGGTAAAAACATAATTTTTAAGTTTAATTAATTCAACCATTTTCGTCTTATCCTTATTAGTTAATTTGGGCATATTTGTTCGGCAGCTGTCATTATCGTTCTGCAAATATTTGGCTTACAGGCGTTATGGGTTTTTTATACATAAGTTGTGGTTCAGAAACTAAAATTCAAATGAAGGATATAACCTTTTCTAGGCTTCCTCAATCTCAATAACTCATTGGTCAGAATTCTAGATTTTCTTTGTTAGATTGCCAATATGACTTATACTTCAATATTCTTGTTTGTACATTATGCCGTAACTGCTGGAAATGTGTTGTTTCTAGTCATGGTGGTGTGAAGAATATTATTGAATAAACACTCATGCTTTAATGCTTTAACAGCTTCTGTAAATAGAAATGATAGTCTATTTAAAATCAATATGCCAAGATCTAGTCTTTTTGCAGTTTTAATTATAAATGATATTCATTTTTATCTCTCAATGACATGTTCAACACGTGCAGATTTCTGTATGAGATTATCTAAACCAATTTCTGTCATGAATCTGAGAGTATTAAAGAGCAATATCAAACACAATTGTGTGGATAGGTGCCAGCACAACTAACTGAAATTTAAAGGCCATGTGAAGTGCAATTCTTCTGCTCAGTATTTTGCAGGCAGTAATCTCAACCGCTTGTTGTTTTGTTTTTTATTTGCTTACCTTAGAGAGATTATGAAGTGCCATGCAGGTCATTTTTTGTTCCTTGGTCTAAAGGCATGATTTCATAATATTGTAAGTGGTGGGTGCTCTGGAATTTTCTTGCGAGATGCTTGTAAAAAAAAAGTGGGAACTGTTCATAAGGGACATTTTTGTAATAACAGCACCATAATTTGATGCAGTAAAAATCAATCAAGGACTGATTTAAAAAAAGAATGGCATAAGTAATGAGTTTGTAAATTATGTATAGAATTGTTTCTAGTAAATTGTACCGTTACAATAATCTTTTTTTCCCCGTCTCAAAGCCTATGTGCTTCTCTGTAGAGCTCATTCTGTAAAAAAAGATTTGAATATTTAGCAAGGAAAGCAATCAAATTACAAATACATATTGGCTACATTTACATGCTTTCTCTTAATACAGACACCAAGAACCTTGATGTTTTCAGCATTGTATGGGAATCAGAATATTAATGCCATTTGAAACTCACGCAATTAGGTATTCTGTTATGTGCAAGAATATAGTGGTAGTTTGTGTTTGCGATTAATATCTGTATGTGTGGTGATAGAATGATTGTTGCACTCAACCACAAAATGATGAATGAAGAAGCATTGATTAGGATAGCCACTCTAATGAGCAGTTGCCAAACAATGATAACTGAATGTCATTTTGTGGGAGAGCAGCATAAAATTTCTACATAAAATGTGTATTAATCTCTGAAAGACCTAATGGCAAATGCGCTTCCATACCTGTACATAGTAACTTTAATACTCCCAATATCTATGTCTTGGAAACACACTTGTGCTCTTTTTGTATTTTTTATATTTATGTCTAGTACTTATTTATACGTGTCATTTTGCAAAAGACTTAAAGTAAACATATATATATGCATGTTTTTATTTTATTCAGGTTAGTTTTGCTGAGATTTTTGTTTCTTTGTTCTTTTTTTATAATAATGTAAATATACTGTAACTTTTGTACACATTTTTATGTATCTGTAAATGTGGTTGTGTGTATGTTAGGTTAGAGTCTGAGTAAGTCTTGATCTAGGGGCATCAAGTATTTCATCATTTTTTGATTGCCCTGTCTTTTCTGAAGAAATATTTGCTCATTTGCCAGTCCTATGCATTGCTTGCATCAACATCACGCATTGGATTTTTTAAATTCTTTGTGTACATCATTTATAATCACTATTGAATTGTGTCGTTTTGTTGTTTTTTGTGTGCATTTATTTTTATATAACCCATCTCTCGCATCAAGTCAGTATTTGAATTTTGTTTCTATTACAATAATTCTATTTCTAGTCATGAATTCGTAATGCTTTTTCTCATTGTCCTGGTCCATGTAATGTGGGTTTTGATGATATAGACATTGGCTTTGAAACAAATCACTAGTAAAAGACTTAATGATTTTTGTTAAGGCACCAAATCTTTATTATCAGATATGTGGAGATTTTTTTCTTCCAACTTTCAATTCCATCAAAGTATCTCCCCCAGGATATTCAGTTATACCAGTGATCAATTTTAAGTACAGTGTACATGTATGTTTTGTGTTTTGGTTATCCGTAATCTTAGATTGAAGCATTTTCAATCATGGTTTATATACAGCTACCAATGAATGTTAGATATTACTACCTTGTATTACAAATCATTTTATTTTTTATTTTCTCAACTATCACAGGATTTATCACTAGGGAAAGTGTGGGGCCTAAAAAAAATGATCAGGGTTATCAAATTCACATAGAAAACATTTGCTCTCCACCCTTACTTGGGGCTAGGCTAAGTCATGTAATGGGACAAGGGTCATTGCACTACAATTTCTGACAAAAGATTAATAACTGATGTCTCTGTTGAGGCCATGACGTTATTATTACACTAAAGACTTAGGATTGTTGGAAACAGAGCAAACATAATGGCTTGTTGCTGGTCTTCTGTTGCATTGCATGTGGTTTATTTCGGTCCAAAAACATATGGCATTTTTTTTTTCCAACTTGTCACTTATTTAAGAGTGCATGCTTACTTTTGTTAATACTCATATTTATTTTTAATACTGCGGGGGCTTTTGCAGTCAGTGATTTATATTAAAATGGTGCTTCATGTCTAAGAATGAAGAGGAATGATTGTTACAAAGTTGTGTCATCCTTTCTTACCGCTTTCACTGGCCTATCAGTCTCTCTCTCATAGGGATGTTGTCTTTCTATCCCACTGAGCTTTGGCATGCCTTCAGTTTGTCGCTTTTTATCATAAACGAATGTTGTGTTTAGACAATCACATCTTAAAGAAAAATGTATGGATACCAACCACTGTGCTGGTCCATCATTTCGAGAAATAAGAAAGGGCCATGTAAAGCAGTATCCTCTCCAGTAGTTATTTACAATTATTATTGCTGGACAAGAGGCTTTGATTTTTCCCTTTATTTTCACCTTGAAATAATAGATGGCTTATAGCTCAACATGTAACATTCATGTTTCGGGTGAAAAATTGATCAAGGAATATTGCTTCTTCATGATGAATATTACAATATGTATTTTTCAGAATAAAGAAAGCAGGCTTGAAAGTAACAATCTATGCAAACTTTTCAATATTGGGATAGAAGCTGTCTCTTCTGTGGTCTAAAATGTATTTTTTGAAAGAACTGTTTGTGGTGATGAGGTCACCCGGTACACATAAGTGAAGCCTAGAAATTGTCATGTATACACAAAAGTAAACAACTAGTTCCATCTCGTTGGTTGCAGTTGAATTATCCTTTTTTTTTTTTGTATAGCTTTCTTTTATTTGATTTGACTCTGATATTTACCGTTATTTCTATAATTTACAACTAGATCTACATTATTATTTTTTAGAGTAATTTCCACAACAGTTCTTTGCAGTTCCACGGTTGATCTTAAAGACAAACAGAAAAAAATGAATATTTTATTCAGTAATGGTGCCTCCTTATATACTTGTTTTAATTGGCTCTCCGCTTGGCTTTTTCTGCCTTTCTCTTGTTTTAAAAATGCAGATACAAGTAAATAGATGTTACTCTTTGGGGTTAAACTAATATCTGTGTTCTCTGCACATCTGCCTATTTTATATCATCTCATCTGAATTAAATGCATGCATTAGAATCAGACTCATCTACCCAGCTACTGAGCACTAAAAATTCCATCCAATCAACTTTTTTTTAATAACATTAACACTAGACTTGCTTGCCACATAAGTCTGAAGGATCTACTGTACTTAAAAATTAACTAGATTTCATCCCTCCTCAGCATTAATTTAAATGCTTTGAATTATAATCAATAAAACATGATGGAATAATATCTTCTATGGTTTTTGTTATCTCTGCATCAAAACTTAAATATGTGTCCTTTAAGTTTGTCACATGCTCTTTGACAGAGCGCTGGGGAACAAAGACTGAGACCTGATTGTATGTACAACTACAAGACAGTTTGTGTAGTGAAAGTTGCCATCACTTTGCTTCAGAGCCTCAGTTACCTGTTCGATGCTGGGGGGGGGGCACGGTAGCCATGTATAGAACATCGGCTTCCGACACAGGAGGTGCGTGGTTTGAGAAATGAGAATTGTGGCCCAGCCGCATACATGTATCTATTAGTATAATTTTTACCTCAACATAAACCAAAATCTGTTGTACCAATAGATCTAAAGTATGGGCTTTTTGTTTTCTTTTCATATAGATTTTGGCTGATGGTTTCGAAAGACTAGTTTATAAATTATCACTGTATCAGCTCTGAGATGTTATCAATAAAAGTAAAAGAAGAAAAGGATACTTTCAAGTGAAAGAGAGAATCTCTCTATCTAAAGACCCATTTACAAAAACGAAGTGCATCTTCACCAACTGAAACAAACCACACATATACGTGTATGTCAATAAAATAAAACATTATTACATGATGTATACGAGAAAGACAGCTTCTTTGAGTATATAAACCAAGCAAATGAACTAGAAGAAAAAGAAAGACATGGTATGAAAAGCAGCGGGAAAACGTGCACAAAATACAGTCTGAGTAATGTACTCGTAGATACACAATGAGAAAGGAAACCTCTATTAATGTGTTCATCAAAGCAAACAATAACGGAAAAGAAATAGAGGACCATGATCGCCGATCCCTGTAACAGACCGGGAACATAATGAAAAATGAAATTTGTTTGGATTCATGATGAGTGCAGGCCTGAGAGGTCACATGCCCCAGTTATGTACGCTTAGATGCAGGCGCATTGTTTAGCTTCATTAGCTATACGTGTACCAGTGGTTTTTCTAGTCATTTGGCAGCAGTAGATACTTATAGAAATTGTCTGAGTCCCCTAGTTCGGTGACTAGACTGAGTTGGTTTTCTTTTTTCTGACACGTATACATGTACTTATTTTGTGAACTATATTCATAAATACTAAGTTTTTTTGTTTTAACATATTAATCTAATACGTTGAGTGCTGAACAGAAGTAATTATGTATTGTTATCAATAGTCTGACTGCCCCTATGGCAGGATCCGAAAGATATTATAAAATACGGAACATATAGAATGCAGAAAGAATAGGCTAGCCCACAGAACATGTGGGTGTGTTAGGTATTAAATATTAAGTGCTCTCATTTGGACACAAAAAGGTCTGTCAGACATAAAAAGCATTTGTTCTAATTTTTATTTATCTCTCTCTCTCTCTCACTCTCTCTATCTCTCTGAGGTTTATGTAAATTTTACTTCTTTGCCTGTTTCTGTGTTATATTTCCCTCACTCCTTCAACCCAATTGTAAAAAAAAAAAAAGAAAAGTATGAACTTGACAGAAAAAAAATACAACAACAAAACGTGTTTCTCACAATACATGTCTATATAAATCCATGTTTCAGTTAAAATTTACAAGTTTATAATTATGGCGGTTTTTTTTATGCGGCCTGATAAATATAATTTAATTATAGAAAATATCTTCACGAGTACAACTTTCAATTTCTGTTGTTGTTTTTGCTAACACATGCTTTATTTCCTACCTCTTTTCGTGTTTCTGATAATGTAAATGCTTTGTTACGTGTATATTAATACCAACAAAAAAAAAAGAAACAAGCTTAGTTAAAAGAATTTATTTTGAAAAAACAAAGTGACATTTGATGAAATCTCTTCACCCCAAAATAAAGTGCCAAATTTTTAGGTAAGGGTTCCCATCAGGCTAAGTTAGGCTCTTTTGTTGTTGATGTTGACTTAAAATTGATGTTGGTTAAAGCAAGGTAGAGGGAAAAAAGTGATAAAAGAATTTTAACAATATTAAGACCATAATGGTATTTTGATAAAGCACACACCCTTGCTTCATGCGTAAAAAAATAAAATTAGTTAAAAAAGATCCCATTTCCCACCTTTATAACAAATCACAAACAGTGAAAGACAAAAAAAGTACACATAGCAAATAAATCACTCATACAATAATTCATGTATATAAAATTTATTGAGACTTATTTTTGCATTGTAAAAAAAGAATTTTAAACTACAGAAAGAGCGGTGATCACAGAGGAATGATTTGTAGTGATCTTGAGCTGAAATTACTGACTGCAGTAAGAGGATGGAACCAACAACCAAATGTAAAATAGAGCTTTAACCTATCTAAAATGCACGTAGACCAAACACACTCGAGTGGTAGAATGCAATTAAGTCAAATTAGATAACCTTGCGAGCAGTATCCACACAACCATAACTAAATATTATGATGAAATCTCTTTACTTTAAACAAGGTGGATACAACTTCAAGAATGTTCTTGCTAGACGCCCAAGAATATCCACCTCAGTCAAAATCTGCTCATTTCTTTAATTTTCATTTTTCACTTCTTACCAGAAGTGTTTGCAGTAAGACACAGTTTTAACTATCTAAACTATATGAGGTGATGCACATTTATTTTGAATTAACTGTGTATTTCAGTGAGTGACTGAGTTGACTTCTTAAGTTATAAAGGCAGCAGCATATCATGGACAGGTCCCAAGACTAACGTCTGACAATTTTATGTGCTGCCACACAGATACAGTGCCAGGATAGCAGAACTCCAATCAAATTATACTGACACCAACTCAACTAGAAGGGGACAAAAATCGTACAAAACAAGTTTTGTTTATGAACATATTATGCAGTTTAAACAATTCGTATCGCACAAAGCAATACTTTCGCTTAATCAAACTTATGCCTGTATAGAGATTTAAAAAGGATTGATCTTTTAATAAATTTGTATACAATTACTTATTCAAGTGATTGAATTCTAAAACAAGAAAATGTATTCTTGAGCTGTTCACAGTTTCCCTTAAAAAAATGATTTCAGAGAATATAGCTATATGGCTTCTGCCGTTAAGATTACAAATTAAATGATAATTTTGTATAAAACAGATACAAACAAACAATTAAAAAATGAAAAATGAAAAAAAAGAAACTCTGCATAACGATTTTAATTTAAAATGTGACAGATTATGTGCTTTCTTTCGTACTCTTTATTCTTTTCAGTTATGAACACCACGGAAATATAGCATCAACTACATATATCAAGTTGCATTAATGATCTTAGCTCATCAAAATCAGCAACTTCGGCTGAGCATTAATTTATAAAGTCTACAAATTATAACATACGAGTAACAAACAGTAGAAACTATCCAAGATAAACTATGGCTTTATACTAAGTGTTTCTGAGGCACCAATGCCCTTTTTTTACTTTAGAGTCGCTGTAAACTTTTAGGCTGTCCCAATAAGGTTTATGTTAGGTGGTTCCACTATGTTTTTCTGAGTAGGAATGTCAATAGAACATGAGTCAAAAAAAAATATGCTTTTCAACATGAACTTTATGTTATAAATCATAGATTCTTTTTTTTTTAAATAAATGACTTAAATGCCATGTCATGTTTAACAAAATCAAAATATAAGAAGTGCCAACATCTTTTTAAATTCAAATGTTGTACACCTAATATAGTATGGCAACAAGATCAATACATTGGCTCTTTCAACAGAGTTATGAAATATGGCACTTATTTGGTGAGAGCCTTAGGATTTGCCTAGAAGTTGAAGCTTTTCCTTTATCTCATTTGCTTTGAACACGCCGAATTCTGTGATGATTCCACCGGTGATCAGTTCTGCTGGGGTTACATCGAAACCTGGATTCCAACAGTCTATGTCTGGAACAAACAGAGAGAATAATAGGAACTTGTTAAATTAATTATATCCAAGTTAATCAAAATATCTTGCAATCAAACGAAAAGGTATATGCAAATTATTTAGCGGTGACAGTGTATAATAAAAGTTCCAGGGGTTTCCCATTTTAACTTTGTCATTATAGATAAATGAAGATTGTACAGGGATCTGAAAAAAGATATGAAAATGCCCTCTATTTATTGACAGACAGACAAACAGACATCCAGAGGCAGAGTTATAGATAGAGACTTGCAGATATTGAGAGAGAGGGAGAGAGAAAGACCGATAGAGATAGAGAGAGAGGCAAAGAGTTTGTTCTGGTATCTTAAAATAAATACGAACATGCCCTCTATTAATTGAATTTTTTTGAGAGAGAGAGAGAGAGAGACAAGCAGACAGACAGACAGACAGACAGAGGCAGAGAGAAAGAGAGAGACTTGCAGAGATTGAGAGAGTAGGAGAGAGAGTGAGAGTGGGAGAGAGAGAGAGAAAGAGAGAGATAGAGAGGGGGGAGGGGGAGGGAGGAGGTAAAACGTGGGATAACATTTTCATAGCCCAAAAAGCATACAGAAATTTCCTTTTCAAATACGTTCAAAGTATGGGTAGGGAGAGGAAAATGATGAAAACGTTTGTATCCCTTAAGCAAGGCAGCATATGCCTGGCCTTTACTACCAGTATGTATAACCACTAGAAAACAGTTAATATTTTAAAGCTTAGATTATTTAGGCACATGTATTGACATCTGTGATTTAGGTGGGTGCTTATCCTTTCTGCATCTCATTATGTTTCTCTTTTTTAAATTGTCCTTCTCAACTTGATAAAGGGTGAGCACAGCTATTGATATAACTACACAATGGTATATTGATTTTTTTCAACTGCAAGTGCAAGTCATGAGTAAAGCTCTTTTCTCTTTTTTTTCTCATCTACATATCATAAGGGAGATATTACTCATACCATTCTTCTCGTTACATATAATATAATGGGGCTGGCACATCTCACACTCCTCACAAGTACATAAAAAGAGTTCATGAGAGAGACTGATCCCCCTTCAATCTGCAATTCTATTTTTCTAGTAATCATAAGCAAGACATTATCAATTGAGAGGTAATTTGGTAGAGGTAGGCATCTTCCAGTTAAAAGAGATCATGAGGAGGAGATATATTCACTACTCTTCAAATCTAGAACATGAAAGAGACATATTTCACACCATTCAACCAATCTAGGGGCTAGAAGGAAGACATATCTATAGAACACCAGTCTTCTAATCTAGTAACCATAACAAATATTTAGAGGTCATGAAAGTGCTTTTAACTTATATATAAAAGGTGTATCGATCATAAAAAATTGAAATACTGAAGAGCGAGCAAGAGAAACGAAATTGCGCAAGAAAGACGGGAAAGATGAACTAGAAACAATTTCTTGTACTATAATATTTGACATAATGTACAAACCTGCTGCAATTTTGATCCCTTTTATAAAAGTTATCTCACTGTGCGGGCGCTCTTCAATAACAATATCTTCACCACTTTGGGTTGATGGATCAAACGTTGTGAGTGGACACGCAACATAGAATGGGACATTATGATATTTTGCAGCTATTGCAATCTGGCAGGTTCCAATTTTGTTTGCTGTATCTCCATTGGCAGTTACTCTATCAGCGCCAACGATGACAGCATCAACATTCTTCACTTTCAAACAGGCTGCCGCTGCGCTGTCACAGATCAGGGAAGCTTTGATCTTTTCATGAAGCAGCTCGTATGCTGTTAGTCTAGCCCCTTGATTGTATGGTCTAGTTTCAGTACAGTAAACATGTCCCAATTTATTGTTTTCATGTAGATATCTTATAACACCTGGAAATAAAAATAAAGCCTACTGTAGAGTGATCTATGACAATGTAGTTCATCATGATACTTTCATGTCAAAATATTAAGATTCGTTCAAAACTTCAAAACAGTTAAACTGAACTGAGCATAGTACATGTATAAACAAAAAGAAGTAATGAATTTAACTATTTTCACTTAAAGTTAATAGCCTCCAATGTACTACATACAAGAATTTAAGGTTTAAATAGTTTCTATGCATATGCTGCAGGTCACTGTACTTACTTCATTGTAAAAAAGAATAACAGAATATAAAAAAGTCCACTTTCACTAAAACATAAAGATTAAAAGTAGGGAAAAATTCCCGAATCATATACCAATAATGAAACATGCATCATTCATGTAGTTAGACCATAATTATACCAGTTTGGTAAGCACAAAAAAGTCCACAAGTTGGGAGTTATCAAGGAATGCTAAGACTAACCTAGAGCAGTTCCATATCCAGCTGTGGCCAATGAGCCTGTATTGCAGTGTGTCATTATATTTACTTGGGGTTTTGCATTGTGCTCCAGTATATGCTCTGCACCAAATTTCCCAAGTCTTTTGTTGATATCAATGTCTTTTTCCATCATACTTTCACACTCTTTGATAATTCTGAGGAAGTAAACCAGAAGCTTTGATCACTAAAATTTCATTGAAAGACAAAAAACAATATTAGGATTAAAAATCCAGTTGCCACAAATTCATCTTGCTATTTTTGCATATCGGGCAATACAAAAATTTTAATATTCACAGCTCATTTCAAAACTTATAATCACTTAATTGACTAAAACTCTCTGCCAAAGCTATCAGCAACATAAAGGGATAGCCTATCAACCTTATTTTCGAAAACATCTTTAGTATTATGTAAAGTATCTGTCTTTATTCCGACTAAGACTTTCTTGATTTTACCTATGGCATATATAATTGTCAGAAGCTAAAAGCATTGAAAGAAACCCCTTATCTCCATTTAACCACCATATTTAAATATGCATGTCAAGTATAAATCTAGAATTCATAAATAAAATATATGTTCATAACAAAAGCTACACATAAAGCTATTGCTCTAATTATTTCGAAAATGAAAAAAAAAAAATCGATTTATTTCTAGAAGGAACTGTGCTGATCACAGTTGGCCTTGATATAATTTAAAAGATTTGGTATTAAATTTATCACTTTATTAGCATCCAACATTGGCAGTGGACTTAGTCATGAACAAGACTCGTGTTGGACAAACACAGAGATAAAACAGGTTTACAAGGGTTCATATCTCAGTCCGTCAGGTACTGACACCAATCTAAACAGTATTTGACAAATAATTTCTGCCCGAAATGAAAACTTCTTGATCTATTAGTATTACCATGAAGATCTGTATTTGGATCCTTTATGTTTTCTTTCCAACACTAATTAATTTTTGTACACCATGATAATGATCAAGGACATTGTCGATTGACTTCACATCTTTTTTTTAATAACTACAAAACAGAATTTAAAAATGTGCATGATTCAGGGCACGAATGTCCATAAAAACCAAACTCACACAAGTGTTGCTTCTTGCGGCGTATAGACTTTTCCTTCTCCTTTAGCAACATTTTCCATCAAGGCTTTTATTCTACAAGCTGCCTCTGCCATGTTACTTGCAGTGGGGCGAGAGGTGATTAAGTAATCCAGTTTTCGCTCAACCAGTTTCTGCAGTTCACTCACAGAACCAACTTCTGTCTTGGTAAGCTCAACTGCCAAACTAAGGCACCCAACAATAGCAATGGCAGGTGCTCCACGGACCTTAAAAAGATTTCATAGTTTAGATGTCAAATAAGAACTAATGAAAACAGATGAATTGATGTAATAGTAATAATAATAATAGTAATAATAATAAAAATAATAATTATAATAATAATAATAATAATTCCCTACAGATAGATGACACTTAATGAATGTCATGTAAAAAGACACTTAAATCACAGAAATTTAAAATCTAATTTCAAAAAATTGAATTTATCAATGTTGAAAATGTATGAGTTGTACTGCTCTCTGATTTTCAAAACTATAAGCTACACTATGCTGTCTTAAAATACTTCCATTTTTTTTACAATGCATGTGCATTTTAACAGAGTAGTTAAGTTGGTTTTAAGTCCATTGTCAGCACTATATAGGCTATATTGTGCATAGGCCCCAAGACTGACGTCTGACAATTTTATGTGCTGTCACACACAAGACTGGTAAAAAATACCATGAGTTCTGTCACAGCCGATCACATTAAACTGACACCAACCCAACAAGAAGGGGGCGAAATCACCAGTGCTTAAACCACGGACCTCTTGCGTCGAGATTCGATATTCTACCACAAGCTACCGCGCCACTCGCATTTTAATTGGAACTTGTATATATATTTTTATATCTCCTTCTAACAATATTGCAAATACGAGGGCAGGCTGATAAATAAGGGCCGTTTTTAAATAACTTTTTTATTTGAAGGACTACAGAAGCAAGTTACACATCAAATGAAAGCTTAGAGTCTCCCCTATCTGACGAACTATCATTTTTCAACATAGTCACCATCGCGTTCAATACAGAGGCGCCAGTGTTGTACAAGTTTTCGCATGCCGTCGGCGAAGAATTCTGGTGTCTGGGATCGGCAAGGCACAACAATAAATTCAGAGAGATATGTGTCAACTCTGCGTGCATTGAAGAGCCGACTCAGACGGGTTCGACAGGACAAAGTCAAAGACGTTGTCATCCAGCACGATAATGCTCGGCCACACACCAGTCGCCAAACCCAGTGCGCTTTACAGCAGTTGGAACTTCCTACCATACCACATCTGACACACAGTCCTGATTTGGCCCCGTCTGACTTTTTCTTATTTCCTTTGCTGAAGAAACATCTCAAAGGAAATCACTATGAAACCGATGCAGAAGTTGAGGCGGATGTTCGCTCTTGGTGCCGATCCCAGACACCAGAATTCTTCGCCGACGGCATGCGAAAACTTGTACAACGCTGGCGCCTCTGTATTGAACGCGATGGTGACTATGTTGAAAAATGATAGTTCATCAGATAGGGGAGACTCTAAGCTTTCATTTGATGTGTAACTTGCTTCTGTAGTCCTTCAAATAAAAAAGTTATTAAAAAACGGCCCTTATTTATCAGCCTGCCCTCGTATATAAGAGTTCAAGGCCTTTTGCCGAGTTCAAAATGCCTGTCAGAAAATGTGTGTTTTTAGCTTAAAGATACAAATATTGATAAATAATCTGAAATTTTTCAATTTGATGTTCTCAAGATTCTTCCCAATGTCGACACTCTGGTAAGGCAAGACTCGTTGGCCATATGCTTTGAGTTCAACCAGCAGTTTGGAGCTTGCTGGTCTAAGGTTTCCAGTAAAAACATACATTTTCACTAAATCTTTCAAATAAATTGGGAGTCATATGAACATTGAAGGGTTATGGATGCGATCTTATAAATAAAGGATTCTTTGGCGCACTGGCACCAAGTGCAGTTTTCTCAATACTGGTATTGTCTTCTCTCCTTTAGAATCTTTTTAACTAGTTAAACAGCATTGATCTGGATTTGCTGTGGCTGATTAAAATTACTTTTTGTGGCCGAGGTTAATAGAGAGCTAAATATAATCTAATTTAGATAAAATAGAGGAATGTATTGAAAGTGATTAGTGAATAGATTTTTAAAACTATAGCTAAGGGAGCGGGACTGACTGGACTGTCGAGGAACCACAATGATATGGTGGTAGCAAAGAGGTAAGGGTGGAGCCAAGAGACAGTAGCACAACACACTGCAATTTAACAAGAAGCTCCAGTAAGCTAATAAGATCCCAGAAAATGATTTTATGATTATCACTTTTTTTTTCAATAAATTAAAAAAAAACAACTCACTTGCATCTTTTTAATTGCTGACCAGCCATCTGTTGTGTCATTGATGGCAAAGAAATGGGTTTCATGTGGAAGCAGAAGCTGGTCCAGGATTTCCAGACTGCCGCGGTTGTAACGAATAGCTTGCAGTGTCATGTTTACAGATGGGTCGCAGGCCTACGAATTATAAATTTCTATCTTGTAAGATGTTCTTGGTTCAATCACAAAATTTAATAATTGATGTCCTTTCTCAAATCAGAGCAGGCACACGCGACTTGATAAGTATATTGAAATGAGACTGTAACGTAGAGAAAATCTAATAGGCGGATTGAGATCTAGATATAATTATATATATTTTACTAGATCTAGATTCTCTAGTACTTAGATCTCGATTTGGATGTAGCCTAATCTGCTATCACTAGCCAAGATAAAAATTGATCTGATTCAGTGCTGAGTGTCTCGATGACTCTTGAGGACTGAGTGAAAAGTGGGGTGGATTTAGGCCCTACTGATTGAGACGTGGGTATACCGAGATGTGAGTTGGGTTGGTTTAACACCCTATGCCAGCGCTACATAGTTTATATAGTGGACGGACACCTAGACTGAAGTCTAACAATATTATGTGCTGCCACATACGAGACCGTGCGAGGATACCACGACTCCCGTCTCAGCCGGTCATATTAAAACTGACACTGACCCAACCAGTAGGATGCGAAATCTTTAAGACTCGAACCACGGACCTCCTGTGTTGCATGAAAGGTGGTGTTCTACCCCAGGAATAGGCCTGCTAGCCTGATTCAGGCTAGTGAAGTGCTTTTACAGGCAGGCATTCAGGATATTGCAGAGCAGAAAGTGGTAACCGAGTACGAGTACACGAGGTACCCACTCCAGCGGAACGTGTCCATCAGCAGGACAAAGCTTATCCAAGGCTAAAAAATTGGACCGGTATCTGTTCCGATGGTCTCACTCACCAAGGTTGGACTAATACCTGTACCGGATGCAGTACCGGATACTGTAGCCAAGATCAGTACTTATGTACCTGTATCGATTATCATGTAGCCAACTGTGGTGTTGGAATTTGGAGTTCGTCTCAGAGTTTGTTTATGCCATAAAAAAATTAAAAAAAAACTCTGAGACGATCTCTTACAATGGCCAACAGCAGAGCCTCGATGCACCCACAGAAATCTATTAACAACACTAGAAAGTTCAGTGACGTCATAGCACGACGGCACTTGAATGTTACTAGGGAGAGGAAAAGGGGTCACGAAGCTGCGCATCACGGGGGTGTAGTCAACCGCAGCTTTTTTCCTTACTCTGTGTATGTTTTAATGCAATTGACTAATCATATAATAATAATAACAACAACAACAACAACAACAAAGAGAGAGACAGACAGACAGACAGAGAGAGAGAGAGATAAACTGACTGTCGCGCTACACTAATGCTTGCAAGATAATATTTTTTTACCCCCCTCACAAAAAACAATTTTCAATGGAACCAGTCGCTATTGTTGGGCAATAGCCTGTTAAAGTAGGAATAATTTAGATGTTTTAGTAACGATTTTTTATCTATAGAGAAGTTAGTCTCTACGTACTTTTTAGCCAACATGCTCAGTGCAGTATTGTATCAAGTGACATCGGGAAGAGAACAAACTATTTTCTCTATTTGTACACTATAGAATGATTTTTATCTTTCTATAAGCAAAAAGAATATATTGAAACCTATATACACCAGCCAAAACTGCAAGGATTGCTATGATTTTATCGCCATTATCCATAGACGGTGTGTTCTGTTATTGATTTTTAGAAGTTAGAGGATATAGTCTTTTACATACTTTTCAGTCGACAGGCTCATGATGTGCTGCACCAACTAAAACTTTGAATCGGTAAGAACAAATTATGCTCCCCCCCCCCCCCTTTCACCTATTTTCCCTTTCATTTTATAAGGTCATATCATAGATACTTACCTTCATTTGACCACCATTATACATCAAAACAATATTCATCTCCCACATACTCATTATCGTAAATAAACACAGCCTTCATCGTCACTTATTCTCAATCTTGTTGTTTGATTTTCTGTTTTTTCCGAGACGCTGAATTGAACCGATGTTTCATTAAATCACTGGGCAATAAATATCATAAGGGGCTGAGACTTTGATACGTATATTATGTATAAAATTAAAAGCCACAAGATAACACAAATAAATATTGGGGGAAAACACTAACTGCAATGTTTAGTTTTTAAACAACAAAAATATTTAATAAGACAGCTTTTTTTGCAATGGTAAGAACTTTTCAAGTATAAGCAATTAGACTCTGCCTTTACATTTTCATTTTCTTTAGGGCAATGCATAAATGTTTCCCACAATATACAGATGTGTACAATGATAACCAAAGCCCCTTTCCCCCGCTCCTAAAACTAGGCCACATACGTAAATTAAATAAAAGAAGAAAAAGAACATGACTGAAGTAGAAAGGAAGTGTAGCTAAAATGAAAGAATTGAGATGTAGAAAGGGAGTAAAGAGAGAGAGCGAGAGGGGAGAGAGAGAGAGAGAGAGAGAGAGAGAGAGAGAGAAATGTGCTATCATTAATAATCCAATGGTTTACTAAACGTAAAGGCGAATGGGCTAGTTTATTTGTAAGTATTACATTATATTTATAGTCCAATCCATAATCTAAAATTCCCGATGAAAAATAAAGTTTGCCATACGCCGGAGTTGACGATGGAGTCAAGTATCTATTTAGCTACATGTTGTTGTATACACATTACACAGTAAACGCCTAGAATCAGAAGAATACCTTCTAGATAAAGAGTCTAAACACATTGGCCTGTTTGTCGTGTTTGAGTGTGCAACAACTGTGCACTTTACACGATACACAGTGTACAGCCAGACAGCTGCAGACACAATGTCAATGAACACCCCCCCTTTTTTTTCCCCCACACACAAACAAACGCGCGCGCACTTTCTTCAACACTGTTAACTATGTGACACAATTACAAACTAGAACAGGTACCGGAACAGGTACATCTGATCCCGATCCGATACAGGTACAAGTATATCGATATGTTCCTTTTGCACTGAAAGTGAAAGTGGAACTAGAATCCTGTCGAGACTTCATTACTGTAGTCAATAGGGATTCCTTACCATCAGATTAGGATTACGATTGTACTAGATCTAGATCTGGATCTAAATCTAGACCTTAGATTGGATCAAGAATACAAAGTCCTATCACACAAGAATCAAAAGTATTCAAATCGACTCATTCCCGATCTAGAATAGATAGATTTATATGTCCATTTTTAAAAAATTCAATCTTGAGCTTTATAGATCAAGATCTCATCTAGATCTGGCACTCCTTGAGTTTTGTGGTCCCTAGAATTTAGCCTGTGGGCGATCAAATGGGTGGGATGGCGGTATTCGATTATTAATATTGAAGTAAATGCCTGCCAGCTGTAGCCCACTCCCTGTTTTTTTTTCGAAGTGGGTGCTCTCCCACGCTGTTCGTTGTGTAGTAAGTTTTTCTTTCTCAACAAGCAGAAAAAAAATGTTGATGTCAAAATGGACCTTCTTGATTGGTTCATTCACTCTGAGTCCCCCTCTGCAATTCACTGAATGCAGTCTGAGACCCAGTGAGAGGGCGCTTCAACTTGTAGCAGACAGCATGTCGTCCCTTGAAGTGAATCAAGTTTTTACTAGTTGTGATAAGTTTCTCAATACGATAACCGAGTATTGCTCACAAACCTTTCAGCAATTTGTGAAATCTTTGTGCGAGACATGCAGCACAGCCAACAAAAAAAATGGGAAACTGTAGTGGAGAAGTTCGGCTTTGGTAGTGTCTACCTCTATCTCTGTCTGTCACACTTGCTTGCTTTGTCTCTCTGTCTGGATTTTCTCTCTTTCTCTCTCTCCATAGGTTAACTGACTCCAATGCAATTGAATCCTACCCACCCGACCCTCGTATCCCACCCACTCACCCATTTGATCGCCCACAGGCTAGGGACCACAAAACTCAAGGAGTGCCCTAGATCTAGATCTAGAAATCTAAATTTAGATCTAGAATCTACTTTTAAAAAAATATTTCACTCTTATACATCGATTGCCAAGGCTCCCTAACTGCAAAAGATCCTGAGATCTCACACAGGAATAACACATTCTTGATGTGTTATCATTGTACATATTACGATATATTTACAGTGATCAATGCAGTACATCTAGATCTATATAAGGGGAAGGCGAGTTTGGGGAGGGGGGCGGGATTTAAGCAAATAGCATCTGATGATCTGTACAACATATGGAAGCCTTGTTTGGTCTCTGTTTTAGGCCTGACCACTGCTTTTGTTCCCTGGTCATAATGTTATCTGAAAACAGATCCCAAGAATACCTCTATTACATGTGTTCAATTGTAGTTTATAGAATCTTTCTTGACACCTGACATACATGTAGTTTTCTACCATTGTGTACATTAGTGTCACTGCATTGAAAATGGGGGAAAATGTGGTACATGACTATAGATAATCCATAAAAACAAAATCACTCCACTCCTAATATTCAATAGATTGTCCCTTTTTCTCTACCCCCCCCCCCCCCCCCCCCCCCCCCTCCCCCCCCCCCCTCTTCTACATCTCTCTCTCTCTCTCTCTCTCTCTCTCTCTCTCTCTCTCTCTCTCTCTCTCTCTCTCTCTCTCTCTCTCTCTCTCTCTCTCTCTCTCTCTCTCGGTGCTTCAATTTACTTCAATTTCATTTAGAACTACCTCTTCTATCTCTCTCAATTTCTCCTGTCTCTGTCTCTCTAGAGGCAAAGAGAGAGAGGGACATAGAACTTTCAAAATAAGCATAGGATTCAAATTAGAATTATAACTGCACAATTATGTTTGTAGTTTTCGCAAAGTTTGATTATAAATGAACTTCACACTAAAAAAAAATTACTTTTCTCAAGGTCACAACAAGGTTTGATTCATTGGGTGCAAAGATGAAAGGTCTTCTCATTTCCCCAACATTCCCTGTGCTGTTGTCACTTATTGCATCATTTGTAACATCTTTGGAACAGGTAATATGGTTCAAAGTATTTTAGTTAAATTTAATCCCTGTCTTTAGCGTTGTTGTTCTTATTGTTACCCATAAATTTGTCTTTACTTTTACTAGTTTTAGGAATATGTTTCTTGTTCAAGAATTTTAAAATCATGAAGTCGTCTGTAAACTTTAACAACCAGGTGAGTAAAATGTTAAATTTTGCCCTTTTGCCTTTGTACTTAGTATTCTGATAATTTAATTATTTACAAAATTCATCATACATACAGAAAATCTTAATGTATCATGCAATTGAATCAAAATATCATTGATAAAATTATATATTATATGGTTTTATCTGCATTCTTGATCTTCTTCCTAAATTTTAAATTATTTTTTTCCTGCCTCTTTCAGCCCTCTGGTAGCCTGCCGTCTGCCTGTCATTTTACATGTGAAACCAGTATGAATGGGACTGCTACTTTTGACTTTTGTGAAAGTCATTCAACACTCAAAATTGTTGGCAGATGCTGTTTGAATGATACAGATTTGGGGACTCTGGTTCTTGGGTGAGCTTAACAGTTGTATGTGATGTGAAGAACTAGTTTTGTGCTTCAATTCTATTCATAATTTTTTATATGTGATGCAGCGTGAGAATATTCAGTTTTCCAGAAAGAGTTACTGAGTTACTGAACTTTTATTGATTTACTATGATGCATGCATCTATTTAGTTTTAATCACTGAGTATTATAGACTCACTATGCATAGGTTGGAGAGTCTGGCTACAGCCGGCATGCTGGCCTATAGAGATTTCACAAGACCACTTGCAGACTTTTTATCAATTCTTGGTAGTAACTTGGAAAAAAAAATTTTTTTGGTGGTTGCAGTTATCAAGAGATAACGATGTTAATATTACCCATTCTATACTATTAGGCTAGAATAAGGTTTGTTAGTTAAACATGTATCAATAATTACATTTTCTCATGAGTGTGCAGGTAAAACTGTTTTCTCTTCTGGGTTGCGTTCACTAGCACAAGTATTCTTTGATGTGTCATTAACAAGGCTAAACTTTGCATATATGAATGTTGCAATAATTATTGCAAGTAGGGATACACAACAACTTCCCTCGACTAGACTTGATTCTGGCTGGTCCTCTTCACTTCGGCCTCAGTGCTACTCCGCCAAGTCTGCTTCGGGCGTTCAACCTTGTGTTGCCTTGGGGATTCCACTCCAGGGCTTACCTTGTGATATTGGATAAAAGTGATAAAAGTGTGTGGCCTTACCAGATCTCTGTCTCGGTGGCAGTTTGCTTTGTTCTGTCCCACAGACCTTTGTTTGAGACAACTTCAGGCCACCTAATGTTGAGGATGTTTCTGAAGCAGTTTATTTTATGGGTTTTGTTCTTGGTTATGCGCCATGTTTCTGAGTCATAGAGTAAGGCCGACTTCACGTTGGTATTGGAGATTTGGATCTTATTTTGGACAGACAGGCCTGTAGACCTCAGGTTGGTCTTAGGGTATTGAAGACTTATGCCGTATATGGTTTTCTTTATTCGACATTGATGTTCTCGTCTGTCCCCCCACCTTTACATGCAAGACTACCAAGATAGACAAACTTGTCAACCTCTTTGATGTTTTCCTAATGCTTTATTTGCATGGCCTCACCTTTTTTCTGATGTTTATTTGGAGTCCGGTCTTTCCAGCTTCTGCTGTCACACGATTTAGCTTCTCTTGCGCGTCTTGTTGCTTTTGGAAGAGAAGGCTGATGTCGTCTGTGAAGTCTAAATCCTCCGGCTGCTTCATGAAAGTTCACTGGATGCTGCCTGTCTTTGGTCTGATGTAGACTGCTTCATAACCCAGTCAACCACCATAAGAAAGATTGTTGGCGAGAGCAAGCAGCCCTGACGGATGCCAGTTTTCACGTTAAGGGTTCCGTTAGTTTCCGATCATGGATGACTTGACAAGTGGCGTCTTCATAAAGTTGTTGGTTTATGGTAAAAAAGCCATAGTGGTACATCAGTCTCCAGATCACATCTAGGTCGACACTGTCAAATACCTTTTGAAAGTCAACAAAAACGGCATACGGGGGGGGGGGCTCTGCTCGATGATGATGAGTATGGCAGCTATATGGTCTGTGCACAAGCGATCTTGGCGGAAGCCTGCCTGTTAATCACAGAGTCTCTTGTTTAGTATGGTCTTCAGCCTCTCCAACATGATTCTTGTTAAAATTTTCCCTTGGATGGATAGCACTTTAGCAGCATGATTCCTCTCCAGTTGTCACAGGATGACAAATCTCCTTTCTTTCATGGGTAGCTCTACAAGGTGACCCCTCATACAGTCTCTTCATATTTCTTTGGCCTTCTGCAGCCTCTGCCTCTGTTGTCAGCTCCTCTATGTAATTTCTTTCATAATTCCTGATATACATTGCTAGTCTTAACACAACTTCATATCTTTTATTGATTTAATTTGCTTTATATCATGATTTGAAAATAAAATGATAAGATGTGACAATAAAGAACTATGTCAGCTGTTCAATTCTCTTTTTATAAACTCTTTCAATGTTAAATACTTATATAATTTTCAGTGTTGATCTTCAAAAATGTGGCTTATCAGAAGGACAATTTTCAGCTGCAATTTCAAACATGAGCAATTTGATGTACATGTGAGTAATTATAAAATTGCCTTAGGAAGTTAAATGCTATTTTATCTAAATGCTTTGTCCCATTTTGGAGCATTACCCATTTTTTTTCATGTATAGTGTTATTTGCCTTGTAATACTGTGAAACTCATCCCTGTAAAACATCCACAGAGAGAAAATTATATTAATTTGTGCCTGAATTGACTTTCTTTTTATAAAAATTTTCAATGACCAAGTTTATCACAAATTTCTCTTTTTCCTTTTTTTTTTTTTAGCAAAAGAATTCAATCTTGAGGATTTTTTTTGTCACTTTAATATTTAGTACCATTAGATTTAGAATAGCAGACTGTGCAGTTCTCTATCGAGTCACTTTTAAAATGTTCTTTGATGTGAATTGTTGGGCATGTTAGTGCTAGGGTTAGAGCATCAGCTTTTTACACAGATCTAGGTTCTAACCCTGTTCTGGTGGCTGGTTGGGTTGTTGTCAGTATAAACTATAATGTGATGCCCAAGTTCTGATTATCCCACTCTGGAATCCCTTCCGCAGTATAGCCTAGGTGCCGAGGTTTGATGTTCAGAAACCAACCTTTACCTTCACTATTAATGTTACCAGCAGAAAATATTATCTATGTGTATTTTTGAACTTGAAGGGAAGTGTACAATTTATTTTAAAGAGTATAAGAAAGAAAAAAGGGAAGGAATATAATTGAGTATAGAAATAAATTATACTAATGCATAGTGCTGTCTAACCATGGTGTGTTATTATATATCAATTTATCATTTTGGTTCTTACTTTTATAAAGTGTTGTGGAGAGAAAGTTCGTTATGTAGAAAGCATTTCTTGCAGACTGTCCTTACATTTTCTCTTCCAATCCCTGCCCCATAAAATAATGTATAAATCATAAACTTTTGAAGACTGAGTTTAGCCAACTTGGAAACAAAGTTGATTTCAACTAAAAAAGGCAACTTACCATTCCTTTTTATCTGACAAGATGGCACAATGTCTTTTGGTTTTTCTCCTTTCAGATCTTTAGAAGGAAATAACATGAAACGCTTGCAAAATTTTGATTTCCACCAAAATACAAACATTGAATATTTGTAAGTATCTTCTGTTGTCTTGATGTGTGGAAAGTAAGTCTCACATATGTTTGTCTTTTGAACTGTAAACGTTGCATCTATGTCAAATTTCTGTACGGAAACACACAAGTTTCAGGCCATCAATTGTGTGTGTGTGTGTATGTGTGTGCTTTATTCTTTCAAATAGGCTGCATGGTCATTACCCTGTCAAACAACTTTCATGGAGTTTTCTGGTTATGTTAAATCAAAGCAATATAATTTATTAACTTTATTTGGACATGGGGTGTGATTTTGACACCTCAGAGGTCATTTTTATTGGTTTTAAAATTAAAATACTTGGAATCAGAATATATTAGTGAAATTTCCAGTATTCCTCGAAAATTTATTTAGACCAATGATAACACCAGAATAATAGTAAAAATGTTAAATGAAACTCAACCCCTTATCGTCCTCCTCATCTCCTTCTTCCACCACCTCCTTCTCCTCATAGTCCTACTCCTTCCTCTCCTTCTAACTTTATCCTCTTCCTCTTTACTCTCTTCCTATTCCTCCTCATACTCCTCCTTCTCGTACTAGTAGTGTACTTCACCCTGTACTACTTCTCATCCTCGCGCTATTACTACTACTACTACTACGGCTGCTGCTGCACTACTACTACTACTACTACTACTACTACTACTACTACTACTACTACTACTACTACTACTACTACTACTACTACTACAACTACTACTA
>RQTK01000761.1:163469-213561 GCA_003991915.1 Elysia chlorotica | reverse complement strand
ACTACTACTACTACTACTACTACTAATACCACTACTACTTCTACTACAACAACCTCCCGATGCACGGCCAGGTATGCGTCAATTCTTTGTGTATTTAACAGGTGGGGGCACAAAATCACCCCCGACGTGTTGATACGATAGTAAAAACATGAAGTACAGATGGGGTTAAATAGTTTATATCTTTTTTAATGTTTCCAAAATTTTTTACCAAGCCAAATGGTATATAATAAGGACATAATTTTGGCAAATTCTTGGAAGAAATTTTACAACTCATTGGCATGTTTCTTTTAATTAATTTTATTGATATATATATATAATTATGTTTTATAATGCTACAAACAAACAAAAAATATGGAGTTAACAAATTTGCAGATCATTGCCGCCAAATTTGTCCTGCCCTGGTGGAAATGGTACTTGGTTGATGGAAAGTTCTGATGCCAACTCAACAATATGCCAGTTCGAGCAAAATGCTTGTGATGTACATAATGGTTAGTTGGAATTTGGGCAAAACTTTTGCCTGAGCTTCGGTGTGAGTCTGAAAAATTTAGCAGTGCTTGCAGTTCCATGGGATCAACGTATAAGGAGGAGAAGATTTGTAGTTATAATTCTAAGATTTACACGTTTGTGAGCAGTTCTAACGGGTAATGTGTGTTATTTTAACTTTTATAGCTCCTTTAAAGTAAAAAAAAAGGATGTAGAAATTTAAGCACTTAAGCATAACATATTGAGAGCATTTTAAAAGGTATCTTTTTAATCTTCTTGTTGATAAATTAACTGAAGGATTTTATAAAGTTTAAAAAAAAAAAACAACTTTGTAAGCTTTAGCTATTTGTCTTCAAAGATTCAAGGCTGGTTCTATAGCTAGCATATCTCATTTGGTGTATCAAAGGGAAGCAGATTCTAAAATTAATGGCAATAATGGTACAGACAACGTTTTTAAGTTGATTTTCAAGAGACATATTTGAAAACATTGACTTATATAAACATTAAGTTATTTAATTTACAAACTTTATTACAGTGTAATAAGAATGCATGTCACTTGTTGAAGCTGAAGCGTAAACTTTTTATCAGTCTTTGAAATTGATAATTATTGAGAAACCATTCAATGAAAAATGAGCTTGAACAAGTTGAAAGAAAAGACTCACCCCAAAGATTGCAGAAACTTGATATTGCATTATTATGTCTTTATGAAATGGACATTTTATGATTTAAAAACATTTTTGTCATCAAAAGGCAGTCTGAAAATGAAATTAAAAGTAAAAAAAAGTGCTACGATTAATTATGGCATAAGTGAGAAGTGAAACTTGTGCCAAAAGGCTAGTGATGTATCGTTGTAAAGGTGAAAATATCTTTCTAACTAATCTCGTCAATGAAAAATGGGCTAACAGATTTTTTGCTTTTTTTTATTAGAAACTTGTGTCAAATATAAGATAGAAAAAGGAAACAAAACAATTTTAGTTACCGGTATATCAAAAGTAGCAAAAGTTACTTATGCCAAAATCGTAACCCAGTGACGATATACTGATCCCTTTTTTTTTCTTTTTTTTTTAAACAGCTTGTATTATTGACACTGTCTCATAATTATGAAATTAGATGTTTATTTTTTTTTCTTTATGAAAGCAACGTTTTGGAACAACCCAAATCTTTCTTTTAAAGATTTCAGCTTGTAAACCTTATAAGGAACAAAATATTTGGAGACTATCATAAGTCTCGATCATAACAGGAGATTTCAAATTCAATTATTACTGGCATTAGGAATTGGTAAAACGATTGCCAGCAGTAGAATTTATTTTATTTCTGAAGAAAATATACTTTATGCCTTTTCTTTTTTTACCCATGATTTTACACTTTTCAGTTTCCTGTCCTTCAAATTCCCATTGTGTGCACTCTGGTGTTGATATGGTGGAGTGCCTTTGTAACGATGGTTATTATGGATACAAATGCCTAGAGCAAGTGAGTGCCTCCATAAATTATTTATAAACTTAAAATTGCTGAAGCTGACTTATGTAATCAGATGCTATACAGGATATTTGTTTTATGAGAATTGTAATGATTACTCAGCTATTGCAAGATAGGCCTAAAGAAAGCCTTTGCTGTTCATTTCCTTATTTGAAGTTAGGTATTTACTGACCCTTATAAGTAGCATTGAGTTTATTATTGTTTTAGTTCACTTGAATTTCCTATTACTTTACTATCTAACTCTAAGTCTATTTGTGGCAAATGTTCTCGTGGCATTTGTTCTGATAATTACTGAAGGCTTGTCGTTTTAATACCCACCTCTCCCTGAATAAAAGAAGGGGAGAGAGTGAGTGTGTGTGTATCACACTGACAAATGGGTAATGAATAGATATCTCTTTGTTTTATTATGCCTACGTGTCTATATCAAATATAAGTATGAAAATATCCATGTACATCTATGACAAGAAGGAAAATTGTGTGTTTAATTTTAACATTTTCTTTCCTTTTATTCTTTCCTCAGGGTGTTTTTCCAATCACACCCTTCCTTATTGGAATCACAGTACCCACCGTTGTACTTTGCATTTTCTTATATGTGACACAACGCAGACACGTAATTCAGCAGAGGCACAAAAAGAAATAATTTGGAAAACCACTTGCTAATTTTCTATGAGATTTTGATTTTTGTTATTGCATGGAATATGATTTTTTTTGGCTTAAGTTTTGAGTCAATAGCTAAAATTTCCACATATTTTTAAACCGCTTTATGATTGACATGCAAGCTTTTTTTTTTTTTTTCCATTGATCCAAAGTTTATTCCAACCATACAGAAGTATGTAAGTTAGTTTTTGCTATTTGTAAGTAAGCTGGCTGTTCAGATTTGTGCAATGACTCTAACAAGCTACATACATTCTCTACTATTAGTACCAACCAGGCAGTGTACAAATACTATGGTTTTGCTATCTTCAGCCTTCTTAAATTGAAATCATGAAAGCAGAAAAATATGTACATTCCAAAAGATCATATTGATGACAAAGTTGAGAATCTAGTCATTTCATTATTATGAATAATTTGAGTCTCATCTTGTCACTCCTGCTGCATGTTTCACATAGTTTTTGATCAGGCTGTTGTGCATCTGATGCGATTCAATCCATGATTATTCTAGTTATTAATGATACACAACCATAATAAATTTCTTGAAACCATGCCATCATTATGAATGCAGATTTTCTGTCACCAACTCAGTTTTGGTGTTAACTATTTTACTGTCACAAATTGATACTGTGTCTGTGATAAACACTTTCAGTTTCATTCAATTTTGGTAACATTGGTTTGTACAGCCTAATTCAAAATTCAAACTTACATGTTGTTTTTTATCTGCAGTCATTTTGTCTATTCTCTGACGCACATGATTCTTAACCATAGTTAGCTAGATTCAATTATATGTACATATGTATGGTATATAAAAATTACTTAATCTTTTGGAAGGTTAAATTGTTTAACTTTTTTGAAGATCTTTCCTTTATTTATTATGGACTTCTGAAATTGGTCCCTCAAATATAATAACAATTATAACCTGAATATGACTTTTCTTGTATTTAACATACACATGTATATGGAAAATGCTCAAAAACCTTTTGATTTTTCGTTTAGACAGTTTATTTCAATACATTCAAATCGTTGGGGGAAAAATGCCCAGAAATAAAATTATTTTATATAAGTTCAAATCTTTGCCATTCATTATTTTGAAATTGAAGGTGTGCAAAGATACGCTGGCACAATAGAATACCAATACGCTCAACATATGTGTGTTGTGATGGAAAAAGATTAATGTACTCAACCTTGAAAACAACAACCCTTAAATTAATGATAGTTATTAAATTAAACAAGAAATATTCTTGTTGGCGAGTTTGACGGTAATAATACATTATCTCTACATTAGTAAGTTAAACAAAATCAACAAAATTATGCCAATGAAAATTTTGCAGTACCTAGTACGTCATATTGGTCAAAAAGAGATTGAAGTGAAATAATATAAATATCTATGTCTTTATTTTTTACCTTAGACCGCAATCAAAACAACCTTCCAATATACTTCGCACGAGGGTATTTATGTTTCAATTCTGGCCATTGTACAAAAAAATCATCAATCAAATGGTACAACAATTTTCCAGATAAACTCAAAGATTTCACTCGACAGAAACTCTCTACATAAACAATGGTTGTATTGTGCAGTCCAGTCACCTGTGGGGGGTAAACAATTTTTTTTTTAATGCACACTTATGGAAAAGAACAGAGACATTAATGCGCTATTCAGTATGGAGAGTCTCAAACATAATGAGCTTAGTGCAATGAAATCTTAGCTGATTCAGCTAAAAAAATCACATGAAACATATGAGTAGGTTTTTTAAATACAAATAAAGAGGCAACACAAATGTCCAGGAGATTGTGATGTGTAGTATGAAGTCTGTGTAGGAAATGTTTAGAATATCAGTAGCGGCAGCTATTAACAAATGAGATAGACTTACGGAGGAGGGGGAGATTGTTGAGAGATAAGGTGAGGTTAATCAAGAAATAAAGATACCATTGTCACATTTTGTGCACTCCGCATTAAGACTTTTAGTGCTTAAAGCAGAAGAGGCACAAGAGTAAAGGATATTTGAAAAAAGTAAAAAAGGTTGAGGTAAAAGTCTTATAATGGACCATCTGTACGCTGCACAAATCTTTGGTCTAAGAAAGCAAAGCTCTCTCCTGGTTGAATGTCCTAAAGATTTTTAAGGAGGATACTACCCAACATACTATGGCACTTAACTGTGTCAGGTGACTTAAACATCTGAGCATTTTGACTTTTGATCAACTGCATCCTTTATAATTATAGCTTTCCCCTAGGTATGTTCTTTGTATAAATGGCAACCTTTCATCCAACTAGATTCGGTTTCAGATAGGTTTATTTGATGTATAAATGGGAAACATATATTTTTTATGAATTAAAAAAATGATAAAACATAAAGAGCCTATTCTAATGAATTATAAGTTACTCTATGTTAATATCATCAGATAGAAAAAAAATTTACATTTGCAAGGGTAGAACCAGGTGTTAAAAACAAAAAACCCCGAACTTTTTTCTGCCATGACCAAACAACTGACTTAAGTAACTATACAATTAAGGGATATGTAAAATAAAACAAATAACCTGATGCTAGTTAACACTTTCCATATCTCAGGGTTATCTTTGTGACCCATTAAAATAGAAAAGTAACCGATAACCAAAACTTTGATATTTCAGAGAGAGAGAGAGAATGAGAGAGACGCGCTAGAAAGCTAAGGAAGAGGGAGAAAGAAAGAGGAAAAGGATAGTAGAAGAAGAAGAAGAGGCTGAAAGGTACAGAGAGAGAGATAGAGAAGAAGAAAAAGGAAAGAAGAGGACGAAAAAGATTTTATTAAAGCCGAAAGAGTGAGTGCAAGATATAAAGAAGAAGAAGCTATAGAGCTGTGAAGGAGAAAGAAAGAGAAGAAAAAAGAAACTATAAAGCTGAGAGTCAGAGAGGGAGAGAGAAAGAGAGCTGATGGAGAAGAAGCTGTAAATTCGAGAGAGAAAAAAAGAAGATGAAAAAGTGTGCTTTAAGTTTAAGTACAAGCCAAAAAGTGTTCAAATGGCATTCCCTAGACCTAGATAGAGCAAACCCCCACTGAAATCCGGAAAAAAATAAACCTGTTCCACCCCTGCATTTTACATGAAAGAAAATATAAGGAATCAGAATGGTACCAACCCTGAGCAAAAGGCCAGCAAAACATACTGGAATGCAAGTACCTGGACCATTGCAGAGTATCTAAAAGAAGAAAAAAAAACATTGAGAGAAGAAAACTTCCTTGCTCAAAACAGTAAAATGAAAATTCTTGACAATCAAAAAGGTATCACACTTCATAATATTTAGATAAAACACAATTTATCCCCCATTCTACAGTCAAACCTGTCTAAGACGACCACTGAAGATCCTGGGTCAAAGTGGTCGTCTTGGACAGGTCAAAACTTTCCCTCTTGAGTTCCCAACCACAAAAATATGTGGTTGTCGCAGGCTTAGGACTGCCGTGCGGCCCATTAAATGATTGGAGCCAACCAATGGAAGCCAAAAAACTGGAAACATGAAGGTCGGATGCGAATTCCAAAGCCTTCTCCTTGAGCATCGGGCCAGTGATGTTGATTTTGCGCTGTGTGGCATTGGTAAACCACCTGTACACAAGTTCGTTGATCTCCTCGTTGCCTGTCACTCTTTGGTTTCTTTTTTTACACAAAGGAGCTGCATTGTCAAAATTTGCAAGGTGGTCTGCTTTTCTCTTCCAAGGTTTTCTGGATCTGAGTTTTTCCAACTCCAAATGTCTCCGCTAACTGACGCTGGGAAGCTCCCGTTTCCGCCAACTTGATAACTTCAATGCGTTGTTGAAGGTTTAACGTCTTCTTGCTTTGCTTGGTTTTCATTTTTATTCAGAGGTTAAACTGCACTGCTGTCACAATGGATCAAATGAGTTTGAAGACAAATTTTCCATAATCCGAGTTTTATGTAAAACTGAGTGGAAGTTTGATGACCATAAAAGGAAGCAACGACCATTTATGGAACCTCCACTCATGGTCTTTTGAAGTTACAATCCGCAGTTCACCGAGGCCTTCTCGTCTGACACCTGTCTAGACACGCAATCTTCCCAACATCGACTCACTGACTCGTGGTGGTCAGTGAAGTATGTCAAACAAACATATCGAATGTTAAGTCATCTTTTGTTTGCCGCACCTTTCATGGTCAAGACTGATAAATGGTGTTATGTTGTGGTCGCTTTAACAGGTTAAAGGCCATTTTGGTAGAGAAAATAGATGGTCGTGGTCGCGTTGGAGAGGTGGTCTTTTTATGGGGTGCATTTATATAGTAAAAAATCAAGGGGGTGGTGGATAGCTGGTCGCTTGAACAGGACTGTACTAACTAAACTAATTTGATACTTTCCCGATTTAAGTATATAATGCAAAACATTAAAGACTGGAGTAAGATGTGATAGGACTCTTTTTAGTTTTTTTATTCAATTCAGTTGATAGGAATTTACTTTAAACAGTTAAAATATCAAGAAAGGGGTACTTACAACATCTGGTTTTAATCGGAAAATAACTGGAACTGTAAACAGTACTGCTCTCACTGTTGATAATATACTGGTTATATAGGACTGCTTTACCTCTCTACTTCTTGGAATATAGATTATCTCACTCTGTTGAGAAAACAATTTACAACAACCTATTATGATATTACATATTCCAAGGCAGAGCCTGTGACCTGAATTATAGTAAATACTTACTTGGTCATTTGGTGCATGTTCTCCGTTGGCAATGTACAAGCTTATCTAAGTTTATTGAATCAGAGTACCATGTTTTATTATTAAGTGATCCAATTTCTTCTTCTATTGCATAGTTGTTGGATAAGAAGTAGTTAATATTTTTTTAAAAGGTAAAGAAAAAAACATTTTACATTCGGTAAAGTTTTATTGTTTCCTGACTCATTTTAAATAGACTTTCAAGTAAATTATGCTAAAGTTGGAGAAAGTCTTACGTTTGAAGTTTGAATTTGCTGCAGCTTATGTTCGCTCATTTTGTCTGTCTCTGCTATGATAAAATAGCGTGGACTGTAATGGCCTCCCAGGGCAGTGACTAGGCTAAGCATCTCTCTTGTATGGCCACCTTGTAGTCATGACCATGGAAATAAAAATATTATAATGGTACTTTAATAAACATAGAGATAAGGCATTACTTCTGATCATACGATATAAATTGCTGCAAGCTAATTAGTAATATAGCATATATAATGTTGCTAATTTAAAAAAGTATGAACTCTAATACTTTTTACCAAAACGCAACAGAAATAAGCTTTGAATGCTTAATTTATTGCTTGATGAAAATTCTGCTGAATGCCTTGAGCAAATGCAAGTGGATTATATATAAATAATGATATGAAAGCCAGCCAGAAATGATTTTTATACATTTAGTAGCTATTCAAAATTAACACCAGTGATAAATCATTACCTGATCCCATCACAGCAAGCAGAGAGACAGTATCTTTGGATTTGTCACGTTTAGGCACATGTTTCCTACCAGAGAGGAGATACAAGACTGACAACAGCAAAATGGCTCCTATCAAACAAAGGCCGATCAGCACAATCCACATTCTGATTTATGAGATAAAACTGAGGAAATACATACATGTACGGAGAATTATCAAATTATCCCATTGCTCCTGAATTTCAATTTGCATCTATTATGCCAAACTAAAACAACAGGCATGAATTGGTGGGTGTATATGTACTAGTCTCAAAAATGGTTGTGTGTTCTATGGCCAAATCACATTAATTAGACATCAGAAGAACTAAAGGAATTGGTGAATATAAAACCATTTTTGTTTGTTGCTTATCTGACATTTATTAAATTATATTATTAACAAATTTATGTAGTTGGCCATACCAAAGTTCTTGTTGTACCAAGTTGATCTTTTAAAATTATATTGCTCTGAACAGAAAAACACTTGAAATTGACAGTAAAAACAACTGCAATTTTTTGAACGTTTTGCCCTAGATATTGATATTATTTCATTTACTGTCATTTTGATAGTCTTAGAAGGTTTAAAAAATTTCTTTTTTCAATAGCTCGTTTAAAAATTACCAATCAATCGAAGTGGGGGGCACTTAGTATAAGTAATAGCCAAAATTTATGTAAAAAAAAAAAAAAAGAAAAGTAAATTATTGATTCAAACTAATTAGATCAATCATCCAATGAAAATGCACAAAGAGGAAGAGATTCCATGAACAGTGGGGTTTGAGTATTATGCGTTTCATCACTGTGAGAACAATGAAAAGGGCGTTTAAAAAAGTAGGTACTTTTATTTTAAAGTCCAGTGAAAGTGAAAGACTGAGCTAGATAACAAAGAGACAGGGGGTGACTTGACTTAGTAGTGTGGAGGGACCAGAGTGGTGTAGTGGTGAGTCAAAAGAATCAGGTCTGTAATCTGATCTGATTGAGGAGTGGCCCAAGACACAAGTAATGAAGCTGCAAATCTGAGGATGACCAAGTTGGTTTTTGGAATTTGGCAAGCAAAGGATACAGTAGAATTTCCCCTTCTGGCTTCTCCTGACGCCTTTTTATGACCAAGCACAGCTGCCACAACTCCAGATCATTACAAGACTTCGCTGATTATAATTTTACTGGAAAGCACTAACCAGCTCAGTCCATAAATGTTCCTATTAACATCATTTTGCAGGATAACGTTTGAGGTCAATTAAGTTTTATATGTTGCATCATCTCACCAAACTCGTTTATAAATTTAATTGTAGCCTAAACATGTAAACAGAGCTAGGGCTGCACGGTCCCAGACCGCATTGGGAAGGCTAAGGAGTCTGAGTCCCAATTTACTATTTCATAAGACTATTTAATATGGGCATCAAGAGTTTTAAACTTTGTATGATCATTTATTACACGTTTTTATGTTGTCCGTGAAATATAGGATCTAGAATCTAGATACGTGTAGATCTATACATAAAATAGATGGGTCTATTATTTATAGATCATAATTAATAGAAATCAAGGTCTAGATCTAGATCCATCATTAGATATATCATACCTCTCTTAATTAGTAGTAAAATCACAAGATATCTATACTATTATTAAGTTATTCATTCATTTGTAGAAGAAAGCCTGCGAAGAAGTAAAACGTATAATACTATGGGTGATGCCAGTCTGGTAGTGGAATAACGAAATCACCTAAACTAAAAGCGAAAGCGAAACCGAAAGCTATCAAGTTAGTCGAGTTAACAAGTTTGTTGTTATAAGGTCTTTGGTTGAGGTGGAGAGAAGGTGACGAGAAAGTGCGGTCACATTTTATTATTACAATCATAGTAAATCTACCCCTCATTATTATTTTTTTTCATTCAGCATCAAGCAATGAAATGTACCGGTTTTGGCAACAACAAAAAATAGGGGAAAGAAGGAAATCAATCTTCTTTCTTCATTGCCCACAATTTCACCTGAAAAGAAATAGGCCCCTATGCAACCTACTTCCAAAAAAATTCTTTGATTAATAGTGTACGATTGGGGTCGTTTTTTTTTAGATCAAAATATAACTTTGGTAGTCATACAAAATCATTGATATTTTATAGATCTAGTATTGTATTTCGCCGAGTTATATTAATAGACACCTGTGCTGTACCTCTATACCATTACAAAAAATAATAAGCTCGATTTTGCTCACCTCTACAGGATTAACTACAGCACCGTTCTTCTTGAACTTTTGTATGAATGTAGCTCTATTTTTCGTCCAGTACACTGTCACCTTTAGAAGTCATAACTTTTTTTACCGTTAATTTATAAAACAAAAGAAACCAAACTTCGTGATCCATTAGATCTAGTTATTCTAAAGAAAAAGTCGTGCTGAAACAACTCTTACAACATCTTGAAATAAATAAGCTCAGAGAAATTTTTCAATCTGCCTATAAGGCTCTACATTCAACAGAAACTGCCCTTTTACGTGTTTTCAATGACATTATTGTTACTATTTGTTAGTCTTGACTCTGGTAGTGTCTGCTTGCTTAGCCTTTTAAATTTAAGTGCAGCATTTGACACAATCGACCATGAAATTCTGTTAAATCGTCTAAAATTAGCTTTAACATTAAAGGAAATGCACTTGCGTGGTTTGAATCTTATTTAAGATCTCGGACTCTCCGTGTAAAAGTTGGAACTTCTTTTCTGAGGAGGTTATTTTACCATTCGGTGTTCCACATGGTTCCGTTTTAGATCCTATTCTTTTTACAATTTATCTGCAGCCCACCGCAAACATAGTAAGAAATTACAATCTGCAACACCACCAATATGCGGACGATACACAGATATACAAAAGTTTAAATATAAAACATCTTAACTTGTTATTCAGGACGACAGAAAGCTGTATATCTGACCTTAAAGCATGGATGACACAAAATAAGCTCCAACTCAATGAGTCAAAGACTGAAGTTGTTTTGTTTGGAAAGCCATCTGACCTTAAGAAGACTGACAAAAAGGTTTTGGAAATAAATTCAAGTTTTGTTGTACCATCTCAAAAGGCAAAGAATGTAGGCATTATTTTTGATCTAAGTCTAACTATGAGTGATCAAGTCAGTTCATTGTGTAAAACTTTATATTTTGAGATAAGACGTATCAGTCAAATAAGAAGATAACTGAACTTTGATGTCACTGTAAAATTAATGGAGACTATGGTTATATCCAAAATAAAATATGACAATGCACTACTCTCTAGTCTATCAATGGACAAACTAAAAAAACTTCAAAAAGTACAAAATCAAGCAGCCAAGATAATTTACAAGAAAAAGAAAAATGAGAATGTAAAGACCATATTAAAATAATTACATTGGTTGCCCGTGAAAGAAAGAATTGAATACAAGATCGCTATAACCGTTTTTAAATGCTTAAACAATTTGGCCCCACAATATTTACAAGAACTTTTGCACCTTAATCTGAGCAAGGCATCTCGCTCTCTAAGATCTACAAATGACAAAACTTTACTTTTTACGCCTAAAACTAATTTAAAATCATTTGGCGACCGGTCATTTCAGTTTCAGGGACCACATGTTTGGAATTCTCTTCCACGAGAGATTAGGGAGAGTGCAAGCCTTGAGACCTTTAAAAAAGATCTGAAGAGTCATCTTTTCAAACGTGTTTTCAGTTCTTAAGTTCCTATTTTACTTGTTTTTACCTGTCGGTCTTTTACGTAGATTGTATAATTCAATTCCATTTACACTAGTTATTAAATCTTGCATCTGTCTGTGCATAATTAGTATCGGTTTTAAATGGTAGCGCTTTTGTTTACCTATGACTCTCGTGACAGTCTGTTTTTTTTTTTTTGTTTTTTTTTTGTTATTTTCCATGAGATAAGGTTTCAATTTTAATTCATTAACTTTTGTTCACTTATGGTACCATTCGGTGTTCCACAGGGTTCCGTTTTAGGTCCTATTCTTTTTACAATTTATCTGCAGCCCACCGCAAACATAGTAAGAAATTACAATCTGCAACACCACCAATATGCGGACGATACACAGATATACAAAAGTTTAAATATAAAACATCTTAACTTGTTATTCAGGACGACAGAAAGCTGTATATCTGACCTTAAAGCATGGATGACACAAAATAAGCTCCAACTCAATGAGTCAAAGACTGAAGTTGTTTTGTTTGGAAAGCCATATGAACTTAAGAAGACTGACAAAAAGGTTTTGGAAATAAATTCAAGTTATGTTGTACCATCTCAAAAGGCAAAGAATATAGGCATTATTTTTAATCAAAGTCTAACTATGAGTGATCAAGTCAGTTCATTGTGTAAAACTTTATATTTTGAGATAAGTCGTATCAGTCTTATAAGAAGATACCTGACCTTTGATGTCACTGTAAAATTAATGGTGTCTCTGGTTCTATCCAAACTGGATTATGGCAATGCACTACTCTCTAGTCTATCGGTGGACCAACTAAATAAACTTCAAAAAGTTCAAAATCACGCGGCCAAGGTAATTTACAAGAAAAAGAAAAATGAGCATGTAAAGCCCCTATTAAAATCATTACATTGGTTGCCCGTGAAAGAAAGAATTGAATACAAGATCGCTATAACCGTTTTTAAATGCTTAAACAATTTGGCCCCACAATATTTACAAGAACTTTTGCACCTTAATCTGAGCAAGGCATCTCGCTCTCTAAGATCTACAAATGACAAAACTTTACTTTTTACGCCTAAAACTAATTTAAAATCATTTGGCGACCGGTCATTTCAGTTTCAGGGACCACATGTTTGGAATTCTCTTCCACGAGAGATTAGGGAGAGTGCAAGCCTTGAGACCTTTAAAAAAGATCTGAAGAGTCATCTTTTCAAACGTGTTTTCAGTTCTTAGGTTCCTATTTTACTTGTTTTTACCTGTCGGTCTTTTACGTAGATAGTATAATTCAATTCCATTTACACTAGTTATTAAATCTTGCATCTGTCTGTGCATAATTAGTATCGGTTTTAAATGGTAGCGCTTTTGTTTACCTATGACTCTCGTGATAGTCTGTTGTTTTGTTTTTTTTTTTCCATGAGATAAGGTTTCAATTTTAATTCATTAACTTTTGTTCACTTATGGTTGCATACTATTACGCAGCTTTACAGTGTTGCATTTTATATCATTTTTATTATATTCTTTCTGATAATGAGTATATGCTGCATACTATTTACGTCTACATTTCTTCTTATGTATATTGTTTGGTTAAGATTTAACTTTTAATATTTAATTTTTAATTGCATGCTGATTGATAGGCCTATGATGTATGCGTATTTAGTGTATCCAATGTAAAGCGCTTTGAGATTTTTAAACATATTCTGAAAATGGAAAGCGCTAAATAAATGTAATTTATTATTATTATTAAAGTCGAGGAGTGTAAATCTTTTGAAAAATATAAACCCACATGAGATCTATTGGTGAGTTCGACAGTAAGGAGCAATTTTAAAAATGTCATATATCTATGGGAATTCTTATTAATTATGCACGTGTTTCTTCTTTTTCTGTTCTTTTCACTTTTTTGTGAAACCATTCTCCACATAGTAAATCGTTAGATTATCAAGGATCTATCATAGGCATAGGCCTATCAGAATTTATATACACTGTATCTAGGTCTTATAGTTATTAGGCGTAATCTTTCGTACTTCCTTTTTTGTGCCTTGTTAGATCTAGGTCTAAAATTGTAATGCACCATTTAGAAAAATCTATAGTATTTAAAAATGTGCGTAACCCTAGGTCCGGGCACTTTTTTTAAAACTTATTGGTTTTTCTTTCTTGTAACTTTATAATCGGCACATTTGGTTTTTATTTCCAGGGTTAAAATACACGTTTGTATGTGCATGTGCCGTAATACCAGCCCTTTAGAGAGAATATCGCTCCCTTCGGGGGCTCGATTAATTAATGATTGTATTGAAACAAATCACCCTGGTTGCCTCACATAATTGTAGTGCGTATCGCACGATTTTGACACAAACACAATAAATATAAAGTGCGTAGAGCAAAAATTTTCTATAGCCATATTGGACACTAGGAACGACAATAATTGTGCTCATTTTGCTTTCTGATTCTGGGTTGATGTCAGTATGAGATCATTCTCATTAAACCCTATCTTCTCTGTCTATGCAAACAAACAAAAACAAAAACATGCACCAAAACAATCGGCAATGGGTTTTTTTCTCTAATCTTTTAAACTTTTTGCTTGGCAGCTGATATTTGTCTCCGTTTAACGTTATGGAATAATTCCTTTTTGGGTCCGCTCCAGGATTACTGTCAGTAGACTGAATGCGACCACGCTCCTGTAATATATTCAATAAGTGATATTTCCTTTCTCAACTAGTGTACTTGAAATTTAATCGACCATTTTGCACACGATTTTTATGTTTTTACTAATCTACAAAATAAAACAAGGAGCCATCCTTACTGGTGTGGCGTCTATTGTTTTAACAGGAGGCCATGGGCACAATAATAGCCGTTGCTGTGCTGACGTGCCGAAATACAATCTTAAAATTTAACACGAATTCAACAAGAGAAATAAGGATCAGCTATCTGTTTATTTGACATGTACGACACCGAATAATTTGGGACCAATTACCTTTATATTCTAAAATTCGTTGCGGAAAGCCGTATCCATTAACAGTGATCAGAATACGACCCAAGGCAGAAAATTACCTCTACCACTCTCTAGTGGATTTCGTCCGGAACGGCGCACAACAGATGCAGTTCCGATATGGACACACAAAGTGCTCGAAGCCAAGACATTAAAAGAAGAAATTAGCACCAAAACGTTAAAAATTTCTGCCAAATAGTGCTCAACAGAGACCTAGCATTGATAGATCATCCAATTAGACTGAACACAACTCTAGGCTTTGAAAAGATCTGTGAACTTGCCCAGAGCAGGGAAGGGTGGAGACAAATCATATCACATATAGAGAAAGCTGTCGAGGTGTCGCAGACTGGGACGGACGCGATAAGTCATTAAGTCAGTAAGGAATTAACTTCATAAGACCGATAGCCACTTATCTAGCTCTTGTGTAAATCCTAATGTGGTGTACATGAATTGCAGTCATGGTTGGGTTGGTTTAACGTCCAACAGCAGCACTTAATAGGCTATATTGTGGACATCACAGGATGTTTTCAGGATTAAAAAACACACTATAGTAGGAAACAGTATCAAATTACTTACTTTATATACAAATAAAGAGATTTATTGATTTAGAGGCAAGATTTTAACTCGTCCGTCAATTACATGAGAATATGATGTGTTTTAAACCCTAGCTTTAGTTGGGGATATTGTTTAAATTTTATTAGGCCCATGTAAAGAAAAATAATAAAATTACAAGGGGAAAAACAAGGCAAAGAAATTGGGTTGGCAAACTGTCTACATATGATGAAGAAGTATTCTGTAAAGCTTCATAGAAAAGATGGTAACATCAGCATACTATTGACCATTATAGTTTTAGCATAGCACCATGTTCTTCCAAATTACCCTTTTTAGCTTGTCTTCAAAATACCAATACCAAAACAACAAAAAAAGAAAGAAAGAAAGAAAGAAGAATCCTTGTTTTCCTCCTCCAGTTTGTTAAAAAGAATCTATAGAGTCAGCTTGTCATGGAGACTTTGTCTTTAAAATATACCATCTTCAATTTTTGAATATTTTAAGCAAGTCTTAAGAAAGATTATTAGGCTGGATGTATATATAGCCAAGAGACATGGAGATGGAAAAATGTCAAACATGCACATGAAAATGGCCACATTTTTGTAGAGGCAATGGCAGAGGTTCTACATTCACACAAAAAAGATTATTATGCTTTACTCAGTAAAACTGAAAGAGTGTTTTCCATACTTTAATGTAACTTGGGTCCATATTCTTTTTTTTTTTTTTTTACAAATGAGGATTAATACTGGTCTCAGATCATCAGCATGTGAGTTCACGGTCTTATTTTTGTTGGTTTGAACTGTTTTAAAATTTAATATTTACAAGTTGAACAACAACCTAAAAAAAATTTATAAGTTTTGCCTACGGTTCATGAAAAGATATTTTATGGCAATGTATGTAATAGACAAAGCTCTAAAAAGCCTTATATCTGCTTTCATCCAGACTGTAGCATAGACAAAACTTATATTTCATTAGAGAGACAAGTTGCCAAAATGATTAAGGCTAAAGAGTAAAAGGGTAAAAATAGATTTAGAACAAAAACAACAACAAAGCAAACAACTATATAAATGCAATTGACATAAAACAAATTTTAATCCTTTAAAATGAGGTAAACTTGTAAGGCCTATAAATGATGCAAACCAACTAATTATTATGTTAATCATTTTATAAAGTGTCTACTTCAACTGAATCTTAACGTCAAAATGTCAATCAGTCTTTATTTCACAGCATTTCAGTCTTTCATCTCTTCATGTTTCACTCCCATTGGAAACTATACATGTTTAAAAATAAAAGCTTACACATCCACCACATAATTATGTGTATACACAAAATTCTTGACATTCCTTTTATTTAACAACATAATTTTTCTATTTCAATCTCCATGCTTTGCTTGTGTGTTGATCTGGTTCAAGTTTGTTCTCTCTCTTGTATGACTCTATATCATAGTCTTCTGGCCTGTAAAACAATAAACCCAGTATTTAAGAATATTTCAAAGATTAAGAATATAATTTTTTTTGGTTTTCATAACAAAAAATGAACAATGAATACAGTGGACCTCGGATATAGTGAAGTCAGTGGGCCAGCACCCAAACTTTGTTACGTCCCAGATTTTGTTACAGGCAAGGTCGTAATAAACTAAACAATCTTGACTCTCAAGGACTTGAATTTATAATGGTTTTAATTGTTTTTTTGCTGTCTCAATTATTAAAAGTTTTAATTTTCACCTCCTCCATTTGCTAAAATTTGGTTTCCATCAAAAATCATTTGTCTATGTTCAATGAGTAAGAAATGGCGTTTATCTTGAGTCTGAATGAACATTTTTTAAACGAAGCTTTTGCTGCTCGAGCATGCGAGACTGGGAGTAGACTTAACTGAGTTTAAAAAATATCTTTGTCAATAATCTGTACATCCGTTTAATTTCCCGTAGCAACCTACAGACAAACATATACCAAATTGTTCAACCTCAGATTTGTGAACCATGAGCACTAGCAAGCTGAAAATGAACCCAAGTAACAGTGCAATTCTTGCTCATCGAGTTTCTTTAAACTTCTTTCCCTCTCTTTTCCTCAGTCCCCTCCCCCACCTTTCTGTGGGTGTGTCTCTGTCTCTGTCTGTCAGAGAGAGAGAGAGAGAGAGACAGACAGACAGACATACAGACACTGAGACAGACGGACAGAGACAGAGAGACAGAGGCCCACATAGCTATGTCAGGCGGCACAAGGGAAGCTGGGAGAATGACTTGTCATCGCCTGTCAGAGAGAGTGCAAACAATGATTTTACACCTCCTTCCCTTTGACACCTGTGCTTGCTAGCTCTGTCTCTTTGCACAAGCTTACCTACTAAAGGGAGTGGCTGCAGGGAACCTTCATTGGCTGAGTGCTCAGTATGCACGCATACACATCAGCACCCTGTAAAATTTTTGCATGACTAGCATGCTTGTTTATGATCTATCTACAAATTTGACGCAAATTTGGCCTGTACACATGTACTTCGCTAGGCCCGAATATTTCATAGCTCTGTATTTGCTGAAATCTCTGGAAATCTGAACCACTACTCGAGCCCAGTACTTCGTCCCAGGTTTGTTAAATCTCTTCATCAGATCCAACCCTTATTTATAGGCTTAAGATAAGTGGAAGTTGTAGTTGAGTTGGTTTAACATCAAACGTCAGCAATATACATAGGCTATATTATGGACAGGCTCTAATACAGACGTCTGACGATTTTATATGCTGCCACACAAGAGCCAGGGTGGGAATACCATGACTCCTGTCTCAGCCAGGAAATTTAATGGACACAGACCCAACCAGTAGATTGCCAGGGCTCAAACTACGGCCCTCGTGAGTGAGAAGCCGATGTTCTACCCAAGGGCTACCGCGTCCCCCTTATAAGGGAAAAAAACGCCCTAAGATAGTCTTTGTTCGGCTCAGATTTCGTTGAGTCTATATACGAGGTCCACTGTATTAGATTCACATATTACTAAAAACAATTATTTTGAAAACGAACAAATCTTACAATGCAGGCAATAACACTAGCTCATCAAAATTAATGAAGTTAAGTTGTTAAAACATAATGTAGCCACTATGTTGTACAAATTCGTATCTGGAAAAAAAAATCGAGAGTTTTAAAACAACAATTAAGATAACCTTTGAATCATATTTGCTTTGTTTGTTGCTTGTTGGTGTATTTTGTAGTTTTTTTTTTGTTTAAAAAAATTAACAAATTTAGCATTAACATGTTTGTTAACTTCTTAAAAAAATGAAAGATAATAAATGTTTCATCCTTATTAACTTACATTTTGAATAGACGTGGGAAAGAATCAATCACTTCCTGTGAATAATCCTCCAGCTTCTTAGGTACGACCTGCACTTGTTGGATCTGGCCCGATACATTCTCTAAGATTTCCGCTGGGATCTCCTTTGAAGGCATTGAAAAAAAAAGCCAATAAAATCTGTCACTGCATATGTCATAAAATTATAAAACTTGTCATAGTTTCAAAGTCCTTACAACATGTTTTCTGACCTCATTTGGAAAACATGGAAACTTCTAACAGCTTCTTCATTAGTTGCACAACTATCTAGATCAACATCAGATGAAGGTGAGACATATTACATAGGCAAACCTCTCACCTCTTTATCACACCTGGTCACATTGGGATTATACCGAGACTTAATGAACTTGTAGAAAAGTGGTCTGATCAGGGGAAGACCTGCATGTCAGTTCTAGAAAAAATGTTGAGAATGTTCGATAAGACATTCATGGCAATACACCAGCAATGACTTGTTAATGTGACACTTTCAATTATTGCTTACCTCATCTGGAAACAAATGTAACCGTTTCATGAGAGTCCTCCTATTATCCAATCCAGACAATCGATTATGACATGCTCTCTCCAAAACCTTATGGAAAAAATAAGATAAAATATTCAATTTTAAAGTACTACAACAACTTGATGAAAGTGAGTGCAAGTGGGTAAAGGAAAAGAGCACTACTACTAGACACCACTTTCTCTCAGAGAATAATGAAACTATGAATTACTCTTCAAGTTCAAATAATATTAAACATATTTGGCCTACTAAGATTTAAACTTCTCCGGAAACTGGTGTGTTATTTTTGTTGTTGATTCTTTTTCAGTATATAAAAACTATTGTAAATTCACTTTTCAAAAGTTTATGTTTGAACTACCAGAGACTTGGAGTGAAATTTTTTAAAGTCAAAAAGTAATATTGTAAAAGTTTATACATCTAGTTCAGGTATGGCAGAAGGGAAAAGAAATAGCACATTGAACAACAAATATAGTAAACTTATATACAAACCCTTGTAGGGTCTCCTTCATGCAATGTTGTTTTTTTTCTCTAATCTTTTAAACTTTTTTCTTGGCAGCTGCTGTTTTTCTCCGTTTAACGCTATGGAATAATTCCAAATATTGTCCTTTTTGCGACCATTTGATACACGATTTTATGTTTTTACTAATCTACAAAATAAAACAAGGGGTCATCCTTACTGGTGTGTGGTCTACTGTTTTGATAGGAGGTTACGGACACAATATAGCCGTTGTTGTGCTGACGTGCTGAAATACAAGCTTAACACCAATTCAACACGAGAAATAATTATCAGTACAAAACATGTACGGAAAAAGTCAAAAAGTGATATTGTAAAAGTTTATACATCTAGCTCATGTTTGGTAGAAGGAAAAATAATAGCATATTGAACAAAAAATCTAGTAAACATATACTAACCCTTGTAGGGTCTTCTTCGTGGACCCTGTAAGCTGAAGCTCTTGAAAATCCCCCAGCATAGCTTAAATAAAAAAAAAAAATTCAATTTGAAATGTTTCATACCTAAGTAGAGGTATTAAGATATTTAGATATTAATTCTAAGTGTTTCGAAAATTGATTTGAGAATAAAACTGAACTTCAAATCTCCATTACAAAAAAAAATTGTCTTGGAAAAGTGAAAAAAAAAAAAAATTAAAGTTCCACCCTTGAGAGACTCATAAAAATATAAATATCTTCTTTACAAGAATCCAATTCGACTTATAGAAAACAGAGAGAGGGCTATCATTACAATGTATCTTTAATTAAAATCAATTTATGTTCATACTGATCATGAAAAATTCCATTTACCGTGTGTGATGAAAGTGCTTGTATGTCCTCCAGAATTCACCCCTCATAGCAATATGGCGGGTGTTAAACACAACAACATGGTCTCCTACATCCCCTGCACAATGATACAATAAATTAGCGGAATTCAATCCTGTCTTTACTCAAGGGAAATGTCATAAACTCCACAAAATGCATTAAAAAAATTCAAATTTTGGACTTAGGTAGTACACTACACCTCAAACTACTTCATTTATTTTCAATAGTTCGTTGGATGTGTGGTTTGTTGAAATCATATGTGTCTCACTACTGCCAATACCCTATCTCAATTAGAATTTTGTACCTAGACCGTGTTGAGCCAATAATGCTCCCACCCATCTACCAATAACTTTCCCAACAAAAAACACACACATAATTCAAATTTAAAACTGGCGACTTTAATTCTTTGATCCGTCAGCTACAAATCCTCTCCCCCTCCCCTCTCTACTTATTATTTTTCACCGTGACCCATCCCTTTTAGTTTACTGGTCACTACACTAAATGCTTTCAGTCCTGGTTTATGGGAAAAGTGTCATTATTTAGCTTCCACGCAAAAGGTCTCTGGTTGTCTAATTTCAATTAGAATTAAAGTGTAGGGTATGAAGCTTTGCAAGCTTTCCTGCACTTCTTGTTCATTGGGTCTGAGGATGGATCTGAGATTAGTTCCATAGATCCAAAATATTTTACCTCAGACAAAGAAGGAGAAAAATCAAAGTATTTTATCTGTTTGTCTTTGTATTTGAGTTTTATTGTAATAATAAATGCATTTCTTACAGCAAAAACTTGTTTTCACAATAAGTTTTTCAATACACAAAATTGTCAGTTTTCTTTTTTATTTATCCCAATCATTGACTTAATCTTAATAAATTCATGTGTAAAAAAAGTGAATGTCTGTCGTCTGCCTCTTCCTCTCTCTCTCTCACTCACTATCCTTCCCCACTCCTGTCATTTTATACTTAGTTTACAGAAAATCTGTTAGGAAAGAAAAGGCCCAAGTTACCATATCGATGATACACAGGTTTGTGCAGACCCTGAAGATATGCTGTTAATCTATAGGCAGACCTGAAAGGACACTGCTGGTTGGCATCATAAATCCACCATGTTCTGGCCAGTACAGCCCATTGCTAAAAGAAAAAAAACAAGGAAAATTCAGTTCAAATGAAGGAAATATGGGAATATAATAATTTATATGGGTGGTTAATTTTTGTATTCAAGTTTAAAAATAGAAGCATGATTTTAAAGAATATATATACAATCATGTGTGAGTTTATTTTTGAAGGAAGGACATGTCAAAAAGTCTGAAACTAGTATGTAAATTGCTCTAGATTTGTTTAATTTACGTTTTTGCATGACAAGCAGATTTGTAAGAGTTGATTTGGTTTGTTGGTTTCTTAAGTATAATGTCAGCAAGTAAGGAATCTAAAGCCTGACAAACAATAATATGTTCCACCATACAGAGACAAAGCAAATTATACCCGGTCCTCTGTCTTAGCTGGTCACATAAAATGATAAATCTGACACCAAACCAGCTAGTAGAGAAAGGGATAGTCCCTCCATTTGTAAGTTCAATAGATAAAAATGTGAATTAAAAGAACCCACAGGTTTGATTTAATAAATTTGAAAATTAAATGTCATAGGCATCACACAGAACTACAAAAATTGCGATTCTGTGCATTTTAGTTAAACAGCAGACAGCCCGCAGCAAGGTCATAAATCGCCTCCCAAGGGACACCTGTTGCTCAGGCCAGACTAGTGCTGTTTTTATTGAGTTCAACCCCAGCTAACTGGTAAAATTCAACAAAGTTAAACTTGTTTTATCTTTGTCTGTTGATTGTTACTAAACAGAACCACCATTAATTGAACCACTTTATTAGTGTTGTAAGTGCATAACTATTCAGTCAAAAATGTCTTTTAATAAATGTATGTTTCTTTTCATTATTTCAAAGTTGATATAGGCAAAGAAACATTGTAATACCTAAATTGCTGATTAAATTTATTTAATATAGATCTAGACCTATATTACATACAGAAAGTAAGAGCTAAAAAACAACTTACAACCAGTAAACTTACCATTACTCTATTATGTGCCATTTCAAACTTTATTCTCTCGTAGACCCTAACACCTTATATATTCTATGAAACTAAATTGTAAATTAAATCACAGCATCATGTTGCTATAGATCTAGATAAGATGGTGGGGTTTCAGCTTTAGGCAGGGATGGGTGTAGCCTAGTATTTGGAGTAGCCTAATATCTTAGACCTCTAGATCTAGATTCTAGATAAATCGCGCAAATCTAGATCTAGATATAGATCAGATAGATTGTTGCGTATCGAAGCAGAATGTAAGCTTTATATTTTGAAAATGGTAATGAAAAAGGAATGTATCTAGATGTGGATTTAGGTTGTAGAATCTAATAATGATAGAGAAAAACGGCTAAAAATTGGCTATTTCGGTCTCGTAGTCTGAACTGAAAAGGAGTGAAGGTCTTCTCTCTGTTCTCTGCAAGTTGAACTTGTGCAAAAGACTAAAAATCTACATGTAAGCTTACTTTCACTTTTCTTTTCTCCCAACCATGGGAAGTGGTAATCAACCATGTTGTTGTTGTTGTTGTTGTTGTTTTCCCCGTTGTGTTTTTGAAAAATGTTGTTTTTCTTTGTTGTTGATGTTGTTGTTGCTGTTTTGGAGTTGTTTTTTTTATACAAAAAAGGTTATTTCCTGTTAGATAGATAGATAGATAGATAGATAGATAGATAGATAGATAGATAGATAGATAGATAGATAGATAGATATAATTAGAGAGACGGAGAGAGAAAGATAGATAAATAAATAGATAGACCGCAGAGCTAAAGATGGTAGGTATAGTACTATTACTACATACTTATATAACACTAGAGGTAAACTCCAAAGACGGTCTCGGTTTGTCGAGGGGCGAAATTCACCACGGCCACGTTGTCGGATTTCGCCCCCTTCAGGTTGGGTCCGCGTCAGTGCATGTACAATGTGACCGGTTGAGACATGAGCCCTTTCTGATATCCCTAAAATGTCCTTAGTGTGACAAAAAGTATAATTACCAAAGGTTATTTGGTCGATCCTGGGATCCCGTTGCCATATAAACTTTATAAAGACATGACAAGCTTAATTTATAAACAGCGTTTGTTGTTGTTGTTTTGTTTTGTTTTGTGTCTTTGTTTTGTTTTGTTTGTTGTTATTTTTTTTGAGGGGGGGTTGAGTGGTCCGTCTTATTCGTTTAACTCAGTTTCCACTTTAAAATGGTATTCCATTTTCAGTCATGATTTTAAAAAAAATACTTGACTCTCAAAAAGTTACACAAGTCTATAAATTGCAATGAAGCATTGCTTATATAAATAATAATGGAATTCGTGTAAAAATTGCTTCAATGATGTAAGAAATTTGAACATTACAGATATTGGTACGCTTAGCTTTTTATATTGTGGCAATTTAAATTCTAACTGACAAGCCGTTCGTTAAAAATGTTCTCTACAGGAGATTCACTCATCTCAAACAAAAACAACAACACAATTTTACATTTTATATCAACCAAACTTATAGCTGCTTCTTTCTAAAAAAGGAAACCGGGAAACATGTTTGCAGTGAATTGTTCATTTTTCATATTTCATAGAAAGTACGGGAGAAACGTAATTTACCTGACAAAAAATATAGTGAGGATGAGGTTGCTCATTTTGAAATCCATAAATGCTATTAACCCTAATAAAATCACTAGTTTAAGACTGCAAAACATTGTTTTTCTTTCAAACACGTAGCTATATAAACAATCTAACCGCGATAGATTTTACATAAAATTATTATACAACCCATTCTTATGGAAACATATTTAGGTACAATACAAGAAAATCACTCATGCCCAGTTATTGCTATTTTAGGGCACTTATTAGTAAATGACTTCGCGGAGCGAATGAAAATTGCAGAGTAGGCTACATGTATTTTTCTTTTCAACGAGATAATAACCACGTCAATAATAGCTTCGCGGAGTAGAACTGTGACATGACGCCGCCCACTTTAGCTAATCAATCAGGATCAATACCGATAAAAACCGATGTGAGTTGCTAAAGGACGCCACAAAACAGTTAAGTCTATACATCTTAAGAAGACATAGTGGGTCTACGTTTGTAAAACATATGTTACTCTGTAAAAGAACCACAGTAGCGTGCATATAAGTTCAAAAGGCTGTGCTTCTCTTCTGTGGTAACATTCCAATACATAGTTCCAATCTATGTTGAGTTGAAACAAAACAAAACCGACACCAGCAGATAGCCCAGTACTTTACCTAGATCTATAATCTAGTAACCGTTAAAGAGTGCTGATTCAGCTGCACGACCTGCAAGTTACTACATGAAAAGTCGACTTTACTTTTTATATTGCTTGTTTGCATTGGATTTGTTTAACTCACTGAAAACTACATGTTATCACCCAAATAAGGTAAGTTTAAGCATATGGTTGTATCTGCCAATTTATTAAAATTTTTAAAGTGTCTGCACGGGGGTATAAATTACCCGAGCACCGGTGCATTTCTTTTACAACCAGGGTGCCGGTGGGTGGAAAAAAATACTTTGCGGAGAGAGTAATAAATTAGGCTCATGTGCTTTCTGCGATTGCAATAGAATCATAAAACTCCACAACGGACGCACTCAAACAGTAGCGAATATAAGACATAGGTGATGAGATTTGCTATAGCATGTTGCTGGAAAGTAACTTGTGCTGGACATAGTTTTCTAAGAATCGTACTCACCAGTAAATATTTTTGTGGCATGCTGTGGCTAGGTTTCACTATCCTACATATCACAATTATTGTACATGTAGTATTTGTTGAAATAATTATAATTATGATCTAGTGTTAAAGTATTTTTTTCTCTTTTTACTCTGACAATAAAGGGAATAGAGCTCGATTTCGTATATGAAAACCGCGGTGTTCGGCAATTTAAAAATAGTATAAGTATATCGCATTTACGACAGAAAATCCTGAAAATTCTGAAGTTGCATAATTCTTCATACGGTTCTTAATATATGAAGCATGAATTGTAGTGCTTACTTTGCGCTTTTTTTCTTTTCAGTCAGCCTAGATTGAATAAATGGTATGTTTTCGCTAATAAAAGTATGATATTTTTTTTCAGATGATTAGAAAAGAGTGTTAATGGTATTTCAAGAATCGGAAATTGGGCATTGTACATCACCAAATTATGCCTGTTTTACGGGATAATAGTCTCTCATGTAAGAGACGCCAAGGAAATGAAGAGGACAATGATTCATCAGACATTGCATTTCTGAGGCGTCAGCCGACTGAAGAGTTGAGCGCCACCTCGAGCACACAGCATGACAGCAGACGAGAAAGTGCACTCAGTGGACAGACAAGCTCCAGGAAAAGTAAAAGGTCTCACGCAGTTCACTCCGTCAGGCAAGCGACCATGACACTATCCGCAAAGACTTCGCAGAAATCTTTGGCTCCGTCAGATACCATTAAAAGAGGTGAGAACACAATGAGTTCCCTTAAGTTTTCTTCTTAAAGTAACTACATCATATTTGTGCTACATTCTTCGATGTCATAATGCAGGAACCCTTTTAATATGGACGCTTCTTCAGGTATTTCATACAACTAAGAATTTTCTCAACATTGAAATTCGATCAGCTTTCAATTTGTTGAATATTCGAAAACCCTCTGTTGTTTATTTTTTAGATTAAAAAAACGGGAGAGGTATTTTCCCCGTCTTGTAATTGGCCTTGAAGTAGTATTTAACAAAAAGTTTATTTATACACTTCTCTATCACATGATCTCAAAGTTGATTTTCATCAAAACAATAATTATAGGATGACATGCCTGGGGAGCCTGGCTATGCATATAGGCCTACGTACTATTATATTTTTCTCAATAATTTTTTTTTCTCTCTGATAACAGGGGCGCCCAAACCATCAAAGGCATTTTCAGTACCCGAAGTCAAGCAGCCGAGGCGTCTTACAACAAAGCAGACTTCGCCTCAAAATATCAGTAAGCGGCTGTCAAATGGATCGGTCACACCAGCCGCGACGAACTATAAAGGGAAAGATAGCAATGGTACCAGCTTCCCGCGCGCGACCCAGAAGTCATCTGTGGTAGCAGAGGCACCCGAGCGAGTTGGGAAGGATACGTGTACAGGGAAGCAGCTTTGGTTTCCAGGAAAAGCGTTTCTGGCTGTCCGGGCATCTGGTGGTAATCATTTCTTACATTCCGTGATAACGGCTAGACCATTAATTTTTGCTCACATCTGTTTTTTGTTGTTGTTGTTGTTAATTTAACCAAGATATCAACATGCAGTACCGACCACTCAAAACAAATTTAGAACATTGCTGAAAACAACTAAAAACAAAAATAAAAAATACGCACCCCTCCCCCCTAAAACAATAACCCCTCCCCCCCCCCCTCAAACTGCACGATTTTCCCAACGGCTTTTCTCACGAACGCCTCTCTTCTACTAGATCTATCATCAACATTAAATGTTTGAATTGAATCTACGTTGTTCTCACAGCTTGTATATTATGAAAGTTTATGGTGTACCTAGGGTTTTTATAGGATATACTTTATTCCAGCCGAGTTAACCCACTGAGTTGTTAAGTCCTTTTAATGTGTTGTGATTTAATATAAAAGCTACGAGATTTTACCATCTAATGTCTTTAGTGTACCCGCAATTGGTCAAAACTGTATTTGTCATATTTATCCGCTACTGCTTAGGTCTGTGTCAGTGTAGTGCAGGATTTCAGCTAATCTTCCCACACTGCCATGTCTTTGTGTGGCAGCACGTAAAATTGTCAGACGTTAGCTTTGGGGCTCGTTCACACTATATCCTATATATTGATGGCGCTGAACGCAAAGCAATCAGGAAAAGTAAAAGGTCTCACGCAGTTCACTCCGTCAGACAAGCGACCTTGACACTATCCTCAAAGACTTCGCAGAAATCTTTGGCTCCGTCAGATACCATTAAAAGAGGTGAGAACACAATGAGTTCCCTTAAGTTTTCTTCTTAAAGTAACTACGTCATATTTGTGCTACATTCTTCGATGTCATAATGCAGGAACCCTTTTTAATATGGACGCTTCTTCAGGTATTTCATACAACTAAGAATTTTCTCAACATTGAAATTCGATCAGCTTTCAATTTGTTGAATATTCGAAAACCCTCTGTTGTTTATTCTTTAGATTTAAAAAAAATGGGAGAGGTATTTTCCCCGTCTTGTAATTGGCCTTGAAGTAGTATTTAACAAAAAGTTTATTTATACACTTCTCTATCACATGATCTCAAAGTTGATTTTCATCAAAACAACAATAATTATAGGATGACATGCCTGGGGAGCCTGGCTATGCATATAGGCCTACGTACTATTATATTTTTCTCAATAATTTTTTTTTCTCTCTGATAACAGGGGCGCCCAAACCATCAAAGGCATTTTCAGTACCCGAAGTCAAGCAGCCGAGGCGTCTTACAACAAAGCAGACTTCGCCTCAAAATATCAGTAAGCGGCTGTCAAATGGATCGGTCACACCAGCCGCGACGAACTATAAAGGGAAAGATAGCAATGGTACCAGCTTCCCGCGCGCGACCCAGAAGTCATCTGTGGTAGCAGAGGCGCCCGAGCGAGTTGGGAAGGATACGTGTACAGGGAAGCAGCTTTGGTTTCCAGGAAAAGCGTTTCTGGCTGTCCGGGCATCTGGTGGTAATCATTTCTTACATTCCGTGATAACGGCTAGACCATTAATTTTTGCTCACATCTGTTTTTTGTTGTTGTTGTTGTTAATTTAACCAAGATATCAACATGCAGTACCGACCACTCAAAACAAATTTAGAACATTGCTGAAAACAACTAAAAACAAAAATAAAAAATACGCACCCCTCCCCCCTAAAACAATAACCCCTCCCCCCCCCCCCAAAAAAAAAAAAAAAAAAAAAAAAAATTAAGGATCGGGCTTGGAAATAGAGGTTAGACACGGTACAGAGGATATAGTCTGAGTAAGCTGGTGCAATGCACAATTCTCAAAACGTGGTGTACAACAAATTTTTTTACCACATGATAGTGGTATTTTGTTGTTGTTCTTGTTTCTATTGTAAATAATCTGCTTGTTGGGCTAGAACATAGACCTTTTTTTTGTATTAATCTTTTTGCGCTAGCCGACTTACAAGCATCACGTGACTTTTGTGAGAAAGTGGTCAGCTCCATTGTCATGGAAAAGTATGCCAATGCGGAGAATAAGACCTGGATAGCTTTTTGCAATCAAACAATGGGAAGAATATAGTCTGAAAAATGTATGGTAATTACATAGAACAAAGAAAGCCTCAAAAGATTATGACAATCACACAATTCAAACAATAGAGTCTGGAAAGTGAACGGCAATCACACAGTACAAAGAATAAAGTGTGGACAAAATTTATGGTATCACGTAATACAAAAAAAAACAAAGTGTGTAAAACATGTCACAATCACCCATGTGCAAAGAATATAGCCTAGATTCTGAAAAAAGCAATGGCAGTCACACAATTCATACAATAATGAAGTCTGGAAAACTTATGACAATCGCACAATGCAAAATAATAATACAGTCTGGAAAAGGTATGACTATTACACAATACAAAGAATAGGGTCTGGGTTTGATATGACACGCACATTACTAAGAGTCGAAGTTCTTTGGCAATCGCACGATATGCAAAAATTGGAACCTGTGTAAGCTATCGCACCCACTCAAAAACCAAAAATAGAACCGGAATAAAATTTTGCAAGATATTTTAAGTTGCTGCAATGCTTCTATAAAAGACACAACAATAAAATTTTGTGAATAACCAATTTTGGTGGTCATGAGTTATTTTTCCCTAAATCGAGTAAAAATGTAATGGTATATTTATGTCGTAAATGCTTGTCAACCAAAGAAAAAAAAAGAAAAAAAAAACACAAAAAAACTAATATTTTATGATATCTCATTGGTGGGTTGGTTGCGAAATACCGTAGGTTGAGGCTTTTGGTTTGGTAAGAATTATTTCTAATAAACAACGACAACAACAAAAACAAAAACAACAACAATAACAACAACAACAACAACAACAACAACAACAACAACAACAACAACAACAACAACAACAATGACAACAACAGCAACAACAACAAAAAACAAACAATCATTTAAAAGAGTAAATGTATGTTGTTTTAAATGTTGATCTCAGATGACGACTTCTACCTTTGCCGATCGAGAATCCGCGTGTACAATACGACGCGGCAGGTTCCTGTCACGTGGCTTACCTTGCGAAGTAAACGCTCGCAAGTTCTGGGCAAAACTCACAATTGTTCCCATGTGTACAGAATCAGCTACAGAGATGTTGTGGACCCAGCCGCAATCCTAATGGAGGTAAATTACTGGATGAATATTTTATAGATTAAAAGTGTTAAACCCACCTTTCTAAGTACCTTTTCAACTCTTAATTTGGGAAAGTTGCAAAACTGCTTTCATGGTTGATGGAGATGTGCGATAGGGTATTATTTTCGACGAAAAAAAAATATAAATTGAAACATTTTAAACGTGCTGCGAAGTTTCAGGGGTCCACTGGGTGTGAGTGTTTTTTTTTTCTTTTTTTGTTGTGGTTTTGTTTGTTTCTTGTTGTGTTCTCATCCTTTAAAACGTTCATACGTGTATTTCGTTATCACTTCATTGGCCGTTCTTAACACAATTATTTGTTTGAAGTTGTGCTCATGTGTTTCAACAAGAACAATGACATTCCCACCTCCAGTGCAGCATTTACTTGGGTCGGTGTCAGTATAACTACTAACGTGACCGACCAGGCCCTGTGTATCCCACTCTGAGGTCCCGTCTGCGATATGGCATAGTTGCTGACATCGATTGTTAAGAGACAAAAACTTACCTTTACTTGTGGCATTTTCAATGACATAGAATATTTTTTATTGTTTTCAATCTTTTGTGAGATGAGAAACAATGAAAAGTCGTGTTCTATACTGCACCTCAACCCCTAGTTGATATGATTAGTTTCATCTGATCTCATCGTCTCCTCCAGGTGTCCCTGGATCGCGTATCTCACATGATGTACAGTCTGCCAAGTAACCAAAAGGCAGAGATTCAGCGGCTCGTGAGATTAGCCCAGGCAGTAGAACAAGGGGACATGTCTGTCAATAACATAGGGGACGACGGTAAGAAGCATAGATAGATAATTATACATAAAGTTGAAAATAATTAAAAAAAAAACAACAACAACAAAAAAAAGAAGACAATAGATACCGACCATGCTGTAATACCAGTGATAAATTTAAAATTATCAATGTTAGAAAAAAAAAAATACAATGCATTCCTCATATTACCATGCAGGGGTCTAGAATATTTATGTCGATACAAGAGAGAGAGTGGATATAAAGGAAATCTTTCAAATCAACTCACCTTACAAATCATACGAATGTTATTTCAAGGAACAACTTAATAAAAAAAAAAAAAAAAAAAAACAAAACAAGTGCTGATCTCACAACGTTTACCAAATCAAAAGTTTGCAGACGAATAGCCAGTCACTGCTTACCAACTGTCCTATAGGGCTGCTTCTCTGCTACTGCTAGCCACGTTTTAACTGATTGTCCTTACCGCATTTTGCCAAGCTATAACAATGTTCAAAGCTTTCCTATTCTCTTTGATATTTGATTCATCAGAATATACTGGTATATTATCCTTCTTCTCTCCCCTCTTTCCCCTCCCATAACTCATCACTGCAAAAAAACGTAAACGGTGTCAAAGCAACTGCCACTCGCTGAGCAACGAAACAACACATATGCATTTAATTTTGAATCTATAAGTTTGGCGCATGTTCATGTACAACTATATCAATTTCGTATAACCAGAGGATATTAATCTAGAGACACTGCATAGACCTACACATTTACAATTTTAGTCACCACCAGAGTGATAAATAGGTCCAGCACCCTTTTCCAGTCCAATAACATAATTATCAATACCTTTCTTATGTTAATATTTTGCAGTGGAAGAAGTTGTTCAGATAGACGAACCTCCACCAAAGAAGCCTCGACTGCAGAAGTCTGCCTCACATAAACTCCGAGCCAAAGGTATAGTATAATATTTATATAGTCCGTCGGTTCTGGTGGCAGTCTAGATGGTAGCGCCGGAAAAAAAGGTTACTGTTGTTCTGACGCCTAAGCATACGCCGGTGTTGGTGTACTTATAGATGAAATGAACAGAGACATTCATGAATATAAAACGATTTCCAAAGAGAAGGATAAAGACCTTTTATTTAGTAGGAACACAGAATGTTAACAGGAACACATGGTACTAACGGATCAAAATTTTGATGAATCGTTTATTTGTTAAAAATTTGGGGCGAGGCCCGTGGATCGAGCTCCACGCTGTCAGCTGCGTTTTTTCCCTACTGTAGTACTGTACCTTTGCCATGTGTCTATTACAATTTGACTTCTACTGATGACCGAATCCAAGTAACCCTAATCTGGGGTCCCGACGTCGTATGAAACTTTTTTTTTTTTTAGCCCAAAGAGGCGTTAAAACTAGGAGAGAGCGTTGCTTTTTCCCGAGCAAAGACATTTCTCTTAAAACTTCTAATTCAAGACATGTACGTCAATTTGTTCTTACATTCAATCAACTTATTATTTTTTGTTTTATATATTATATATACACATTTAAAAAAAAAGTGAAATGTTCCTTACAAGTTACAACAAAAGAAATTGAAACAAGCACATTTATACAATTTTTGTTACAATCTTTTTTTTCCCGCACAGCAAAAAAGTCTGGCTTAAAGTTAAAGCGCGCCAAGGAAACGAAAAAGCAGAAACAGGAAAGACACGGTACGCGTAAGATCATCACGGCCAGCCAAAGGCACTAAGGCAGCCACCTGCAGCAATAATATAATTATTATTTTGTTTTTGTTTACACCAGAAACTGTTAAAGTGCACCGTAGTTTTTTCTTTTAAAATTTGACACTGTAGCACACATGTCGAATATCTATTCGCTCTGATTTCTTTAAATAAAGTTCCCATCTAAAAGTCAATCTTAAAGCTGACTTGCGCCTATTCTAGATGCTTGACTAATTTAGTAATTATGGTATATATCTATTATGTTAACCCTCATTTATAGATCTCGTCTTGATATATGGTATAATTACATGCATTTATTTAGATATATCTAGATTCTAGATGTAGAGGTTTAGAAAGATCAAAGATTAAACTTACATAGCTCTCTATGATTAAGACTTAGAATCTAAATCAAATGGAAGAAAATATACTGGATTCCATCTTAAAATAGGTACCATTAAAATGAATTACGCACATTTTTCACAGCCTTGATATTTTTCAGTCATGAGTGGTGGTGAAGGTTAAACTGACACAGATCCAAAGAGTAGGGAACAAAGTCAGAAAAATAAAATTTTGACAAGTTTTTTTTCCCCATTAAGCCTAGCGACCCAACGTCAGCACCATATAAGCAATATTGTGGAAAGTTGAGACAGTAGAAGAAAGAGTAGGAATACTAGGATTGGGAGGAGGAGAAGTAATAGAAAAAGAAGAGGGAGTAATAGAAGAAGGAGGAGGAGGACTAGGTGGATGAGTAAAAGAACTAAAAGAAAGAGTAGGAGGAATAGAAGTAGGAATAGAAATAGGAGTAATAGGATGAAGATTAGTAATGGTAGTAGTGGAAGTAGTAGTTGTAGTAGTAGCAGTAGAAGTATCATCACAGTCAAATTAGCAGTAGCAGTAGTAGTAACTAAGTAGTAGCAGCAGTAGTAGCATTAATCGTAGTGGTAGTGGTAATAGAGGGAAGATGAGAAGGAGAATTATAAATGTAGGAGGAATGGAGTCGGAGTAGTAGAAGTAGTAGTAGTAGTAGTAGTAGTAGTAGTAGTAGTAGTAGTAGTAGTAGTAGTAGTAGTAGTAGTAGTAGTAGTAGTAGTAGTAGTAGTAGTGGTAGTGGTAATAGTAGTAGTAGTGGTAGTAGTACATGTAGTTGTAGTAGTAGTGGTAGTGCTAGTTGTAGTAGTTGTAGCAGCAGCAGCACAAGGAGGAGGGGGAGTACAGGGTCAATTACCAGTAGGAGAAGGAGGGGCTGGAGGAGCAGGCATAGGAGTAGGGTATTAAGAAGTAGGAGGATAAGGGGTTAGAGTAGGAGCTGGGATGAGGACTAGGAGGAGGAAGAGGACAGTGATGAGCAAGAAGAAAAGGATTAGGACTAAGAATAGTGGGATGACTAAGAAAAGGAGTAGAAATAAGGATAGTTGTAAAATAAGAGTAGGAGTATGAACAGCAATTGGAGGAAGAGGATGACGATGCCAACGTGGGTTATCAGAAGATATAGACTATAAGTAATAGTAGTAGTAGAAGGATGAGAAGGTGGAAGAGAAGTGGTAGGATGATTAAGAATAGAAGTAGTAGGAGCAGGAATGGGCGGAGTAGTAGAACTAGTATGAGGTGTAGGAGTAAATGGAGGCAGAGGAATAGGAGTAGGTGAAGGATAAGGAGCAGTCGGGAGTGTGGGGAGTAAGAGGAATAGCAATCGGAGTAGTAGGAGAAGTGGAAGTACGAGTAGGAGTAAAATAAGGATGTGTAGGAGTAAGATGTAATAGATTTCCTGATCGATGTGTGGAAACGAAGTACAAATAGAAATAAATCTCAGCTGTCCACTTTAGAGCGGTGGGGTGTCTGTGTCACTGATAGGAATATCTTAGTTTAGTTTTTTTTTTACCTCTTTATGGGGCGTTGTATCAAAGTCACCCCCATTCCCAAAAATGGGGAGGTTTTAGAAATGGCTTCTGGTCAGTTTCATTAAAAAAAATGTGGCTATAATTCTGAAATTTCTCAAAATAAAGTTTGAAGGAATAATGAAAATTTCACTAATACATTCCAATTCCAAGATTTTTTTAAAACTAATAAAAATGACCTCTGGGGTGTCAAAGTCACTTCCCATGTACGCATGGGGTTAATTTCAGTGTTGAATGGCCTGTAAAATGGTAGATCAGAATTGAAAATTTGTATGGTTCTGCTATCTTTTGAAAAGCATAACCCTTTTTATTAAATCCACTCTTTATGGGTCCATTTTATGTTATTCTTTTTTTTTTTTCTTCAGGTGAATCAAAACTCAAAAAGCTGAACAAGAAAGAAGCTGCCTTAGAACTTCATCCCAGAGCGGACATAATTGTTTTAGAGAAGGATCCACTTTTTGAAACAGAGTAATCCAGAATAAAAAACAGAATAAATACTTCCAGCTATTGCTATTACTACTACTACTACTGCTGCTGCTGCTACTACTACTACTACTACTACTACTGCTGTTGCTGCTGCTGCTACTACTACCACCACTACTACTACTACTACTACTACTACTACTACTACTACTACTACTACTACTACTACTACTACTACTACTACTACTACTACTACTACTACTAGTATAATTACTGCTTCTCCTCTTCCTAATATTGCTGTTATTGTAACTAAAATGATATTAAGTAAACTCACTCTCTCTCTCTCTCTCTCTCTCTCTCTCTCTCTCTCTCTCTCTCTCTCTCTACACCTCTCTCTCGCTCTCCCCCCCCCCCCACACACACACACACCACTATTCAAGTATTGAGATTTTGCAATCTTTAGTAATACTATTTACTTTAAGTGACTGAAAAATATTCAATATATTTTGTCTTGACTCTGTTAAATGTAGCACCTTCTCTTCCCTTTTCACCCAATAGAACTAATTTTTTTTGCTTTTTTAAATAATTTTGACAGATGCAAACTGCCCTACGTTTCCAAGGTAGCTAATTCAAGGCTTATTTTCCGGGCAATACACATGGAAAATAACAAGAAACTTACAAAACTTTTGAAAGATGGTTCCTTTATATATCAGGTGAGTGTTTGCAAAAATATTTTTGTTTGTTTCATGCATAAACTGTATGTGCAATGAACTTGATAAGGACTCGTTATCATGACTATGTTTTCTAGAATTGTATTGGATGTACTCTAATTTGCTCGATTTGGGGGAAGCGAATTTAAGAAATTTATTATCATATTTGAAATATGTTTTTTGAACTGCTGAGACAAAGGCAACGTGTTATTTAAAGTCCTGGCTTGGAAATGTTTTTTTTTTTACCCGCAAGCTCTACTACAAATCAGTGGACAACTCAGAGACACCTTATGAAGCAGCTGTCAAGGTCAAGAACATAGCAATCCTAGAGACCATTTTACATGAATTTCTTGGAACAAAATTTGCTGAAAGAAGAGAGAACAACGGACTGGACCCTTGTAAGATAGATAGGCTGGACACTGGCAGGTAAGACATTTTTTTCTTTTTTTAATTATCTCAGGACTTATACACATCTGCTCAACACATTTAGACATAGTGAGAAAAGAAACAAAACAAGTCAGTGTTTTCATCTTATATTTATTTTCACTAAATTCATTTGGCAATCAAAGTTACAATTTTTTGTCAGGCTGGTACATATACTTAAAATGATGTCCAATTATCATATTTCGTGTAAACAACATTTCCAAACGTTGTAATTATTTAATTTGATAATTTTTCTAAGACATATTCAAAGGAGAAAATGTGATACTGTTAACATCACTCTCAAACAAATTTTAAATCAGAAATAATTGCAGTCATATTCCTTTGGTCTTTTCAGATATAATAAAAAATCTCTGGGAATAAGGTATATTCGCAAAATTACTGCGAGTCGAGGCAGTAGGGAAGGAAACAATGCATTTACAGAGGTAAACTCACAAGGTGTATAGAGGAATATCGAAATCAACTCAGAAATCAACCCCTAAGATGAAAATTTGAATGGAGATATCATGAGGCCCAAATCTATATTCCAGAAAGCAAACATGAAAGATACAATTTTTTATCATACCTTTTGGAAAATGGCATATTTAGTTACCAGTAAATTTTAAATAGTTTTATCTTTTGCTCCCAAATATTTTCTGGAAAAGAGAAAAAATAAAGTGTTCCTCCCAAATATGAAACCATTGAATATCTGAATTTTCTAAAATTTCTCATGCAATACATAGTTTAGTTAAAATAATGTATTTATCAATTAGAATATACAAGTGAAAATATCATATAATAAATGTTCATGTAATGTATAAGTAGTTATATGTTGTTCTTTTTTATGATTCATATTTGAGAAATATATTTCATTCAATAGAAACATTAGTCTGGTTGGTTCTTATTGCCACGACATGTTCACCTATTTTTATGCAGAGCGACATGGTGGTTAGACGTTTCCCTCGTTTGGTGATCAAATTGCTTCTGATGTCTGGTGTCAATGAGGATCAATTTGCCGTTATAGAAAAATTCTTCAAAGGCAAAAAACTTGTAAGAAAACATATGTCCCCTCCATGTTCCTTTATGCTTCACAAATTTGATTTCAACAACATCAGATAAGACATGGAATCGTGAAAAGCAATTAAAAAACTCCTCCTCCATAGCTCTTTACCTCTTACCTCTTCCAACTTTAAAAAAAAAATGTTTTTCTCCTTTGTCAAAAGCACTCTTATTTTCTTTTCAAGCAATTCCTACAATACTTTTGCTCCTTCCCACCCTCATGCTATCAAAATAAAGGCCCTTTTCATCTTTAAATTGTGCTTTTCATTTATCCTTTTCTTTTCTTTAGAGCAAACCCATAGAAAAACCTGTTGGGTCTAGAAAAAATATGCAATGGAATAATCAGTCCCACATTTTCACTTTACCAGGGAGATTTTCTAAAGATCCAAGATGTGTGTGACTTACTACTGGTTGGGCAACACCAAGTGGCTGGACGCATCGTAAAAGAGGATTTAAAGAATGGGAGATCAGCATTCAACTTTCTTTTCAAAGATGTAAGTGTGCATTATTTTTTGTTTGCTTTGTATTACTACTCTAAAGCTTCATGCTTTGCCTTTGATCTAAATAACTATCCAAATTAGCATATATTTTTTTTATTTCACTTACAACGATTTTTATTAAGTTGCATATACAATTTATTTAGGTTCTGCTTCTAACTACAGAAGATTTGACCAACTGTCCACCATCTGCATGCAAACAAATCAACAAGAGAGTTGACAGGGTGAGTTGAGAAAAGCTATTATTTCCTCAGCTTGCCTAAATGAAATGCTGTGTGCTTGCGCCAGAAGTGAATATCCATAAATATGACTTTTATAGACTAAGAAAAATGGATATGGAAATTAGTTAAGCTGAAGCTTCTAAATTGTAGAGTTTGATATTAGTGCATACCAAAGAGAATTTTTATGAAGTCTTCCTTTCACTCCAGTTATCTTATTAAAGGAAAACAAAGCATAATAATATGAATAATAAACTCTAATAAGTTTTAACATATTTTTTTTATCAAATTCACTAAGATTATAATTGGTGCAGTGTTTAAATAAAAACTGCATGTATTTTTATGTGCAAGCTATTAGTTTTTAAAATGATAAATATATTATCTGGTCAATCCAAAGAAAAGTCTAAGCAGATTAATAGTTACCTAGATCAAAATCATTTCTTTATATAAATAGTTTACCTTCAAAATAGCATGGATTGTGTGATAGACACAGCTGGAAGGACAGGTTATATTGAATATATCCCAAAAAAATGTCTACAACATAAACTCTTCACCTAGTTGTGCTATACTTTATAATAATTATATGATTCCTATTATTTCTTATTTTAGTTGAGCCCTTATCACTGTGCAGCGGCCAACCCAAACAGCAAGTACCTGGCAAAACTGCTGTCTGTTCAGCCAGATGTTCACATTTCTGATGCCAAGGGACGTAGACCCATCCATTACGCAGCTGGTTGTAGTTCTCCAGATACACTCAATCTGTTGCTGGAATGGTATTTATATTAGATTTAGATACTAAAATGAAACTAACATTTTAGTATTTTTTTTGTCTGTGGGAGAGTGAAAAGACAAATAGACACACAGATATACAGATAGGTAGATTAATGGAAGGATTGATATATCGATAAAAAGGCAGATAGGTGGTGGGAAGCTAGGTGGGTCGTGGGTGGATGGATGAACGTATAGATATATCAAAAGATAGATGGGTAAACATATTAAAGGAAAAAGACATTAAACAAAAAATGGAGAGGAAAAGTGAGAAGAGTATTCTAAAGAGGAAAAACACAGGCAAACAGATAAGCATTTGTTATGGAATAAATTGACACTCATGGTGAGGAGGAAAGAGTTGTAATTGGTTTGTAGAAGAAAAGAGGTTGTAACACTATAAAATATAGAGGTAGAATTTGAAAGGTGGGAAAGAGTAAGATCGCAGAATTTTATGAATGATCATTGAAAGAGAACCCTCAAAGGCTGAGGATGAAATGGAAAGTATTAATGTGTGTGTGTGCATGTTTGTGAGAAAAAGAGACAGACACTCAGGCAGACAGACAATGAGACAGATGCCAGAAGGAGTGAGAGAGATAGAGTAAGAAATTATTTTCTTTATGTTTTGACTTACAGGGGAGCCAACATAAGTGATACAGACAGTACAAGACATATCCCTCTGCACTACGCCATTGAAGCAAACCGTTCCCATAATGTGAAAATTCTGTTGGAACACAATAAGAAAGGTAAGAGTTAATTTTGAGTAGTCATTCTCTAGCTTTCCGTATACTCCCAAGAATCTTGCAGTATTTGTTTAAAAAGACAATTGGTGCTTTTTTGTTTGTATGGCTTGTTGCTAAATGGGATTAAGTTTGTGTATAGTTACATTCTTTAGTAGTATAAGTGTCACTAAGAGTAAAAAATTGTTAAAGCGACAATAGTACCACCATCTTAGAAGTACCAGAAAGTATTATGAATGTTACAAGAATTACCATAATTAATTATTATTATTATTATTATTATTATTATTATTATTATTATTATTATTATTATTATTATTATTATTATTATTGTTGTTATTATTTTTATTATTATTATTACTATTATTATTATTATTATTATAATTATTACTGTTATTATTGATATTTTCTTATTTAATCATTATATTTTGTTTGTACCACTATCTTGTGGGAGAACTGTTAAATTCACCAAGCAATCTCTCATGTTACTGCAGGTGGTGTGCCCGATTTATTTGCTGAGCAGTTTGGTGTAGGCGGAGTTAACAGAAGAACCACAAATAGCATGACACCATTGCATTATGCAGCCAAGCATGGTTTTGTGGTAAGCACAATAAGATAAAATAATTATTAAACTTTACCCAGATAAGTTTCAAATTAATACCCAAATGCTTTGTCCACGATCAGACGAAATGAACAATAATCTAGTAAAATGGCATGTTTTAATTGACATTGAGACTTAAATGACTGAAAAGATTAATTGTAATATTTTTTTTCCTCATTGCGTATATGCACAATACCCACCTCTGAGTTATCACAGAAAGCAATTTTGCCCCCCCAATTTTCAGTTAGTAGTAATGAACTTGCTGCTGTATGAAAATCAAGACTTTGTAAAATATTGTGGCATAAATATCAAATGGAAACAGTTAAAAGAAAGTTATATATTTGACAAAGACAGATACAACATTATATATTATATCATAGCTTTATTGCAATATTCAAATATTTCATTTTTGTGCAAATTGATTTTAATGAAGATCATCATCATCATCAAGTACCATGCCTCATAGCGTTGGTGATCATGTCCCTCCATATCTCTCTTTCTCTGGTTAGTTTCATCATCTCTGTAACCTTTGAAATTTGTAGCCACTCCTTCATCCCGTCTGCCATTTTTTCTCTTTGCCTTCTTTGACAATATGAATGAATATATTACAAACTAAAACAAGGAGTTAAAGTTTGATTTAAAAGTGATGAGGTGAAAAAAAAAAAATGAAAGCATACAAACTAATTTCTTTTTAATTATACATAATTGATTACAAGAAAAACACATTCAATACTGAGACGTCACAAAATTTTAAATTTATCCATCAATCTCTACAAAGGAAATAGCTGACCTCCTCGTGAAGTTTGGAGCAGAAGTTAATGCCAAGCTGTCAGTTAGCGAAAAACAAAGCACTCCACTGATGCTTGCTGCAGCCTCAGGACATTTGTCTATGGCTCGGCTTCTGGTTGAAAATGGAGCTGTGGTTGAGCAGCAAGGTAACTTGTGTAAATTGTAGAAATAATGAACTGTAATCAAGCATTAACATAAATGAAAAAGATGATTTTTTTTTAAATGAAAGAGAAGTGTTTGTTATTGGAATGATTTGCCTACATCAATGTTGTTTAAAAACATTTGATTAATTTAGTAGATGCGCTGTGATTTTGACAATGCCATCTCCTTTACAGACAGAATGGGCTGCACAGCATTGGTTTATGCTTGCAAGAATGGAGCAACGTCAGTTCTTACTTATTTCTTACGCCTCGGAGCTCAAGCAGACAGAGCTGATAATTCCGGGAACACTCCCATACATTATGCCGCAGCATATGGGTGGCTCCTTACTCTTAGAACATTGTTGGATGCTGGTGTTGATCCTAATGTCCATAACATGTGGCGGGTAATTACATTTTTTCCCCCCAGTCTTCTTCCATGGGAAACCAATGTTCTTAACTGATAAACTCCGCTGCTTACCATGTCTGTTTCTCGGTCCAGACAGGAATTTAAGTGTGGAGTTAATCTTTTAATGAATGATGGATTGTTGTGAAAGATATCTTTAATCTTTATGGTGATCCTCCTCATTTTTTTTATATTGACTTAATTTTTTTTTCAATTTACAAAAAAACCCCACAAAAAACAACCAACACCCAACTCCTTATTGTTGATTGGCACTTTTGTTAAGCTTATAACAGTCGTACAACTATGAGATTAAATATTAACTTTGCACCTTTTAGTATTGTTTTGTTAAATTTTATGTTCTTTTGACTTTGAAATACCCTAGATGTTCAACACTAAAAAATAAATAGAGAATTGACATTTGCATGTCTTGTATGGCCTTTCAAAAAGTTAAAATACAACATTATCTTACATATTCATGAATTTCAGACAACCCCAGTATCAGTCGCCTACCTCAAATCTCACTTTGGCATAGTCCAAGAGCTGTTGACTTGTGGAAAAGTGGATATCGATTTCACAGATGAGGACGGTGTGTTTTAGCTCAGAAAGATATTTTAACTCTTTCCGTACATGGGGGGGGGGTAACTTTGACACCCAATTAGTTTAAAAAAACTTGATATCAAAATATGTTAGTGATATTTCAGTATTCCTCGAAAATTTATTTTAACAAATAATAACATCAGAATTATAGCCGACATTTTTAAATGAAACCGACTAAAGGTCAATTCTAAAAGCCCCCCATTTATGGGAATGGGGATGACTTTGACATCCCACCCCATAAAGAGGTAAACAACTCATATACCCATCAGTACACCAAGGGTGACAGACTCTTCCAACCTGCTGCTCCTCCTTCTGCTCTTTCTCCTACATCCTCTTTCGTCCTCATAGTTCCCTCTGCTCCTCCTCCAGCTCATTTTGCATGTCCTCCTCTGCCTGCACCTGCACCTCCTCCTGTTTTTTTTTTTGCTTCTCCAGTCCTCCTCTGACTCTTTCTCAGTTTCCGCCTGCGACTCCTCCTGCTCATGTCACTGCTGCTCCTCTTCCTCCTTTGACTCCTTATCCTCTGCCTGCTGCTTCTACATCACTGTTTTTCTGCTTCTATTTTGGCTGCCTATTCAACAGGTGGGGAATACAAAGTTACCCCCGATGACTCATACGATAGTAAAACATGACATACGGATAGGGTCAAATGAATAATCAAGTATAACAATTAAGCATATTTCATTTTTCATCTTATTTATAAAGTTGACTTTTGAGAATTGAAAGACTAAAGTGAACACTACATTTACTCCTTGGCATTGGTGTAAAAAATAGGTCCCTGGCAAAGCTAATATTTTTTATTATTACATTTTTCTGTAGGACTGTTGAAACAAATTTTCCTTCTTATTTTATCTCTGCTGTTTTACCCATAAAGTTGGCAACTTAAATCTGAAAATATGTGTCTCAAAATGCGCCTAAAACACTTTTTTTGCCCCTGACGCGCATGTGTAGGCCCACTAAACTTGAATCCAAATCTTTGTCTTCTTCCAGGTATGTCTTTGCTGTTCCATGCTTGTGGCAGTGACTTGGTGGAGAAAGATCTTTGTGAAGAAATAACGTACATGGTTAAAGAAAAAGGAGCAAGATGTGATATCTTCGATAACTTTGGTCGCTCGCCAGTATGTAGGCTTGGTTCTACTAAGATTAGGGTTCTATAAATAGTATCACTTGAATATTGAGGACATTTATAAGTTCAACATATACTTATCTCTTGATTTCATTATGGTGAAAGTTGAATGTCAACTGTAAGCTTTCCATAGTTTAATCATTTGTAAATAGAAACATTAAATAGATCCTGTTGAGGCATTAATTTTTAATTTTCAAATAGATGTCATCCACTTTATCACTAAAAATATGTATAATTTGGGCTGCATAAAAAAAAATTCAAATCAGTGTTTTAAAACGCTAAATATGATATGTTTTACAAATGTGAATGCATATTAATGTTCAGAGAAAGAGTGAAACTTGAACTTTTACAAGTTTTAGAGAGAATCCAAATAAAAGATATACTTTTGGAAATATACTCTGCATTAAAATTTTTTTTAAAATGTTGACTATCTTATTCATCTCATGTTGTACAAACATCCAAAAGAGTAACCATTGAATAATTGTATGATATTAAAATAAATTATTTTGGTTTTCTTTTTTGCTGGCCTGTATGATATGACTGCTTTTGATCTTTAGCTTCATCATCTGACTAAGGCTAGCATGTCCATAGACCTTGACCAAGATGAAAGCAAGCGGGATGAAGATAGGGTGATTTATTTTTTGTTTTCTCTTACTTACTTAAAAAAAATTGGGTCAATGTGTGGATGAAGTGTCAAATTCTATTTAGGAGAGAGCTGGAGGTTCAACGAATAGCAGTCAGAATTCTGATACAATGGATTTTGAAGATAAATTACACCCCCTGTCCTCTTCCACACATACACTCACACATTTTTTTTTGTTTCAAGGATCTCACAAGATAAAAAATACAACCAATTTAATTTTTTAAACATGCAGACATTATATGAATCTTATTTGAGGTAGTAAAAATAATTACACCCACTCATACGCACAAAGAAAATGTATATTTCTGATTAAGAGAAGCAAAAAATCTAAAATTTTTGCTTTTACTATTAAGAAGGTTTTATATAATAAGAACAACACATTAAACTATCACAGTTTCTGAATTGATGCTTAGTGTGTATATATATATATATATACTAGTATTATTTATTATTTTTTTTTTAATCTTAAGTCTACTTACCTAATTTTATACATTCCTTCTTTAAAATGTGTATATATTCCCCAAATATTGCTTTTGACTGTTTAATATGTGTGGGTTTAAATATACCATATGACATACGGACAAGAGTACAAAACTCAACATACATCCATCTTTTTTCTTGTAAAAACACACAGAGGCAGGCATTGCTTCAGAGTGTGGAGATTGCTCGCCTTCTCATTAAACATGGCTGCCCTCTGAATGCTGCAGATCAAGATGGAAAAACAGCAGTAATGACTGCAGTTGGTCTGGTAAGTTGTGATAAATGTGGCTATTGATGCTGTCTTGCTTATGTCCTGATATGAACATTTATTGATAGGAACATTTTTAGTTTGAAAGCCAAGAAATTTAGTTCAAACTGAGAGAATTCCAGTTTAAAATTTATTTATTTCACCTCTTAGTTCAAACCTTGTTTACAGAAAAAATACTTGGGTCTTACCAGCGCTTTCCATAAATATATTTTGTACTATTAATGTGTTTGTAACTTTAAGTTAAGCAGCATTAAAATGCAACTTTATGTTTATCCAGCTTTCAAATTTCAGGGATATAATTTCCCCTTGGTTGAATACCTGCTATCTGTGGGAGGAGAAATTACTGTTCCACAAGTGGTTCAAGGACAGCGAGCACCTTCTACTATGATGCATGATTTGGCTAGCAACATCTGGGCAGCTGCTGGTTTCCTTGCATCACTCACATCACTTCTAAAAGATAAGGTAAAGTAATATTATCATATAATTTGCATGCATTAAGTAATCAATCAATTGGACTGTTTAAGAAAACAAATTTTAAGTGCATACACTGAGTTAGGGTTTGATTTACAAGATAATGTTGTTTTACACATTTTTAAACTGAATTGTGGATACTTGCGATTACTTTGCATTCCAAATGAAAACAATTTATTTTGGCTTTTAAGTTTGTAGAAAACTACAGCAATTTTTGTAAAGTGGGGTCAATATATTGATTGAGAGGTGAAGCATCCAAAAGAAAAAAAAATGCCCCAGAAAAAAACCCACAATCAATTTGAGGTAAATCCTGAAAGAGAAACGGTGTTGGACACCATTTTTAAGGCACCTGGGCTGTTGGTAGTAATAAGAGATAACTACACCACTTTCTTAAATGAATGCTAAATTTATACTCTCGCAGAAGCACAAACATCAAGTACAGAAGATGTGTGCAGTAGCTGACACTGATGGGTTCACTCCTCTTTTAAGAGCATGTTTCTTTGCCAGGAACGGTCGTGTAAGTCATGACACAAATGAACATCTGATTTCTTAGCCATATGAAAACTAAAAAACTAAAACAAATTTTTAAATGAAAGGTTTGTTCATCCTAAAAGACTTCCAGAGAAAAAAAAGGATCTCACAATCATACCTGTGTGTAATTTATGAATTTTGTTTTATTTTGTGTTAATCCAATTGGTTATACCACAAAAGGTTTGGGATTTTATTCCTCAAATGTAGGCAACTAAATAAATTTGAAGATATTATTTCCATTAAACGTTCTAAGACAAAAAATATATAAATGAATTCATTCATACTGTTTTGAAAAGAAATAAGATTTTCTCCACGTCAACAAAAATTTCTTTTCTTGGTGGAGATACATTTTTTTTACCTCCACCCCCTCCGTTCATTAAAAACCCCATTTTATTGTGATTTGAGAAATTTGAGAGATGCACTCTTTGGTGATATTACCAATTTTTGAATACAACCTTGTCAAAGATGCATGATTTTGCAAATAAAATCAAATAGTGTCTAGCAACCATGACACAATGTTCATAAAATATGTTCGTTTTTTCTATCAAATGTTGCTTTTTTTCTGCCATTCATTTTATTTTTGTTTTATAGTGAATCATTTTGAAATTTTGTAAATTTTTATGTCTTAGATTCATCTACTGTATTGGTCCTCAGCAAAGACCTCGTCCAGTGACTGTGTTCAATGTCAATGCTTCATTCTCTCAGTCAAAAATTAATCCCTGGATTCCTGTTAGGGAGTTCATAAGAGCCTTGGTTTCTGTCTTTCATGCTGATCCAAATGCTGAGGTTAGTGTAAATATTTCAATATTTTTTCTTTCTCTATTGTTTTATTTAAAAACAACAACAACAAAAAACTTGTACACTTTAAAATAGTAACTATTTACTAAATGAATTATATCTAAGTTTCAAAGCAAAGAAAAATGGTGGGAGGGAGACTTATATGAATGGAGAGAAAAAATGGAGGCAAAGATCATAGAGTAAACAAATATGTAGAGGAAAAGAAACGGTTGGAGATAAAGGAAGATTATACAGTGGTGAGAAAAAGAGAGAATTAAATTCATGTAGTAGGTAAACTTTTTTTTTTTTAACAATTTCAGGTTAAAAAAAAGTATTTTGACCTGGATGACATGCCAAACCCCAACTCAAACAATTGGTGGTTTAGAACAAACCTGGGTAAGATCTTTCAGAAAACAATTTTCATGTCCCAGAAAACAAACATAAGAAATTCTCTTTCAATTGACTTTTTGTAGCTTTTGATCCATTATGGCAGATCTAGACAAAGTGATGCTTGAGATTTAGTGCAATTATTTTTTTTTTATGAAGACATGTTTATAATTTTGACCCGATTTTGAAATTTTCTATGGTAATGGAAACATATAGAGGAACAATTTTCCCAATACTTGAGAAGTCGACAATAACCTTGGTTTACCTCATGAGGATAAACCCTATACAAGCATATAAGACTCTTTCTTGAGAAATTTAGGAGAGTGAGAATCATTTTGAATAATCATATCAACTTGTTACTTTCAGAGTTGAAATTTAGAACTTAGCAGGCAATCAAATCTCTTTATTTCATTTCATTGAAAAATATGTTCTGAATAATGCTTATGCACATATCAATCTGCTCCACTATGTGCTTAACCATGAAGTCATTTGTCTTGAAGTAAGTTGAACTCTCATAATTCTCAGCTGAAAAGACTGCAGCCCACATTGTTCTGTTTGAAAACGATCCTGATTTGACCGATGAAGGTAGTGAATTACCCCGCCTAAATCAAATAAATGCAGGCTACATGTTCCGTGACCTTGTGAATCTTGGTGCAGATGTGAATACTCGCGACTTTCAGGGTATGACTCTTCTCGGTTCATGCATTGATGAAGCACAGGACGACCTTCTTGAGTTTATGGTAATACTATGTTACATCTAGACCAAGAATGCTATAATTTTTTTAAAGTAAAAAATTGTACCTAAATATTGTGTCAGAAATGGCATCATATTACACTCACTACGCTTGGATCCTATGGTGAAGCTTACCTGGTGCATGCTTTTAATAGTTTTTCTTTGGTTGCATAAAAAACTCATTCCTGGGCATTTGAAAAACCAGTATTGAAAAAAAGTAAATTTAGGATAAATCGATATTGAAATAGATTCAATTATTTTGTTGATCAGGATGATGATCATCATGTCAATTATGTTTTTGCTGGTGCTGCTAATGATAATAATGATGGTGATGACAATATCAACAATTATAGTTCGCTCCACGTAATTTTTAGAACACATGTAACATTACCTTTTCATAACTTACTTAACTATTTGTAAGCAAAAACTCAATCATTCAGTTAAAGTGATGCTATAAAATGTTCATTGAGGGCCTACATAGTAAAGAATTATTGACATAATCATTTGCCTATTGTAAAGTAGTATATCCTTTTCCCAGAAAACAAATTCAGACTGTGACTTCAACATGCCCATCAAAATACGCAAAGGAGATAAAGAGGAGGAAATTCATCCCTTACTATATGCAAGCAGAATGTGAGGACATTCTTCTTACACTGATTGCAATGAAATTGTTTAGAATCTTTATGACTGATGCTTATTTTTTTATCTCTTTTCATTGCTTAATGGGCTGAATTTTCAATTCAGAAAAAATTGAAAAAAATAAAATCATTAAACATATCAACATACTCTACTACAGCTTAAGTATTATCATCAAAGACATTAAATTTTCCATGAAATACTTAAACAATTTAAAGCAGTACTATTACCAAAATCATAGAATCAGAGAAGAATGGGCAAATGATAAACTAACGGGGAAACATGATTAAAGATTCATCACAATCTATCCCAGGCATTAAAAAACCAAAAGAGAAAATACTGGGTCATAACAAATAGACTGCAAACCAGATATGGACAAACAAAACCCAATATGCATAAATGTTAACACAGGTAATCATCCTTGTATATTTGATGTAAGGGAAGTCCTGAGACAACCTACCATAATCCTTCACTGCCTTGCAGCAAAACTTGAGATACAGTTCAGTACAATGGCTGCCTACCATAGACTAAATTTCAAAGTTTGTAAGCTCTCAAATAGTCAAACATAACTTTGAAAACTTGACTCAATCATAAAGCTCGCTTGAGTCTTGCTATAAATATTTGAATTGATATGGTAGATTCTAAAACTGTTCTCAATAAAGGGGAATGTTTCATAATATAAGTTTGGGCTAGTCCCTAGTAATAATATTCTCAAGCAGACTTAAAATGAAAGAAATTTCCCCTGAAACCATTGCAAATGTTTTCGATTTTTCTTTTCATAAGAGTCTCAAAATGTGGTGCTGGTATGATCACTGGCTTGATTGATTGTGGGAGTAATATCAATGCCACATTGTCAGACTCAGCAATGAAATGTCTGCACATTCTGGTTGCAGAGGTCAACTCTCAGGTGCTAGAAGGTCAGTTTCATATATGACATTGGTTAGGAAATTTCCCGTAAACAGGAAAGCTGTTAACCTTTTTCTTAATGATACATTAAACTTCTTTATTTTTTTTTAAATTTTGACCAAAATACATAAAGAAAGGTTTTAGTATATCATTAAATGAATTCCATAAATGTATCTAAATTTTATTTCATTTGTGGTGCTTTTAGTGGATTATGAGACCATCTATTTCGTTTCAATCAATTAGAGGGAGAGAGAAGTTTTATCACATCTCTGTCAATTCATTCTTTGAAATTAAGGTAATTCATAGCATTAGTAGTTTTCAAAAAATAATAATTGGATGAGATGATAATACCTTTTATGTATAATAACCAACAAAAAGCATGTTCTAAACTTTTTTTAGACTGTCCATGACCAGCATCATGTGGTCTAACTATGTAACGGCCCTTATCATTGTGTTTTGTTTTGTTTGTTTTTTGGTCCTGTAGGCATTGATGTTGATGTTATTGTTGTTATTTTTACTGTTGTTGCTATTATTATTATTATTATTATTATTATTATTATTATTATTATTATTTTATTATCATTATTATTATTATTATTATTCTCATTTTTTTTCTTTTGCGTGCAACCATATCCTTGCATATTCTTTTAATTCTTTCATTTAAAGGTCCAATATCCATTTTTTCCCCTTAAAATTGCAATACAGTTGACTTTCAGTGTTTTAAAAACTTCTGTCCATAATTTTGCTATGCAGATGTTTTGAAAGTTGTTGACAAGTTAGCTGAGAAGGGCTGCAACTTCAACTGCAAGGACAATGATGGGAAAACAGCTCTCCATTATGCTGTCAGGTAAAGTTATTTAGGTGATATTTTAATTTTATGTTTGTTCGATAATATTTTTATACCTTTTGCAGTGAAATTACAACATCACAAACTTGCTTGAACGAGTAAATTAATGAGGTATATGAGTTCAGGCTAGATGTGACTACGGTACTATAAAAATGGCAGGTGCTACAAAATATAGCTTCCAGTATATATCTCTTGGTTCAGTTTTTTTAATGATCATGAACATTTGGTTTGTGACATTTGAAATTTCATTAAAAATTTTCTTACTCTAGTGACAAAAATAGAAGTAGGGGAAAAACACAATTTTGAGGTAAGGAAACTTTTAAAAATTAAGAGGGTTACAAGAAGGATTCATACTATATTACAATTATAACTTTTCCGTCACCATCCCTTTCTATTTGATTTTCATCTCTAGAGCTCATACAGGAGACATGGCAGCCAGCATGGAACTGGAGGTTAAACTGCTGCAGCTCGGATCAGACCCAAGCATACAGGATGCAATGGGCAGAACAGCCCTGCATTACATCTACAAACCTAAGAGTAACCAGTCTAGCAACAGGTCAGATTCACCTGTCTTTCTATTGTTCTCCCTACTTATCTTTCATTGTCTTTTTCTCTGTATATGTCAATCTCTGCCTCTGTGTGTGTGTTTCTGTCTTTCTATCTGTCTCACTCTGTCTCTCTATCTCTTTCTCTGTTTCTCTTTGTTTTTCTGACTCTAACTGTCAAACATAACTGGTCTGCTAATGATCATTTTAAAACTACTCTTTCTCTCCTCTTTCCCTCTTTCCCCTATTTCTCTTTAGGAAAACAAATTCAGACTGT
>RQTK01000761.1:138828-163418 GCA_003991915.1 Elysia chlorotica | reverse complement strand
TCTCTCTCTCTCTCTCTCTCTCTCTCTCTCTCTCTCTCTCTCTCTCTCTCTCTCTCTCTCTCTCTTTCTCTCTCAACTTCCCATGTTGATTTCTAATTTACATCATCATGGTACTAGATGCTTTTTCAGGAAAGTCAGTAATTATGGTTTTATTTTGTAATTTTTTTTCAACTGTAGATGCATTTTTTAAATAAGACTCTTTTTTGAATTAAAGTTTTTACTCAATCTTTTCAACTATCACATGTTGCAAAAATAAATTTCATATATTCCCAGTAAAATGAGGTTAAGCAAACAATATTGACTGTTATATGTTTGGTCAGATACCGTTTTGGATACTCATCAAAGGGTGACCCAGCTGAGATGACACAACTTATAAGTAAAAATATGAGAAAGGACCACATTAATCTTCAAGATAGAAATGGCAAAACTGCCCTGCATTTTGCTGCTGAGCAGGGTGCTGGAGTCTGCTGCATGTATTTGACAATGGTAAAAATAATTCAGCAACATAGAGTATTGTTTTTTATCAAGTAAAAGGGAAAGGAGAAAGGAATATCTAAAGAGAAAAAAATTTTTTTAATTGGTTATTATATATGAAGCATGATTGAATTTTCTGTGAATACAACACGTTTTTTTTACTTCTGGTTTAAATTATTGTTTAACTAAATTAGCAATCAAAAAGGCATGCTCTATAATCCTTAAATATCGTGTAATAGATGAAATTTATCAGCAATCATAGAAAAGCTTGCTATGGCTTTTCTAAGTTTTGGGTTGACTTGGTAAAAGATTTTAATTGACAGTATATTAACATAAAAAAGTCCATATCTTGGACTGATTTGAATATTACTATATGTCTAAATCTTTTTTGACATGTTTATTGCAGTAAAAAAAGTGCATCTTTGTATTTTTTTATTTTTGCCTTTTTATCATACATAACCCGAATCATAAGAAACAAAGTGAAAAGAAAACCCAAAAAACTCAGAGGATTGAGATATGTTACATACATGTATATCACTGATAGTTAGAATGTTTTCTGTCCTCAGGTGGGTGCTGATCCAAATGTTGAAGACAATGATGGAAACACCCCACTGGCTTTGGCTGTCCAGAACAAATTTGATGGGTAAGTTAAGTTATATGAACCCCTTCGTGACACTAGGCGTAAGAGCTTTAGACTTTCACCGCTCTACTTTAAGTATTCTCCTTCCAAAGAGAGCTACTTGTATGCAAAGAGTATCGCTGACTTCAAATCTGCTTTTACTTCTGCTCTATCACTTTTGGTTTGTTTGGTATGACGAAGAGAAATTATGCTTTACTTAGTACATCAAACTCATACATTGAGAGCATTATATGCTACGCCTGAGGCTTGAAGTACCTAGTATGGCACAGCAGCATCTTGATACTTTCTGCTTAGAGCAATTTATGCAGCACCTAGTATGTCATATAGGTCACAAAGTTGTTAAACATGGTTTTAATATATAATTTGATTGTATTATAGTGACAGAACTTGTGTAAACTGAAAGTATAGAGAATTTATCTAAATGATAAATTAAAAAAGAAAACTAAAATTATGCTAAAATCAATGCTGTATTGTGTTATGAGTTATATTATGGTTGTGAGAATAAGGGTTTATTTGATGTTTTTTTATTTTCATTTGCACTAGGTGTTGTATCAAACAACACAGATATGAGATTAACCTGAAAAATTAAACATTAGCTTTGCTTCCAACATCGCTGCTATAATGGGTGGCATTTTATTATCCTTGTCTTTACAACATCTCTATCTATATTATGATCTCCTTTCTTAAGATGTGCAAGCAATCTAATTCAAGGAGGTGCCAGCCTAAAATCAAAGGTCATTATGTTTTCTGTCAAGGAAATGCAGAGGAGGAAAGCATTGGAGGATAAGCAGGACAAAAATGTTGAAGGAGAAGGTGGATCTTTGTGTTTCTCTTTATGATTTTTTTTTTATAAAATCCTTAGAATGTAAAACAAGTATCTTCTCTGAGAAGATGTATCAACAGGAGCTTTAAAAATATAACAAGAATGATAATAATAAAAATAATAATAATAATAATAATAATAATAATAATAATAATAATAATAATAATAATAATAATAATAATAATCATACACTGTATTTCTCTAGCAGTCTACATCAAAAATGAAATATGGGTATCACTAAACCAATAAATAAGTGTAATACATATACTCAATATACTACTACTACTACTACTACTACTACTACTACTACTACTACTACTACTACTACTACTACTACTACTACTACTACTACTACTACTAATAATTAATAATAATAATAATAATAATAATAATAATAATAATAATAATAATAATTGTTAGGATAGCATTTCCTATGTTATATTTTGAATAGTGTTTTATAAATGTCATTGTGTGTGTCTTTGAACCGGTTCTGTGTTTGTTGGGTTTTTGTGTGTTCATGATCTGTGTTCATTGTGAACGTTTGTCAGTGTTGCTCGTTCTGGAAGTTTCTAATGTAACCCTTTAAATTGAGATCACATTTTGGATCTCGTCACTTTTGGTCGGGTCCTGTTCCTGTGTGGAGCGGTATGTTAAGTTAGGTACTTTAACGTTTATGTTGTATTTTTAATCTATGTTGTAGAAGAAGTATTTTTCTCATTTAAAATGTACATTTATATTATTCAATTCTAGTTAATAAACCTTTAGATGCAGTCAATGTGTTTGTTTGATTATTCGTATTTATTACTCGCCAAATCATCCCTGAGTTATGTCCTAACAATAATAATAATAATAATAATAATAATAATAATAATAATAATAATAATAATAATAATAATAATAATAATAATAATAATGATAATAATTTCATTGTGCAAATTTACATCTCTCATTTGATATGCAGATTCTCACCCTGAATACTGGAAACTGCAGCCTGCTCGCCTGATCATTGAAGAGAAAGCAATTAGAGAGATTCAACTTTATGAAGTTAGTCAGCTTAATGTGTTTTTAACTGACAAGTTATTTTGCTCATTCAATTTTCTTCTTAGTAAAGACAAGCATACCATATTTAGTGCTGTAACTAGATTAAAATCAAGACCTCCCTTAGCCTCAGTTTGTGGTATTTTACAGGGTCTTGCCAGGACTTACCAAAAGGAGTCATATTCATAGCCTTCATGGTTGACAATAAATAATAATGAAAGAAATTAAACACAACAAAGGAAATGTAGCTTATAATTGAACCTGCATAACTAGCAAGTTTAACCCATTTGTGACACACAACGTACACCGTACATCCAATTTTTTGTGACAACATGCCTAGCCCGTGTACATTGTACTAGTGCTGAGCCGGTTACACATTTTTTTTTAGAACCGCAGTTCTTGGTTCCTCCCCTTGGTGTAGTGCCGGGCTGTAGTCTCGACGATGCCTAAAAGTGTTTACGTTGTACAGTCGAGAATTTCCGTCGTTGATGACCACGGTTATCTTGGGAATTCCCAAAAAATAGAACACCTAAACAGAACATTTCGTGGGTTTTTTTTTCATGATTTTTTAAAATCAAATAAACCATTTTACAAGTTACAGAATAAGACCTGTTAGTATTATATTTATAGTTGTAAGATGTTTAGTTCATATGCAACATTTGCGTGTTGCTCTTGTTCTACTGAAAAACTACCGATGCCTAGGTATTGAATGAAAAGCATTGAGATGATTGAGGTTGGGAAGCAATCATAGAGGAAACCTTATATGGTATGCTCACTCCCACCAGAGGACACCAAATATGGTGTTATCAACGCTAAGGGACATCACGTTCGCAAACCTGTTCTTGCTCTAGATTTAATAATAGTATTAATAATAATAATAGTATTAATAATAATAATGATGATAATAATAATAATAATAATATTAAAAAGCAGACAATAATGTGACAATGTGACACGCGCAGTATTCCTTCTCTGTCTAGGCCTTATGGTTAGCATTGTTGCACGACGAGTCTCGGGAAGCGTCGACGACTGAGATTTTTTTAGACGAGAAAAGCGTCGAAGACTTAGCAAGGTCGAGACTTTCTCAATACCTAAAAGCATTGACGCTTTGGGATGTCGAGAGTGGAAATCATCGACGACCTAATAAAGCCTCAAATGTCTGGCACTACCCCTTGGTTCAACCGTTCAAACTGGTTCGCAACCGGCTAAGATAACCTTCACCACTGAGCGCGCTTTGCTCTCTAAGCTTTGGTAAATGGCTTATAAGATGTTTATCTCTATAGAACCGTGAGAGTCACGAGCAAACTGGTGAGATTGACTTTTCACCTAGCTGGAGGTGAGGAAACTTTGTCTCTGTAGTTCTTTAACAAGATGGAAAGGAGCCATTCAATTCCAACTTTTAGCCGTTGCTCTTAGTTAAAGATGTGGTTACACTGAACATTCGCCTCACAAGGACTTTACTAATAAACATAGAGGACAAGTCTGGCCCTAGATCTAGATTAGCGCGCTGTACAGAAGGGATGGGAAGAGGAGAGATGTTTGTGAACCACACAATCGAGCGTTTAACTATTTTTTTTCTTCACATTTTTGTTGTTTCTTTGAATTGTTTTTCCCTTTTTTTTTCTTCTTTTTCACTCTTCTTGAATTATAAACCATTGGAAAGAAGATTGTATTAGCTTTTTTATTGGTGTATTACACAGGTGTATATGACAATTTTCAAGAAAGTTACAGTTTTACCAGCACCACATATGATTTTACCAAAATGCGTAACCAGAATAAGGCCCTTCATGGTGACTAAAAATAACTCTGTCACAAAGGGCTTAAGGTTTTTTTAAAGATGCTAAGATTTTAATGTTTTTTAAATATTTTTGTGTGTGTTTCTTTTATATCAAGTCACTGTTCGGTTCAGGTTTAATGTTTTTAGGATTCAAAAAAATTTACATCGGTTGCTATTTTTTACTTTCTATGATCTAAAAGGGAAAACTATGTTGTTAGCTCATGATTCAAAGCATAATTATAAATTTTAGTATCATATCATTATTTGTGATTTCCATTCCAAAAAAAAGGTTGTCTCATTTCCTCATATTTGTTGGTACATATTCCATGTACAATGATTGTTTTCTTTGTAATTCATTCATTTTATTTTCTCTCCCGAATCTCATTAAAAAGGCAGCTGTAGAGAACAACCTAAATGGAGTTGCCATGTTTATCACAGGAGCTGATGAGCATATTTCTGGATTAGCATTTCTTGATGCTGTTCAGGTATACCTAGAAGCACAAGTGATTTGATTATATTCAGATGTAGCAAAAGATGAGTTAAAATTGACATTTCATTATGGGTTATCTCAACAAATAAAGGATTTATCTATGATAGTTCAAGAGTGAATTTTCTGATGTTATAATTATAAAAAGAAAAATTAAATACAAGTTTATATTTCCTTTGGAAAAGAGTTTATGTTTCTCAGATTTGATGATGATAAATTTGAAGAGCAGCCACATTTTTTCCGAAACTTTTAAAATTATTTAGGAAGGAAGTGAAGTAATACGCTATTTAGGAAACTGGTAACTATGTGTATTTTTCACAGATAACTTTCAGGACAGGCATGTACCAAACTGGTCTACGCCTACTTCATACCAGTGCAGATTTTACGTTGGTAAAGCAATCTCTAGAATCTGGCAGAACTCTGTTGCATTGTTTGGCCCTAAGTTGTGAGAAAAGCAAGGATAGAAAAGACCCTACCCTGTTGAAGGTGAATATTGTGTACTTCTTTACTTCTTTATAGGTACCACTAATCCCCGCTCCCAACATAACGATAGAAATTTTTTCAAATAAAAGCATCAAATGTATCTTCTTTCCAAAGATGTATTAAACTTTGTTGTCTGCTTTTGCGTGTGTTTCACCGCCCGTTATAAAAATGCCCAGTAGCAGTGACGTTCCGGCCAGACTGCATTTTGTCACTTCTCTTTGTATGAACTGCTTGTCTTGTTCCTCAAATCAGCCGACATTTTATGTATCAATTTAGAAATGACATCATTATCAAGGCGAATATTTTGGCTTTAACATGGTACCAAACAATCAGTAAATATGGAAACACATCCAAAGACAACATCGGTTAAAAAAATTAAGAGATTCAAAAATGAGACTTTTAACAATATGAGTTGACATTATTTGGTGTCCATATAAACTACATCCATTTTCCTTTTTAATGAAATAACTTTAAATACTTTTTAAAGAACCACTGCACGTGGACCAAGCAATTTAAAACACAGCCATAGTCGTATTGCTAACCAAGATAGTCTAGATTTAGATCTCGATCTAGGACATGCAGGCTGGGGTTTTTTTGTTTTGTTTTTTGTTTTTAGAGGGGGGGGGGATGTTCTTATTTCTTGATTGTGTACGAATCCTAAGCATGTTTAAAAGAATCACCTATAGTTTTTAGCATTTAGGAAAAAAAATATATTTTAATAACTAACGGCTGCTAAGTTAGATTTATAGAACATTAATCTAAACAAAATATATGGTCTGCATGCCAAAATTGTATCTTACAGGAATAATGTGTACAAAATAATGAATTTGGCTTTAAGGCTTAAAAAAACTTTTTGAATAAGGTAATTGTGAAAAAAGCGTATGATGGGCAAGGCCATGTGAGTATCACTTATCTCATAATTATTTAAAGGGAATTGTTATTTTTTACGAAATTAGGCCCAAAATAAAGAAAATGAATATGTGAATAAAAAACGTATCATTAATGTAAGGTGCAGTAATGCCAAAGTTTTTAAGCTATTAATTGTGTAGGTTCTGGCAGAAGTTTAGGGAAAGTTGAACTTTCTTTAAAATTAGAACTATGTGTACTTCTACTTTAAAATTGTGTAGGCCATCTAAACAATGGATTATGTGTCTAAGAAAAATGATGAAAAATTGTTTAATTTGTAATGCTAAGTAAAATTGATATGACTTAGCGTTTTGAAAGTCACCAAAGTCATTTTTTACATCTTAGATCAATGTATTAAGAGCCTGGATGAGTTGATAAAAAGGTGCATTAAAGATAGATAAAATAGGCCTTTATTATCCAATAGGGACATTTTTCTTGATCGTACGATAGTACATTTGATTCAATATCACAACACAAATTGTACATGTGTGAGATAAAAATATAATAATTATGATTATAAAATAGGTGTTTCACACTCACGTGTAAATGATAAATCTACAACATAAACGCATATCGCCCTATTGGTTTCTTTTCAAAACTGAGCAATTTATTGGTGAGATAATAGTGGTAGCATGTTTATGTTATCTCTCTATATTATTTCAGAGGATGAGGCATATCAATACAAAAAATAAAATTTTGAGACATAAACTGTGAATCATTCATTGATTACTTAGCATAATAAACTTGCGAAATATGATTTGATTGTGACATAATTATTTTCTTTTAGCGCAAAACAGGATGTTGTGCCGGTTTTGGATATCAATAATTTCTTTAAAAAACTTTCTAGGTTACTGAAAAAAATTCAGTGTCCTAAGAACAATATTTTGTTTGAGTAAAATAAGTATTTAAACTATCAGAAAGATGTGTATTTTTTATGACAGCCTGAATTTGCTTCAAATATTGATGTGCTGCAAGTGTTTTGGGCCATTCTGATGATCAATAAAAATGCATTTGATTTTTTATCGCCATAAAATTTTTTTGATGTAAAGTCATTCTACTGAGCATTGTACTTCAAATCATTTATGGTTTCACAAGATTTAACAATTGACTTTTAGGTGTCTTCAAAAATAACCTGATGAGATATTTTTTATTTCTGTTACACTGTTACATACAAAATTGAAAAAGCTGTCAAATTTTTAAATACCAGATGATTTTGATAAAATTTGCCGGAATTTTCATGTTTTCATGAGAACTTTATAGTGCATTTGGTTTAATTCAAATGTGCTGACTTTGAAAAAACAGTTTGTGCCAATTTTAAAGCCATTCCATATTATGTTTTAAGATATATTTAATTTATGATATAAGATACTTGTTGTTTGCAACCCATGAACATAATATTAACATTACCGGTTGGTGAATTTGAATACCTTTTCAATGATGAAAAATTTCTATATTCATATAGGAGGAAAAGAATCCAATATTTTATTGGTTTCTTTTTTGTTGTTTTTTTATTTAAACATTTTGTATGGTTAATAAATTGCTACATTTAGCAATCTCAGGACATATTCATTGAATTTGCTCTGAGGAAAATGAAACAAACTTGAAATTCGTGTTTTGTATGATCTGCATCTGATCTTTCTTGTTTGTTTTTTGTTTTGTTTTTTGGTTTTAGTTAGCCCAGTGGATGGTCAATGCTGGACTCAAACCAGAGGCACTGGATGACTTTGGCTGTAGCCCTGTGCAGTATGCCATTCTAAACAGACATTTTGATCTGGCTGATTTTCTTGCTGGTAAGATATTCAAGTTAAGTAGTCTGTTAGATAGGCTATCTCTAGTTTTGTCTGCAAGTTTTCATTAAAAAGTACAGTATTTCTTTTTCTTGATATTCCTTTCAAATTAATGTTTTTATACCGTTCAATGCCTTTCAATTCCAAATTTTGTAATGAAAGATTATCATTATGGCATCAAAGTTTACAATATTTATTAGATCTATAATTTTTAACCTGTGAAGAGAAAATACCATTGCTAAATAATTAAACCTCTGATGCTCCTTAGAGAAAAGTGGTGGTTATGATGTCAATTACCGCGACAGTATGGGCAGGTCTCATCTTGCAGCACTTATGTGGCGAGCTCATTCTATGGAGAAGCAAGAAAAAAATACATGGTAATTTGTGGTCGAATTTCTCTTTTTTCATGCAGGGATTGTAAACAATGCTTATATATCTTACATGAATTTATTGCAGTAAAATCAGATTAAATTTTCAACATTATGTAGTTAGTTTTTATATGAGGAAGTGAAAAGTTATGGCTTATATGTGAAATCTTAAAATGATGCAGTGATTTGAAATAAGCAATGTTCTTTCAATAGTTTTTTTTTTATATAGACTTGTAAGTAGAAGTAAGTCAATAACTATGGGATCAAAGACCAAGGAGTTGAAGAAGAAGGGCAATGAACACTCAATGTTTTACATTCAGGAACTTTATGAAGACGTTCATGGGAAAAGGGATAGATTGTGAGGAACTTTTTGACCTTCCCATAAACTCAGAGCTTGTTGCACTTAAAATTAATGATGGTATCAAACAAGATCCAGATTATTTCTCCAAGTAAGTGTGTTTACCGTTATTTATTTTGCAGTCTGTAAAATTTATTACTTTTCTTTTCATATTTCAATTTGTTTTACAAACAATTTTATTTTTACCTTTCCTCTCCACTCTTTAAAAGGTCACTCTATATTTTTTTAATTTTCTCATGAGTTAGATTACATGATAACTTCTGTTATGATTATTCTTTTTAATTAAGCTATGCCATGCTTCTCAAATAATAATTTAAACAATTATAATAATACATCAATCAATTATGTAAGCTATGCAATGCTTCTCAAATAATAATTTAAACAATTATAATAATACGTCTATCAATTATGTTCTTCATTCCATTTTTATATTACACAGATACCCCAAAAACAAGACAACAGCCCTCATTGTATCTATCAAGAGTTATGATTTTTCATTTGCAAAATATCTTCTCAAATCTGGGGTCAACCCTAACACACCAGATGGTGAAGGTATCTCACCCCTCATGCATGCTATTCAACTGGTACGTATTCACTGGTTTGGAGTTTATTTAAAAAATGAACACAAATGCCATTTTTATTTTGACCTGTTTATAATGCAGATTGTTTTATCATGTTTGAACTATCAGAGTGAAGGGGGAAGAGGGAATAACAATAGTATGATTTTTATTTCCATTTTCCTTTTACTTTTTCTCTTGGGCAGAATCAAGTGAACTTTGTAAAGCTGTTGCTGGACTTTGATTTTGATCCTGACAAGAAGGTATTGGTGGAAGAGACCAAAGCGAAGAAATGGAGAAACAGGACAAGTGCTTTTAGATTAAAGGCTGGGATGGATATTGGTTTGAATGATGAGGATGAAGATGATGATGAAAAAGATGAAGATGATAACAGTGAAGACAGCATAGAGGAAGACGAGGAGCATCAGCATGAGTATCAGAATGGTATGTGTCTTTGTTCTAAATATCAACCTGAGACAAAGGTTTTGAATAATGGCTTGAAATTTAGATGAAAGATCATAAATGTCATACTTTCACCATAATTGTTATTAGAGTATCTCTTTCATGTAAAATCACAATCACATTTTTGTGATGCTTATTGACCAAAACTATTCCTCTTTCACATATATTTTATCACTCCTCAGCAACATTACGTTCCAATAAATAATCTTGCTTTATTTAAAAGATTTTGATTATAAAAACGGACAGCAGCATGCACAGAATGCTCCCTTTGGGGAGAATACTTAGGTAGGAGTAACTCCCTTAAATATACAGACTATACATAGATGTCTAGTTACTTGAAACAATATTCAAATGTAAATTTTAGTGTCTACACAGTTTTTGAATAATAAGTTAGTGCACTGAAATACTTGTAATTCTGTTTTAATAGTCAACTTGTCACATCAAGAATCAAAGTGGAAGATTTGCCACTATTTACTGTGGATGTTTTTTGAAATTTTAAAATATCAACACATGCACATTTTTTAAAATTTTACCAGAGTTTTTGCCATTAAAGCAAACAAGTTCACTGAATCTTGACCAAAAAGATAAAGAGGGACGTACTGCCCTACATTATGTAGCATCTTCACATCCTGAGGGAACCTTTGACAATGGTGAGATGGCTTTTCTACTCATTCAAAATGGCTGTGGGTTGCATCTCAGCAAGACTGGACTCACTGCTTACCAAGAGGCCTTAAAATCAGGGGCAGCAACTGTGGCTGCACTCTTGAAAGTAATGTTCAAGCTTCCTGAAGGAACCAAGGTCAGTTATGTTTTTTTTTATAAAACAAAAAGATTTAACCTTAGTTAGTAAAAGCTCTTATTGTTTTGGAGGAAGATAAATATTAAAATTGATTAACTCTACAGTTTAATTCACTTTCCATCCATCTCAAAACTTTTTTGTGGAAGTCTAAAACCTGGAAAGGTTGCTTTTGAAACTTTGAAAACTGCATTCAAATTGTCTACAGTTACTTGCCTCGCCACTTTATTATTATAATCTTCCGTAGAAGTAGGCTTACTGCCATCAATGAATATATCAACTTTCTGCTATCTTGGACAACTTATTTTATTTTGGCTGAAGCGGCCACTGTGGGAGAGACAGTGTCTGTAGCAGTCTTCACATCTGTGGGTAGTTGCTGGTCTTCTGGAGCTGCTGCGTTCCTTTCTGTGTACTGCAGTGGTTTTCCCACTGCTTCCTCAACTTCTCTTTCTCTGAGATTTTTATACTCCTCCACTTTGACAGGTCGTTTGTAAGTCCCTAAATTTGTGTCAATGCTGAGGGCTCTCAATAAGTTACCAAAAGATCTTCATATATATTCATAGGCAATAACAATCTTAAAGCTCTGCTTATCTGAAAAACTGTATGCTGGAGTTTTTGCATCATTTCTTGTTGTTGTTAATTTGCTGCATGCTCATAATAGCAAGACATAAGTTTTTTGTGAATGAAATGTTTGTTGTCATTGTTTTTACATAAAGAAGAAAGAAGGTAATTTACCGTTTCACCAATTACTACTTTTACATGGACAGACTCTATCAGACAAGCCCAGGCCAGAACCTGTGAATGATGGTTTGCCTCCAAGTAATACAACCTGGTTGGATGTAGACATGGCTGTCAAAAAAGTGTTGAACTGCCATACTCGTGAGCAAGATAGACCCACATACGTCCACACTGTGGATCCCCTCTGCCATGTAAAAAATGGGTAAGTATAATATCTATTTTTTATTTATCTTAAGCTAAAATGCCGAAACATCATGAGCTGATCATATTCTAAACAAATATAAAAGTTTCAAAAAACGAATTGCAATAAATGTTGAAAGTTAACACCTCTACTTATCCTAAACAAGTTATATCATTAAAAAATATATCAATACTTAGATCGTTGACTAGGTTTGTTATAAATGCTGCCCTTTTGTCATTCAAGAAAATAATGCTATGTAATAAGTGGTTGTGATTTCTCAAGAGCAGACTCTTATTAAAACGTTACATGTCTTTATGACTTCGTTTACCCCAAAGTATAATTCTAAATGTATTTCAAAAACCACATTTTAACAGGGGCAAGCGAAGCTTTGCATGCACGACTCAGTATAAAAATATTTAATTGAGTGGCGATGAAAACATATGTTTGCTCATTTCTAGTTTCCACAGCTGATGGAATATCCTTATATGTCAACTTTTGGGCCTGTGATATCATTGTGAATTCCCTGAAAGGTTAAACAGGATCTGTCTCAAATTCAAACTAATTTACCTAATTTTGAAAGAAAAATGCACAACAATTTAGTATCTACATAAAAGTGTAGCCATAAATTAAATTCAGATTTAACAAATTCTAGCTGCCCACACAAAACAACAGCAAGCAAAATGTCGGACATGCTAAATATAACTGCTGTGGAAATGACTACAAACATGTAGAGTGCTAAATTTACTCAATGCTTAAAAATATGTAATTGTGTGGTACTGTGCTTGTTTCGGTGAAAACCACATCTTGTTTATTGATTATATGCTTTACACACCTGTGTAGGGTGGGATTGCCTTAAATATACCAGTATGTTGCAGCATTAAAGTCACTTTTCTTTTTTTTTTAGGTAATTTTGATCAGTGGATGTATAAATAAATCATCAGTAATGACAGGCAAATATTTCACTGCCAAAAGTTTTATCTGCAGATTTATTTTGCAACTCTTTATCGGCAAGATCCTATAGTCTCTATCAAGAACTTTGTTTTTATTTTATAGGTGAAAGCAAGAAACAAAACATCCATCATCACATATTTATTTCTTTGAATTACTAACAATATTCTTGTCAATTTGACAGTTTAACGAAAGGATTTGTATGTCCGTTTTAATTATGAGCAGCATGATATTTTAATGCCATATCCCTTTCTGGCATCAGAGAGCTGGTCAAAGATGAAGAGATTGGTCGATTCTATGATGTGCTGATGACCAAAGTGGATGTGAAGAGAGGAGAATGGGGACTTTACAACTTTTACCAGATCCAGGTTTGCTAAAAAAAAAAAAAATTAGGGATTTATTTATTAAACTTGTTAATCTTCAAAGAGAATAAGATGCATAAGGACATTTTAAAGCTATAGATAAAAAATTTTTTTTTTAAATATACATATATATAAAAAAAAATATATATAGTAGAGAGAGATATATATATAGAGAGAGATATATATATATATATATAGAGAGAGAGATAGAGAGAGAGAGAGAGAGATATATTGCACCAGCCAAATTTCAATGTGGATTAATAAAATTGATCTTATCTTGTTCAATAGTTAATATACTATTAACATTTCAAGGACTATTTTTGCCTCTGAACCAGCTTGTGTATGAGCCCAACAAGGACCTGTATATTCTCTTCACTCGCTGGGGTCGCATCTCGGAAGATGGACAGTACCAGCACACTCCTTTTACAAACAAAGAGCTTGCTGTGAAGGAATTTGCCAAGGTTTTCAGAGAGAAATCAGGAAACAAATGGGAAAATATAGACAAGTCAGTACCTAGATTTATACAGGCTTGTTGCTAAATTATGTAGATCATAGAGCTTATAAATGGATGTATAATACCTTTATATATTTTTCGCTCGAATACAATTGTTTGAAAGTATAAAGCTTTTCCTTCCATACCATCATCTATGATTTTCAAGTTCTTTGTGAATTTTCAAAATAGTTTAATTATTGGGCGAACATATTGATAATCCATTCTCTAAACTTTAATGAAAAAAACATTTCATTTTCTATATTTATCCAATGAATGACAGTAGATAAACTTAAGACAGTTAGTGGAGAAACTGAACTTGATATTACATTTATAGTCGTGGTCATTATATATCATGTTATTTTACTACTTGTCTTGCACAATTTATAGACAAGTCATGTTTATTTCATGTTGCTGTTTTACATTTTTGGTGTGTGTGGGGGGGTACCTTGGAGGTGTTAAAGTGAGAGACAAGGAGTGTGTATATTGTGCCTTACAATTGTAGATCTTTAGAATAATGGCAAAGATAGGTTGGAAGGATAACGTAAAAAATGAAAAAGTTCTAATTAGACTGCTCTCAAAGGTGACTCAGAAAATCACCTATTTTGGTAAGACAATAAACACAATAATACCCAGAAAAGTATGTTAAACGGAAGAAAAGCTGGCAACAGTGGAAGAGATCTCCCTAGGCGTCAACAGACAAACTCAAAGGGCGGGAAACAAATAAAACTGAGTGTCTGCTCTCATCTGACTCAGCATAGATAAGGTTGGCCCCACCACCACGATTATGCATAGATTGTCAGTGTGCACGACAAGATGTGACAACTAGATGATGAGGATTATGGTTGTGTATAATGATAATGAAGAATTTCATGATGTATCTCCCCACCCACCATTCCCAAACTTTATTTTTATATGCTGTTTGAATTACATGATGTATCTCCCCACTCCCACCCACCATTCCCAAACTTTATTTTTATAATGGTGTTTTGATGTCATGCCCTCATATATTTGTGTATTGAAGATATGAACAAAAGCCTAGGAAGTACCGCCTTGTGGAAGATGCTGCTCGACAGGTACCACCACCTCTGAAAGACATTGACATCGACCTGAGCAGCGATGTTGAATGTGTGTTGCTTAAGCGTGCACCTGAAGTTGCAAGAGTAGTAGAAATATTAGTAAGTTTACAACAGTTTACAGGTTGTATTAACTTTATCAGTATTACTAGTGTGTTCTTGTCTATATTGCAAGAAGCATTAACATGAATTGTTTCCTTTGTCTTAAGTATGTGCTTTATGTGTAAACATAGTGCCATATCTTTTGACTGAAAAAGTCAATGTGATAATGGGAATATATAATTTGGAAATCCTAGTGGCAATATACATATTGCTTTAATGCATGAAAAACATTTTATATTCATTTTTTTTTCTTTTCAGATGGACCCTAAATCAATGCGACGATCAATGGAAAACACAAATAACCTTGATACAAAGTGTCTTCCATTTGGTCTATTGAACAAAGAAAGGCTTTTGGAAGGACAGAGACTTTTACAGGAAATTGAGTAAGGTTTCTTAGTTAAATATTTATTAAAATTAATGTGTTAAATGTTATTAAATATCATTTGCCAGCTAATAATATGTGTCCTTTTGTCATCATGTTTTTCGCATTTTATCAAAAATAAAATTTATATTTTCAAACCATATGTTTCGCCATGGTTATTTTGATTGAAAATAGTGGAAGTAAATTTATGTGCCATTTGTTCGCAGAGACCATGTTAACAATGTGGAAAAGTACCGAGGAGTCAATGAAAAAACAAATGAGGACAGAGATGAGTATCAGAAAACTTTAGAGAAGGTAAGCATTAAAAGTTAAGACACTGGTGAAAATAGTTTATGTGAAGCATAATTTTATATTACTTTCTCATTGGAATATTACCATTTTTGTGTGGTCAAGACAGAAACTTAAATTAAAAAAAATTTACTATTCATTAAATTTTTATGGAAGTCAAATCAAAGACATATAAGTATTTTTTATGCTTAACTGACACTAAATGCATTGTACACAGTTGATTTTAATCATGGAATTTCGTTTGTCAAAATGTTAATTATTTAGTTACTAAAACATTTTCAATATGTTTCCTCCCTCCCAGATTGCAGACTTGAGCAATGAATATTTTCATGTAATACCACAATCCAATTTCTCGTGTGAAAAGCTGCGCCCTCTCGATCAGAGAAGCAGTTTAACAAAACAAATGTACAATGTGTCCAATCTTCTTCATTACCAGTTTGCCTGCAAAATTCTTTTGGCAACCATGTGGTACAAAACATGTAAGTAAGAGCATCAAATCTCCATACCCTAAAAAAAAGGGCAGTAATAAACATATTTTATACCTTTCTTAACTTAATTTCAACTAAGATTTTGTTAATAACACCCTATAGACTAAGAAAAACTGATTCATATCATATCTCTTTATCATCATCATCATCATCATCATCTTCATTTATAAAAAAATTAGTTCTATTTATAAGTTAGGTAGGTTGTATTGTTTTTAAGGATGCTTTGATACAGCATAACTATTTTCCAAAATCAATGTGTTTTTAAGTATTCAATTCAAATAATAGAGAGTGATTAACTTGATGACACACATGTTACATCAGTTGATTTCCATCCCATCTAATAATATTGCAAATTTTCTTCCCTAGATAACCCTGTGGACTTTGTATACCATTCCATACTTTGTAAGATGCAACAGATGGATCAAAATGATTTAATGGCACAGATGATTCTGAAGTATATTTATTCATATGAGAGAACAGGTAAAAAGCTGAAAACAATTAGTGGTATTATTTATCTTGTTCATTTGGATTTTGTACATTTTTTTGGTTGCCTTGTGGTTTTTTTTAACATAGTTAAAGTGTTTCTGATTTTTAAAATACTTTTTGTCTTATTTATGTAATTAGGTAAATAATCCTGCTTCTCAATTTCTTTCTTCTGTAAGCATGCAATGTGCGAACAATATTTCGCCTGGAACGAGCAGGTGAAGAAGAAAGACGACAAACATCAAGCATTCAGGGTGAGCGACGACTACTGTGGCATGGCTCTGACACTTGCAACCTTCTAAGCATTCTTAACCGTGGACTTGTTGTCTCACCACCTGGAGCCTCTAGCTCAGGCGCTATGTATGGCAAGGTCAGTGTGTTAAAGAAACTCAACTTGGTAAATATTTACTTGAAAAAATCAGGCTTACTAAACACCTTTGTATCAAAGATTACATGTCCTACAGCTGACTGAACTGACTTATTGAAACACCTTATCTTAAAGTATTTAGGATATGAATAAAATGCATTAAGTTAGAGGGTAAATGGTTTGTATTTCGTTCCCTAACTTGTAATTAGAGAGCAAATTATCTTATCTCTTCCTATATTCACATCTTTTTGTTATTATGTGATACAGATATAGCTGAATAAAAGTACCGTTGCAAATTTTTTTTCTTTATTTTCTTAATTTTTTGGGGGGTGGATATATTTAGGGTAACAGAACATTTTCATTCAGTCTTTGTTTAATTAGAAATTACTCGTTTTCAGGTTTTCTTGACGTTTATAAAATTTCAAATTGGATAACAAAGGGTGGATTATTTTTTTTAGGTTCTTGGAAAAAAAATGATCACATCAAATTAAATTGTTTTAGATTGATTTACCTTTTTTATACCTAAAAAACCCCAACCAAAAAGGTTGAAATGAATATTGCATTTGAATTTGAAATCTGACTTTACACTTTTTCTTCCTCTCTAATTCTCTTTCTCTTCCATATTTTTCATCAACCAGGGTATCTACTTTTCTGATGATTTCAGCTTCAGCGCCAACTATGTAAAATCAGGCAAAACTAAATTCATGCTCCTGTGTGAGGTGAGTTAAACAAATTAAATTTTGGCTTGCAGTTTTATCTGCATGTTTTGCACTTTTTCATTTTGAAACTGTTCATACAGATTCCATTCAGATAAGGTGCCATCATAACATTTTCCTGGCTCCATAGGTTGCAATGGGAGAGGTCATAGACCTTGTCAAAGAGGAAGAGGAAAAGAAGGATGATGAGATTCCAACAACGCAGTCCAATACGTCCTTTAGAAGGAATCAAAAGACTTTTGACACCATTATGGTCAAAGGGAAAAATTATTATGAACCTTCTGATTGGTTCATACTATCCACAGGTAAATCCTCAATAATATATTAAAAACAGTGTGTTCTTTTCTTTAAGAAGTAGATACATTCATTATTGTGCTGAGAATCTTTCGACCATTTGTCTGGTTTATGATAGTAGTATATAATGACTTAGCAACAGTTCTTTTCTTATCAGGTAACATTTATCTGAATTGTATAATTGTTGTGCTGTCAACACAAAGTAATAAAAGTTCAACCTTTTTATTCAATTAGACTCATGGTTAAGAGATTAAATTGGAGACAATGAAAGAGACCTGGCAACATGCTCTTTACAATAGAGTTAATGAAAGAGACCTGGCAACATGACATTTAGCTCATTTAACAAGTGTAGCCGCTGTTAGGGGTTGATGTAATTTAGTTAGTCACCACTAGACTGCAATATAAATTGGTATTCTTTTAGTGTCCACCATATTAGAGACCAATATAAATTTGGAACAAAAGAGCTTTTCGTTAGCTTACTTTGTTATTTTTTTTCCACACTCTGTGAAACAATTCTCTGAAATCTAAAAATCTCCCTCCTTATATCTTTAAAAATTCGTGGGGGAAACTTCAACACTTGAACTCTCCATTTTGACAAATTTAAGAAAATATAGTCCAGTACTATGTTTAAAAAAAAAAAAGCAAATTTTAGACGCATAGGCAGAAGTTTTCATTGTCGGATTGGGAAGTTTATGTACATGTATTAAAAAATTTTTGTGCTGAACAAGTTGACAAGATGTTATTTATCGTGACATTTGTTTTCTACCAAACAAGAAAAGAAGGGATTTGCTGAATTGATGATTAACCTATCCATTCATTTGAATGGGATATCATGTTCAGAATAACAGAATACAAAACTTGCGGTTACTGATCTTCTGAAATATGGTTTGCCTTCGCAGACATTGGGATGGAAGTTGACACTTGTAAAATTATGCTTCTTTTTTTTGTGTGTGTGTGAGCAGGTGAGCGACTTCCACTGGGCAAGACTAAACATGTATACTCAAGCTACCGGTCGGATAGAACACAGTATGTTGTGAGAGACCCAGCGGCCGTCAGCCTCAGATATCTTGTGGAGTTCTCTTAGACAGTACGGAAAAATGGACTTGTTCAGATCATTGAAAAAACCCATGCATTAACCTTACACACTTTGGAAACCTTCAAGTTTATTGTACATGTAAAAATAGTTGTGTTTTTTTAATTTACATAATATGCCTTTAATTCTGATTCGTAACTACTGTTATGTTATTACAAGATTGTCCATGTTGTATGTCAAAATTAATTTACCTTTAATCTTATATGTAGTTACAGTAGTTTTAATCTTTTATAAAGATGTAATTTTTATCTTAAGTATTTGTAAAAAATAATGACACTGTTCTTGCTTGTCTTGGTCTCTGTCAAAGCATAGTATTTTTTTCTATTAGTTTCTTTCAGGAAATTGTATGGGCTTTAAAATTTATTATAGGGTCCACTTAGTTTTTGAAGCTGTCACAGTAGACTCGTTCAGAAAACCTCTACTCTGGTTCCCTTTCCTCATTCTATTATCATAACATGTATAAATTATTATTCTTAACATCAAATTAATCCTGTTTTTTTTTTTTTACATTAAAATTGCTTTTGCGTTTTTTTGTCAAAAATATGTCATGAGTTGCATATAATTAATTATTGATAATGTCACTCTAGTTGATAAAAACAAAGCATTTTGCATTGTTTAATGAGTTCTGCTCTTGCTACTAATCTTTTTTCTTCATTGTAGCTATTAATTTGATACTACCTTCGTGCATATGTTTTGGCTTGTATATCAAATTTGAATCTTACAGTTTGAAGTACAAACAGACAGCATCAATTTGTTTTAAGGAAGTAACAAGGCAATGTGGATTGTAATAGATACAAGCTTTATTTATAAGTAATAAGCAACTCATTTATTTCTACCTTTTACACTACATGTATTTTGAAATAATCATAATTGTGAATTTTGTTGAGCTACTGAGTCTGATAATGTATGTGTTATCATTCTTTTTAATCTTTTACGCCATTTAGATGTGATACAAGGATAAGGGTGATCCACTTATTAAAATTGCCCCATGTAAATATGCCAGCATTGAGATAATTACAATTGTGAGTTTTCTGGTGAAGTTGATGAGTTTGATTTTTTACGTAATAAAAATATAAAATATAGTGATCCAATAAGCAGTTTATAAGTAAATATATTATAATAGATAATCTATATAAAAATTGTCATTCATTGTTCCGTCCAGATTCACAATGCAGCAACATTAGTTTAAAATGTAGTGTTTTTTAATGATATTTATAATTCTGTTTGTGTGAAATACCTATTTAATTATTTGTTGATTACACAAATATTTTAAATCCTAGGTATTAATTTTTATAGTATCTAAGTGGGTAATTATTCATTTACACAATTTGATGTATTAAAATAATAACTCTTCTTATGATCGTGTTTTTTTTCTAGTCATTACATACGACTAAATCTACAGCTGAAATTTTGGGAAATAGATATGACCTTAAATCACATTTTCTTCCTACTATCCTCCTACGCAATCTACCTTTTCTTCTCCTACTCCTTCCATTTCTTGTTCTTCTTCTTAACAACAGTGTAACCAAAATAACAAGATCATATTATTTATAAATAGTAATAGTAATAATAATAATAATAATAATAATAATAATAATAATAATACTAATAACAATAATATTAATGATAATAATAAATAATAATAATTTTGATAACAATAATAAAATATTTATAACAATAAGAATTATGAATATTTAAAATAATAGCAACAACAACAACAACAATATTTAATACATGTTATATCAATACCCATTTCTTTGCAATTTCTCTAAGCTACACATGCTATTTTCTCCATTTATTCCTTCAGATGGTCATAAGTGCTGTTCGTCAGCTGTGCTCATACTAGCTGTTTTTTCTGTTATTGATTTGCTTGCTTGTTGGGTTTTAAAAAAAAGTATTTTTATAACTTGAAGCGTTCCCAGTGTGTCAATGCCTCAATTCCTATTTGTAATTTTTCAGCTTCAGTCAAAACATGAATTTTTTCTTCCTTACAAAAAAACATTATTGTTGCTATAATTCTAGGTTTTTATCATGTCCCACTGGACTGGATGTATTTCATGGGTTTTGTATTTTATTTACAGAATGATACAGTCATGTAATTTCATGGCACTGATTAAAAACTGTTTATGACATTTTTTGCTGAACTTGTAATAATAATAATAATAATAATAATAATAATAATAATAATACTAATAACAATAATATTAATGATAATAATAAATAATAATAATTTTGATAACAATAATAAAATATTTATAAAAATAAGAATTATGAATATTTAAAATAATAGCAACAACAACAACAATATTTAATACATGTTATATCAATACCCATTTCTTTGCAATTTCTCTTAGCTACACATGCTATTTTCTCCATTCCTTCAGATGGTCATAAGTGCTGTTCGTCAGCCGTGCTCATACTAGCTGTTTTTTTCTGTTATTGATTTGCTTGCTTGTTGGGTTTAAAAAAAAGTATTTTTATAACTTGAAGCGTTCTCAGTGTGTCAATAGTTTATTTATTATATTGTCCAATTAAGCAATATATAAATTACAATAATTCGCCAAAATTACAATGCAAATATAAAATACTAAGAATCATAGTAAAGTTTGAGCTAATAGCAGCTAAATTAAAAACGAAGTAATAATTAAACATAATGTATCATTGAGAATAACAAGCAAACAAAATGGTATCATTACTGATGACCTCAATTTTATTCTGTTATAATTCAGGCCTAATAGCTGGGGACGAAGTATACCTGATTGTAGAGTTTTTATCACGATCGTTGCCACCCATTTCTACGTTGACTATATCAGTTTAGGGTGAGAAAAGCTACCGTCCACGACCAGCTGCTTGTAGTGACATTTTTTTAATAATGAAAATCAGTTTGCACAGCCTGTACTGTAGTTTCACATGAACGTACTATAAATATTGATGTTAAAGAATTTTCTTTGGTAGATAATGACAACAGTCGAAGAAAAAATAAATATCTTCATAAATAGTAATCTGTGGGCCAATTGTTTGGCTTACACTAGTAATTTCCGAACAAGAACAACAAAGAAACAATTTTTATGTGACTCACTATTAGTTCAAACTTAATGACATTAAGCATTTACAATTGTAGAAGTAATAAATAATAATAATGCAATATTTACAGAAAGTATGAAACAAATAATTCAAACCAGGGGGGGGGGGGGGGGGGGGGCAGGCTGAATGACGCAGCGGGGGGGGGGGGGGGGGGTCTGGCTGAAGCAGTGGAGCGCTAGGCTTTTATTCGGTGATTGTACCAAAACCGGACTACATTATTTGCCTGATTTCGTCATTTGATGGTTAGGTCGGTGTCGGTTCAATTTGATTGACAGAGTCAGAAGTTCTGATATTATCGCTGTCTCTGTGTAGCAGGAGGTACTACCCCCCTCCCCTCTTCCTATCTTTCTCTCTGTACCTCTCTTTCTCTTGATCCGATTACTTTCTCTCTACTCACTTTCTCCACCATCCTGCGATAGTTAATTATTCATGTTACAATTTAAATTAAAAAAAAAATAAATACAATTTCTACAAAAATGTGCATACGACATCTAGCCATATTTTAGCTAGAAGCCATCATACTGTTTTATATGTAAATAGTTTGTTGAGCCATAGAAAATTGCCGTGTATGTATTGAAAGAGTAAAACTTAAACCGAAGTCTGTATACCTTATCATGTTCCATACCAAAATTTGGTCTTTTCTTGTTTAGAGTTCCACTTTTGGTTCCATGAACTCTGATTCCTCCGTTTCTCCTAGATCTGAATAACTCTGATTCCTCCGTTTCTCCTAGATCTGCAAATCATATAATTATCATTTAGTATGTAGGCCTACTTACTGAGATATGATTCTCTTTCTTTTAAATCACAATGTATTTACCAGTTCTCAAAATTGTAGATAAATTCCGTAAAATTTTCCCCAATGATATTCACCGTTTTTCGGAAAAAGCAGAAAGAACTCGCAGAACCATTAACTCTATTCCATAATGAGTTTGATGAATGCGGAATCTCAAACAGGCATTGTTTAGTTTTCAGAGGCACAATGTCATTATGATATACAGAAGGAAGAGGAAAGTAGATCTTTAATTTTTTTTTATGATATGGTTAGACTAGTCCTGGATGTTTCCCAACAGCGGAATTCAGTGCCGCACGATTATATTGCACTGCATTTTTGCCTTCATGGCGACTCACCGCCGATCAGATAATTATGCAAGGTGAAGGAGTTTGAGAGACAGAACGTTTAGATACCAGCGTGGTGCTACAGCTGACCTACCGTCTAGAGGTGTAAGGTAATCCCCCTCGTTACCGCCCAACTGTTGCGTTTGGAAGGTGTGAACCGTATAGTAATCAGCATGTAGGGGTGTAAGGCTGGAATACTGGACATCCGTCATCTGTATGTATGATCCAGATTCGTCGTCGTTAAGACATTGTTCTGCGATGACATCTGCCTGTGATGGTTCCACATTTGCAGGGCGATTAGAAGTTTCATTCGGGTAAATTTTCTCCACTATCTTGTCATAAGGGTCAAAATCAATCGCATAAGGATGCATGGCTTCGTTCTCTTGGTCTGATGACCGGATGCAGTCGTAATGTGAGAATGGCTCTGTTGGTATGGCCCTATGGTCCGGTGTAGTGGAGGATTTGCCTGTTTTTGGCTCACTCACATTGTCGTCGATTGGAGCGTGCACACGATTTTTCCGACGACGTCCTTTGCAGATACGCCTGTGGAATCAAATAAAAAAAATAAAAAACTAAGGGCTAGCTGCTTCATTAATCAGCGGTATGTTGACTGTTTCTCCTGTAAGGCTACATTAAATGAGAAGCTCGAATTATTATTTGTTTTTGTAAAGTTTCATCGACAGGATATCAAGATACAGCAGGTGGTCGAGTTAGTTTCGCGCCTCATGTCTATCACAAAACGTGAGGCTTGTCTTTTCAATGCCCACCGTCCTCACCCTGAACAAAATACAATATACGCTTGAGTGTGTGAGAACTGTATCATACTGACAGATGGGTAAAAATTGATGAACAAGAATAGATTTCCATATGTTTTAGTTTGTCGTAATTCAATATCTGAAAATTATATGTTTATAGTAATACATTTGAAAAAAAAAATGCTTTTCCTTTTATTTTTTCCTCAAGGTGCTTCCCGATCACACGCTTTCTTATTGAATCACAGTCCCCACCGTTGTACTTTGCATTTTCTTATATGTGACACCAGGCAGACATGTAATTCAGCAAGGTTTTATCTACATAATTATACACTGAGTTGGAAAGTAATTTTTGTGTGCAGGCAATAAAACTGACACAATGACATTTGATGGATCATAACAAAGCTACCTCGTCAGAGCTTATAACAGTGCAAAAAATGAATTCCACACCCAACCTAAGTGGTAACTGAGTTAACAAAAACTGCATGACAACAAAGATGAAAGGCAAATACTTTACCTATTATAATACTTTAAAAAAAAAGATCTATCACTTTCACTGTCCACCACCGCTGGACAGTTCCTTTAATATGCTTTGTTCTACGTGGGCAGAATCATTTGTGTCCTTAATTAGACGAAACATTTACTACCAAAAGACGCATAGGCACCAAAATGTT
>RQTK01000761.1:124289-135570 GCA_003991915.1 Elysia chlorotica | reverse complement strand
TATTATTATAATAATCATTTTTATTTACATTTTATTTTTAATTGTTGTTGTTGTTGTTGTTGTTGTTGTTATTGTTGTTGAGAAATAGAAATTAAAATTAACACTTTCAATTAACCGACTGTGATATCAGTAAACACCACAGTTCCGTGTGATTCAATTAAGTAAATTTAGTAAGATTGATATATAGTTGAGATAAATCCAAGAATGTTTTTATAAGGATTTTTCTAATGTTTTCGGTGTAGATCATCTCATGCAATGATTTAAGTTTGACAAATGAAGAACTGACGCTGCAAGCAGTTGTCCCCCGTGTATCCGGACGCACAGCCAGACGGGCAGCCCCCAGTGCTGACGAAACAGCCTTGACCTTCCGCGCAGTTACAGACATGCTCACACTCTAGACCAAAACTGCCGGCAGGGCACGCCGCCTCTAGGGTAAGGAAGACAAAACAATTAGTTTGGGGGAATAGTTTTCAGAACGCTTAAAAAGCCAAAGCCAAGTTCTGCTCTCTCTTCTTAACGTGTGTCTTAAAAAATTAGCTGAAGAAAAGCAAGATTATGCTCTCTCTCTCTCTCGTTTTCGCCACAAATCGTTGCAGCTGGAAGATTACGTTATGAATGGTAATTACAATTGTGTATCATTATAAATTTAGCAGCAACCGTTTAGATGATTTTTAATAAAAAAATAAATTTATAAACCAAATAATAGTTAATTTTTAGATGTCTAGAACAATAATTAGATATCAAAGAAAGTTCTGGTGAGTTCTTTTGTCCTGCTTGTTTATTTTTTATGAGATGTCTTGAAATCATTCAAATCACATTCTATGTTTGCTTTTATGCTTTTATTTACAAAACGAATTGGCTGAGCCGTCCGTTTCGTTGCTTGCAACATATGAATTTTCACATTAAAAAAAAAACAAGAATTATCTAGAGATTGTTAATTAACTTAAAACGTATTTGAGGAAACACTAACCACCGAACACCATAACCTCGCAAAACAATAATGATGAGATAATGCGTTGAGATATTGCTTGGATCATAACTTTTTCCACGGGCCAGTTAATGACCATCACCATGGAGATCTGACGGGATGCCTTAGGGATCGATTCTATATGCATGTAACTGGATTGGCTATCTGGCGCAGAATATGCCCTCAGTTGGAATTGATCAGGGCGACGTGACTCTTGATATGAATCTGCGAATAGCAAGGGTGATAATTTTACCATAAGTTTGGCAATAAAGATGAAAACTGAATTTAAGAATTTAGAATGCTTAAAAAAAGATCCAGTGCTTAAGATATGTTCTACAAACATGATTATTTAGAGTGACAAAATATCAATTAAAAAGGTAGAATTTTCCTTTAGTTTAAAACCCCCCAAAAACGTGTGAATATGAGGGTGCGACAGAGACAGGGAGTCATACAGACAGAGAGAGAGAGAGAGAGAGAGAGAGAGAGAGAGAGAGAGAGAGAGAGAGAGAGAATAATGAGAGAAAGATGAGTGAAGAGTGAGAAAGACAGAGAGAGAGTAATGAGAGAGATGAAGAGAGAGAGAGACAGAGAGAGACTGTAGACAAAGAGAAAGATACAAGGACAGACAGACATACCATCAAATAGGTAATAAAGAGAGAGAGAGAGAGAGAGAGAGAGAGAGAGAGAGAGAGAGAGAGAGAGAGAGAGAGAGAGAGCGAAAGAGAGAAAGAGAGAGATATAGATATATAGAGACAAGAGACGAAACAGAAAAATCAACAAACAGAAAATACCAAACTACCTTAGTACGAACAAACAATATCACCGAGTTTAAAGATCAGAGAAAAAAAATGTGCAAGGGCTGTTTTGGACATGTGTTTGGATTGTGTTAATTTCTTGGTCGATCGCTTCGACGTAAACGCTAGGAATTTGATGTGGAGCTATTATTAGTACCTTACACAGAGGAGTTACAAAATTGAATGTGTGATAAAACATCTAAGTCTTAGAAAAAGAGGCTTACAATGAGTCACACATGTAGCGAAAAAGAATTACCCGGTAGCAAGCATCTAGAACTGCCGCTGGTTGGGAGGCTTGCGTGTTTCAATGACACCTAGAGCTATGATGGCTAGAGATTTGTCAGAGTCACGCAAACAAGACAGATTGAAATATAGAGACCAGACTAAGAGCACTCATTGGCCCTCCAGGTTGGGGGTTGAGAATGGGGCCAACAACCCCCTCTCGTAAAAATAACTCACTGCTACAGAAACCGCAACAGATATCCTTAAAACCTACTTGGTTGAGGAAGAGTCCTTTCCTGTAGAGCTCATGGCGTGAATTGGTTAAAGCCTTAGGGAAGCCGGTGTGCCGACAACTCTTCTGACGACCAAAAACAAGACCAGTATAGGGACCTGGAACATAAGAACCCCGCATGAAACTGGAAGAACCGCACAAGTATGTCGAGAAATAAACAAGTACAACTTGATGATATTGGGCCTCTGTGAAACCAGATTGTCAGAGACAGGAAGAACACGACTAGCCAATGGAAGTACCTTGATTCATTCTGGAAACGAAGAAGGTCAAGCACCCACACATAGAGTAGTACTACTTATGGCACCCGAGGCAACACATGCTCTGTTGTCTTGGAAACCTGTATCACCAAGAATTCTCACTGCAAGATTCAAATTGAAGGGCAAAAGAGTCACCATCACCCAGTGCTATGCTCCCACAAATGTAGCAGACATCGAAGACAAAGTGAACTTGTATGAACACGCCCAGACGGTGATCGACAAAGTCCCAAAGAGAGACATGAAAATATTGTTGTGAGACCTAAACGCTAAAGGAGGCACCGACAACACGATCATATAGCACATTATGGGAATCTAGTATTGGAAAACAGAACGACAATGGAGAATTCTCCACTGAGTTTTGCTCCTTTAATGACCTGACTAATGGAGGCACTTTATTCCCGCAACAAAACAATCCACAAAATGACATGGATCTCCTCCGACAGCAAAACCGGAAACCAAATAGACCACATCACAATCAGCAGAAAATGGAGACGGAACTTGCACGATGTTAGCGTGAAACGTGACACAGATGCAGTACTTAAGATCAAGCTCAAGGCTTTCAACGACAGCGTTGGACGATCAGCAAATACGTATAATGTACAGTGCCTAAGAGAGAAACAGAAATCAGAGCATTTCAGTGTGCTCTCCCTACTACCAGAAGAAACAATTGATGAACAGTGGCGAAGCCTGCGAGAGACCTGGAAGGAAACGTGTTCAACTGTTTTGGGCAAGAAGATCAGGAAACACAAGGAGCGGATCTGAACTGACACTTGGACATGCATCACGGAAAGAAAGAACTGATCAACCAGGCACAGGGCAAAGAGTAAAAACGCACACTACAAGCTCGTTACTGGGAGGAGAATAGAGTGGTGAAGATAAGTCCAGGAAAAACAAACGAAATTACATAGAGGAGCTGACAACACAGTCAGAGGATGCAGAGGGCCAAAGAAATATGAAAGACTCTATGAAATCACTAGGACTCTCGAGGAGGAACAGAAACCTTAGCCGGCCCGTCAAAGACAAGAATGGAAACTCGAATCCTGGTGCAGAAGAACAGAAGACAAGATGGGCAGAGCACTTAAAGGAAACACTCAACAGACCTGTCCCACTTGCCCCACCAGATATCCCAACACCAACTGAGCTCCTTGACATCAACACTAACCCTCCTAGCAGGGCAGAGATCGCCAAGGCCAATAAGTCTCTCAAGTCAGGAAACGCAGCAGACGCAGACGGTATACCGCCTGCGGCTATTATGGCTGACATACAGACCTCAACTGACATGCTGCACCCACTACTATGCAAGATCTGGGAACGGGAATAAGTTCCAAAAGAATGAAAAAGAGGACACCTTATAAAGCTGCCCAAGAAGTGGGACTTACCATGTTGTGGTAACTGGCGAGGAATCACAGCCCTGGCAAAGTTTTGACAAGAATCATGCTAGAGAGGCTGAAGACTACCCTGGACAAGAGACTCCAAGATGCGCAGGCAGGCCTCCAACAAGATCGTTCGTGCTCAGAATACATAGTTACCATGCACATCATCATCGAACAGTCACTGGAGTAGCACACCCCTCTGTATGTAGTATTTGTTGACTTTCAAAAGGCATTCGACAGCGTCGACCAAGATGTCATTTGGAGACTGATGTACCACTATGGCTTTCAACCAAAGTTCGGCACCATAATTCAAAAACTTTCTAAAGACACCACTTGTCAAGTCATCCACGATGGTAAACATACGGAACCCTTCAACGTAAAAACAATCTTCCTTATGGTGGTTGACTGGGTTATGCGAAAGTCAACTACAGACCAGAGGGTGGACCTTCATAATGGGGCAAATGGGGCTGGATAGGACACACACTTCGAAAGCCTGTATCCAACCTCACAAGACAAGCCATGGAGTGGAACCCTCAAGGTAAACGCAAAGTCGGACGCCCGAAGCAGACTTGGCGGCGAAGTACCGATGCTGAGATAAAGGCCGCTGATAATACATAGGCCGAGCTGAAGAGACTAGCCAGAACCGAGTTCGGTGTAGGGGATTGGTGACAGCTCTATGTTCCATAGGGAATCAAGAGGCTTAAATTAAACTAAACTAAACTAACTATGTATAACACTGTGCGAAAACTGGAACAAGAAGAGAATCAAGACAGAGCGTGTCAAGAAGCAAACAAACAAACAAAAAGAAAAAAAAAAAGAAACTGTGCATATGGCGAGCAGGAGCAGTCAAAATCAACAAGCTCACAAAGAGGAAATACTTTATGAAAAAGATTGAATCATTAAAAAATACCTGGAAATTTGTTGTGCCTTGATAACCATGAATGAAAAACTAAGAAAGTAACCACAAGGGAAGCAATTAATGAACAAAGCGATGTATACGATATGCAGAGGAAAATAGGATAATTGTGGGAAAAGCAGTCGGAGTAAAAGCAATTAGTCGAAAGCAGTTATGGATGCAGATAAAAGCTGAAATGGAAATTCAGTCATCAAGATTATCAGTTAAAGAGTAATTGAAAGACATAAACAGGTATGGAAAATATTAATGATCTGTGTAGCAGCCTTGCCTTCCGGAAAGGTAATTGTGACTGCACTTATGTATGAGATTGGTTTTAGATGCACAGTCCACCAGCTTCGCTCTTGATATGGTAGCCATGGCTCAGTCTGAAAGCATGTGTCTTCAGGCTGGACATAATTCCCATCGATTCCTCCATCAACTGCATTTTCACTAGCCCAGCCTTCATAAACAGATGATTGTTGGGTACTTTGTTTCAAAGCCACATTCCGTCCTGAAATTAAAAGAGTAATTCTGTTGCGAGGGGTGAGTTTATTAAACACTGTTCTTTAACATGCTTTGTAAAACATTTATTTAAGGAAAAAATGGCTTGGTCTTCATTCTGTTTGAAAAAGACGTTCTCCTTCAACCTTTTCTTCTTCTTCTTCTTCTTCTTCTTCTTCTTCTTCTTCTTCTTCTTCTTCTTCTTCTTCTTCTTCTTCTTCTTCTTCTTCTTCTTCTTCTTCTTCTTCTTCTTCTTCTTCTTCTTCTTCTACCTTCCTTTCTTTTCTACCTTCCTTTCTCTTCTATCTTCCTTTCTCTTCTATCTTCCTTTCTCTTCTATCTTCCTTTCTCTTCTACCTTCCTTTCTCTTCTATCTTCCTTTCTCTTCTATCTTCCTTTCTCTTCTATCTTCCTTTCTTTTCTATCTTCCTTTCTCTTCTATCTTCCTTTCTCTTCTACCTTCCTTTCTCTTCTATCTTCCTTTCTCTTCTACCTTCCTTTCTCTTCTATCTTCCTTTCTCTTCTACCTTCCTTTCTCTTCTATCTTCCTTTCTCTTCTACCTTCCTTTCTCTTCTATCTTCCTTTCTCTTCTACCTTCCCTTCTTCTTCTTCTTCTTCTTCTTCTTCTTCTTCTTCTTCTTCTTCTTCTTCTTCTTCTTCTTCTTCTTCTTCTTCTTCTTCTTCTTCTTCTTCTTCTTCTTCTTCTTCTTCTTCTTCTTCTTCTTCTTCTTCTTCTTCATCATCATCATCATCGTCTCATGTCTTCTGTTGCTTTTTTTTTCAATAATTACGTTTTGCTTCTTGTTCTTCTTAGAATTTTCGAGTTTTATCCCTTCGTTTTTAGATACTCGAAAGGTTGTGTAAAGATTATAAAAGCTGTTCTGACTAGAGTTTAGAACGAATGCGTCTTACCTCCACTGATATATAGCGAGCACAGGTTCCTCACACTTCGCCCAATTAGGACCACGCTACTGACCCTGGTTTTATTACTAGGAATGCACCATATGTCCATTATCTTCTCAGCAACGAATGCACTTTTTTGAGTGTCACAGATTCCCAGTCGCGTAGAACCGTCAACGGTCTGATATCTCAACATTAAGTCTCCTAAATGCTCTGGGTGAAGAAAATAAGCGCATAGAGTTAAAGGTGTAGTTAAATATTTATTTTACAACCATGTTTTATGGGTTATACTTTTCTTTCCACTCAAGTGCTTATTGCAATCGTATTTACCAAAAGCCGCCATTGATGTTGTTGTTGGTATTGTTATTATTGTTGTTGTATTTGGTGCTGGTGGTGGTGGTCTGCTGTAACTAATATTGTTGTCGTTGTTGATGTTATTGTTACTACTGTTATTGTTTACTGTTTGGAACCCTACTACTATGTGGCGTGTGATTTAATTATTTGGAGAATTTCTGTGATAACGGGTGAGGATAGTCGAGATTTCCTCTAACTATATCTGTCAATGTTTTAAAAGGCCACGAGTGACTCAGTAGTGCCTGTGATTTCATTAGAGAAAAAGCAATTATGGGGTGGCCTATATTTTTAATTCAGTCTTTGACAATGCAAGATGGAAACAGGTTAAATTCTATCAATCTTGTGGGTGTATGGTGGTCATCTTTCTTTATATACGCAGAGTCTTGGGTAAAGTATTTGATATAACACACACACACACATATGTGTGTGTGTGAGTGTGTGTGAGAGAGAGAGTAAGAAGAAAGTACGTCTAGTTATGGTCTGTTAAGATTAGATTTAAAAAATGAACTACTCACAATTCATCCACAATCATAACCCACTGATACACTTTAGTGTGTCCATTGATCGACAATATAAAAATTTTACTGTAAGATTTGTATAATTTTTTATACACAGTTTAAGGATGGAAAAAAATTCAAGATACATTGTTAATAAATAAATAAATGTATAAAGATTCCACCTGGATCATTGACCACCACTCTAACCCAGGTGAGTGGATAGGGCGTGTCCAGTCGGGCAGTGATACTATTAGCTATCGACGTCTTGTCAGTGCATGTGTTATCGTCCTGATCGATCAGCCTTTGAGTAACCGTATCCCATGCAATAGGTAGAGAATCTGTGGAAAATGGCGATACAAAGCGATGTCATTAAAAATGAGATTGTCCAATTTATTGATATGTATAAACTGCATATACTTTATTTGGTATCACACACACACAAACACGCCCCATCAATTACTGCTTTTAAGAGCGGCAGTATTAGTAGTAGTATTCGTAGTAGTATTCGTAGTAGTAGTAGTAGTAGTAGTAGTAGTAGTAGTAGTAGTAGTAGTAGTAGTAGTAGTAGTAGTAGTAGTAGTAGTAGTAGTAGTAGTAGTAGTAGTAGTAGTAGTAGTAGTAGTAGTAGTAGTAGTAGTAGTAGTAGTAGCAGTAGTAGCAGCAGCAACAAGAGTAGTAGCATAAGTTATTTTTAACATTAATAGTTGTATGTTACGTTTTCAACGATATCCTTTTAATTCCTAGATGACCACTTACTCTATTATGTTCTATTTTACAACAACAATTTGACGGGATTTGCTCTGTAAATGAAAACAAACTTTTCCTAGGTTTTGGCCCGAAATGCTTACAGTACTGGCAGGCGGGCCCGAACCAGCTTGGGTCACATCCATTGGAGCAGAACCCTCTTTCGTCACAGCCAGCATCTTCCCGGCAGTGGCACTGGAACTGGCATCGATCTCCAAACCACCCCTTGTCGCAGTTGTCTGCAAGAGAGATGTACAAGTATACACAATCTGTGTTCAAGTTTAACGTCTCTTTGGCCTCCAGGAGGATCCGATACACGAAAACCTTGTCGATCACATTATACTGTCGCTAAACAATAGCAAGGGCGGCCAGAGCGGGACTCGAACCCAAGAGCTTCCGCAGAGAAGGCGCGCCCTACAGTGTTCTTCGTTGGACAGAAGTTCTCTCCGTGTTTTACGTTTTTATAAGACCCCAGGGAGGATCCTATACAGCGACGGGCCGAGATTGACGTTAGAAAAATTAACGTGTTGCCACACACGAGGCAGTGCGCGGATAACTGGACCCCTGTCACACCCAGTCAGATTATACTAACACCGACCCAACCAGACGGCGGCAAAATCCCACAACAAAGTGTGCACGCTCGTGGGTTTTGATTTGCGGACTTCACGATTGAAAGGGGACCAACGCTCTATGTCCATAATATAATGTGACCGGCTGAGACAGGAGTCCTGGCATCTCCGTGTGGCAGCTCGTGAAATTAGCAGACATCAGTCTTGTGCAATACGTTTTGCTGCAAACATTTTTAAGGATGTCAACTTAAACAAAAAAATATTTTTTGCCGTTCAACCAAAAACAACATCTTACTCATACATGACAAATAACAAAAGATACTGTGCAACGAATCTTAGCCAGTAACGACCCAAAAAAGAGCACGAAAATATATCACTTGATTCTTTTGTATAAGTAGTGTTTTTTTTTCTTCTGGAACTGTCCCTCCCTTAGAAATTGTAAAATTGTAACATAAAACATCTCCAGATATTTGGAACCTTGCTGGAGATACAAAAGGAGAAAACATCATTTTACACAAAAGTTTTTGGTACTCAAAACATATTATTCAACACGTCGTAATCCTTCATATTCGTTAAGACGAGTCCTAAACTTACCACACCGTAATACTCATACTTTTAAATGCAAAAACGCAAATCGCCTTCACTTTTAACTACATAAGGTAGTTTGTATAATATGTTACTACCCATCTTGTTCCAAAATATTACGTGGATCTTTGTTTTAACTTATAACAGAATAACGATTATATATATATAGTAGACAAAAGTAGACAATACCAAACCTCAGTGAGCAGCTGTTGATGCCCACTCTTGGTCTTTATTATAAATTGACTAAAGGATATATGAAACATGACAAAATTTGTTTTTATAAAGAAGGAATGGTAGAGTCTTATTAAGTATTTTGGGGATAAAGACGTCTCTCTTTCTCTTTCTCTCTCCCTCTCTTTCTCTCTTTCTCTCTCTCTCCCAACCCATACTTCTCCATATTAACTCCGAGTCCTGGGTAAAAGAGATGCCCTACGTGACATATTCACCGTCTTACGCGTAAAGATCTAATATTATACCAAAGAGGCCAACTAAAATGACTGCGAGGAAACAGACAGAAATTATACTTTCTAAAAAGCAAACTGATTGTTGATGGTACCAACATCCAAAATTCTCTCACAGGAGGTCGCCGCCAACTGAAGGCCAACCGTCGAGTGTCCCAACACATTCGGCAACCGCAAAGCGCTACGCGGGCTTTTCACCCAATATATAAATAATTATTGGGTTCTATCAATTAGATGGACTCTTTATAATAATAATAATAATAATAATAATAATAATAATAATAATAATCTGTGTTTACATGACGCTTTTTCTCAACAAAGCCAAGCTCAAAGCACTTTGCACAAACTATTTTGCAAGCACGCGTATGCATAAATTGTAAAACGGCTGATTAAATACAAAAACATAAAACCTAACTAATCAAGTTAGAATAAACATTATAGTATTAAGATCATACAAACAGCTATCCTTTAATGTGCATTAAAGCCTTTGTCTAAAAAGATGTGTCTTTAATTTAGATTTAAAACACTCTATAGAACCTACAGCTTTCACATCGTATGGTAAGTCGTTTCAGATTTGATCGCGTTGATAGGGAAAGGACCTTTGTCCAAAATTTATATGTTTAAATCTAGGTTTTACAAGAAGGCCTTTGGCAGATGAACGCAATTCTCTGACTGGGGTGTAGGGACTTACTAGAGGTAGAATGCACAAACAAGACGTAGCTTATGTCTCGTCGTATATTATAAGAATAAGAAGGCTTTCTACAAGACATTAGCCACGCCATGTTTGTGCATTCTACCGTAGGCCTAGGTCTGAGATATTAATGAACACACAAGCTTGTTGGTGGCATGAGTCGACAAGTACGATCTATTATGAGATATATTCCTCAAGTCTAAAAAGCATGTTTGGCGAAAATTTGAAATATGGCTGCTCACTGTCATGTTCGAATCCATGTAGACAGCTTGGTTTCGGATGCACACATGAACACAACTTTTTAAATTTTGGCACATGACAGTTTCACTGTCCATTCCTAAAACTTTTATTACCCATGAACATGTAGACAATAAATGTTGTGAAAAATTATTTTTGGGTTCCTGAAAAAATACATCATTAATTTTTTACAGCTGAGTTAACATCACAGGAGTGTCAAGAGACTATGAAGAAGCTCCTTGAACTCTTAAACACTTATTTAGACCTTGCTATCAACAAGTTCACTTCTATGTTTTATCAACGTGCCCGCACAATTACAAAAACCATAACAGCTGGTTGTAGTAATATATTCAAAGTGGTTTGATAAAGATAGCCTGTGTTTAAGAAAAAAGTCAGAAAACCTTTTGTGTAAATATCAAAACACTCGTAACAAACACGACAAATTCAACTATGTTACACCCAGAACATGGGTTGGGGTTTGTTGGGTTGGTTTAACGTCCAACAGCAGCACTATATCGGCTATATTGTGGACGGGCCCAAGACGAACGTCTGACAATTTTATGTGCTGCCACACACGAGACAGGGAGGGGATACCATGACTCCTGTCTCAGCCGGTCACATTGTACTGACCAGTAGGGAACGCAACAGCCAGGAGTCCCTTTTTAAAAAATATTTCTTTTTCAAAAACACCTGTCAAGTTAGAATCTGTTACCCAACCACAATTATGCATTATCGTGATTTTTAGTAATGTTGTTATGTATTCTTTGTATTTTGTATAATGTTTATGGTGTATGTTTTTATATGCTTTCATCTTCAATAATGTAAACTGCTTTGATGCCTCGGTGGAGAGCGCTAAATAAATAAAATTATTATAATTATTATTATTATTATTATTATTATTATTATTATTATTATTATTATTATTATTATTATTAATACTA
>RQTK01000761.1:61405-123928 GCA_003991915.1 Elysia chlorotica | reverse complement strand
ATTTTAAAATAAGACTGTCCGACATGATTGTTTAAACAAACTTGGTCTGCCAACTTATTAAAGAAACAAAGTATGATGTTCTATTCTTCATTTAAATCCTGGATCTGTATTAAAACATATCTGTTGAAGAATGGGTTTCCAACAAACTTAAAAACTGCTTTAGCAAGATTTTGACTTGGAAATGAATTGGCATAAATTTAGATATTCAAAAGATATCGCTACTCTGCAATTAATGTGTCCAGTAGGTTACACAGACGAAAAAAAATAGATTAAAAAAAAAATTTGTAAAGCATACGAGGAGCTTCGAATTACCACGCACATCCCTCCTAAATACCTTTCCATTAGAAATAGAAGTAAATTAAGTGTTCTAATGTCAAATAACAATCTTTATTCAAATATTGCCATCTATATACAGCTTGTGTCAAAACTAAGAAAACTTTAGATATACCCGGTAAGTGAAACTTTCAACGCATTAGGCAACAGTGTCGCAGATGTCCTTTTTGGATTGTGTATATCAGCCTTTTGTATAATGCAGTTTTTTTTAATTTCTTATTTCATTGTTATCTTGATAATATGAAATGTTATTTCGGATAAATTATAATTATTCTCCCTGATCTGTATAATAGTGTTGCGTTTTTGTTTTCCCTTTTTCTGTTCTTGAAAATTTTGGAATAAATTACCTAGTCTCCTTTAGCGTAAAATATCAGCAATAATGTCAAATTGAAACCTCGGTTATAACTAAGAGTTACTATCAAAAGCTTCATAAATTGAATGAAAGTACTGAGATAATTAAATCAAACGTGATGTTACCATTCCAATGCCTTTTTGTTGGACATTGTAAAATTGTATTTCTTACCATGTTTGTTTATGGTGAGAAGCTTAACGAACCAATAAACATCAATCAACCAATCTCTCTCTTTTCTCTCTCTTTCTGTCTCTCTCTTTATCTCTTTCCCGGCATTTTTCTTTCTGTCTGTCATCCATTCTTTCGTCTTTTTTCTTCTTTCTCAGCATTACTTCTGGTTCAATAATTCTTCCTCTCAATCTTATGCTAGCTTACCTTCTTTTTTTACCAAAGGCTTGTAACTTATCTCTCTCTCTCTCTGTCTCTCTGTCTCTCTCTCTGTCTCTCTCTGTCTCTCTCTCTCTCTCTCTCTCTCTCTCTCTCTCTCTCTCTCTCTCTCTCTCTCTCTCTCTCAATGTTTTACTTATATCCCATTATACAGGGAAGTTTGCGCCTGGTGCTGAATTCAATGCCTTTCAAAAATTCTATATGATTATCATCTTACAACTTGAACCTTTCCCGAATCTTGCTCGACACATAATATTTTATCAAGGCTCTTCAGGCAACCGTCTCAACCAAAAGACAATAAGAGGAAAAATCCCAAAAGAAACCTTTTGATTTTACATTGTCACTTATAGCGTAGCGTATTTACTATTGTTTTTTTTTATATTTGTTTCAACAACCAAAAAAGCATTCTCTAAAACTTGGAAACTTACTATTATTAATTTACTTTGATATCATAATACTACATGAATACATTTTACATATTATAATGATGTATAATTCAGGTTATATAGTCAATTTTTTATTCGTTGTTATTTTAGAGACATAATTATTACTTAAAGGCAACTTGTTTTTACCCTAAAGAAAGACTATAGCTACTTGTATAGAGCACATTTGCACTCACTGTTGTATTGATAGAAGTTATAGCTGGTCACCAATGCACTGAAGAAAATTATTCCGTTGGCGTAGGGTCTCAGTTTGAAACAATTGAGAAACAAAGAAATTCCGAACTTGAACACCATCATTTTGATGTGATAGAGTGAGAATGATATTCATTCATAAAACAATCGACAATAGTAACTCCTGCTTCAAAACGCTGAAATGATTAAAACGTGTAGCTTTTACTCGAGCTTGCATCAAAAGAGAAACAAACTAAACAGAATGGTTAAGTAGTCCTTGCACGGTTTTTCAAGCACCGCTGCTACTATCCGGGTTGGCAACACGTACTTTTATTTCAGTCAGCTCCGTTATGAGCACAAGGCTGCTTAAGTGCAATGTACTTGTCCCACGCCTATTGTTACAATGTTATGACAGATTTAGTTTGTGAGCTTGAAGTGAGCTGCTAGCGCTCACCCCAGTCATCTCATAGCACTGCTCCTCTTTAACATGTTCAGAATGAACATCCTTCTGGTATTTTTTTAAATTATATTTAGAAGACACACTTCTTGTTTGCATAATTTTAATACCCATTGTTGAGTAAAGTATTTTGTCGTTAATGTCTACTATAAAGCCAGGCTGATTCTAGCATCAGTAAAGAAGCATGCACAATATTAAACCGGTGCAAGCCTGTTGAATCGAAGTGACGGATAATCTATTTCAATACGGTATCCTTTTAGTCTCAATACTGTTTAAGTAAAATGGGACTTTCAATTGGCCATCTTTCTCAGTACTGGTTCAATGGTGTGAAGCAGGGAGAGAAAGTAGGCGGAAATAATACATGGCGTAAAACTAGTAATTTTTGCTGTTGTTAAATTTATATGTGCTGTGCTGTTCTCTCTTTTTCATTAGCATACATTGAAAGAATGCATCGACAGAAGACATAGTAATACGTTCCACGGCTAGCCGTGTTGTCCAAGTTAATGATGTTACAAGTGGTATATATATTGTATTTCAACTTTCAAAAAGGTTTTGGTAATTTACTGAACAGGGATTCTCTCTCTCTCTCTCTCTCTCTCTCTCTCTCTCTCTCTCTCTCTCTCTCTCTCTCTCTCTCTCTCTCTGTCTCTCTCTGCTCCCTAGTGTGAGTGTGTGTGTGTGTGTGTATATGTATATATATATATATATATAGTTTTTAAAAAGTACGATTAAATAAACGTGCTCAATTAGTTTCAGAGCTAGGTAATACAAATGATTGATCTTTACTTAGGCCCTACATTAATGTTTGGAGACGAGGGCTCCTCTCGGAATATTGGTTTAAAAACGTTTACGTACGTCATGATCAATTATTTGTATATATATATTATATTTTTTGCCCAGCAAATTCCCTAAGCAAAACCAAAAAAGATCATATGAATTTGAAATATGTTTTAAATTAACCAGCATACATCGATCTTTGGATTAAAGCATGAGGGTCACCCAGGACGCCTGGCGATCTTCTATGGAAACCGAATTAGGAAAAGTCGATCCCATCCAACCAAAGGCCATAACTGAAAAAGTCCGCCCGGCAATACTATCTACACCTGTGCGATGTAATCGATAAACAGTAGAAAAGTACCATACTCGGAATGGAAAACTAAATATCAATAAAATAAGAGATACCCGCACCCCCATCTCTGCCGCCCAATAATTACATTACCGAAACGAAAACAAATAGGTAATGAATGGGGGGGGGCTAGCGCAAATGGTGGAGCGTTAAGCTGCCAATCAGGAGGTACCAGGTTCCCAAGATCGGGGAATTTTTTGTTTTGTTTTTGTTTGTTTTGCTTGTTTGTTGTTTGTTTGCTTGTTTGTTGTTGCTTTTTTTTTGTTGGTTGGGTCAGTGTCAGTTTAAGGTGACCAGCTGAGACAAGAGTTCTGGTATCCCCGCACGGTCTCTGGGTGGCACCGCCACAATTTTCAAAGTTAGTTGCGAGTACCGATGCAAGGATACTTTTTAGGTACTCCTACAAAAAAAAAAAAAAAAAAAAATCAACGCTTTCAGGGGTGGGTAACCCACAGAGTATAGCGAAGCGACTTCTATGCAGAGTTACCTGGTTTCATTTCCTGCTCAAGCCGCCTTGTTTTCTGCTTGCTTGGCTGGCGTCAGTATAATGTGACCAAACATAATTCTGAGTATCCTTCTCTGATATCCTATTGCTCTATTGTAATGTACATTGTATTAAATATCACAACATCGAAGTTAGGATATTGGCGGGGGGGGGGGGGGGGGTAAATAAAAATTCTGCTACAACGTGTCGTGTCACGAAGCGCACTTAAATTTAAATTTGCTCCAAACTTGCCACGGTCCCTATTAAATTATCGTGGCATGCAACCGTGGTGTAAAATTAAGGAGACGAACCAAAACATTTATCAAGTTCTGGCTACGCACTGGTAGGGTATGCATATGAAGCGCATAGCCACACTTTTAACCAATTTTGAGCCTACGAAATAAAAAAAAAGCCGTTTAATAGGTATAAAATTGACCACGCATTATCTATTCAAAGACAAAGCTTAAAAGTATTATGTTTCGGTTTACTAGATCGCTGCGTATGCCTATACAAGCCTAGACAAAAACTAGCGATGGACCCAAGTAAGTTAGGAGCAATCTTAAGTTTATGCGCGCTTTTTTGGAATCGGGTACACGAACGGAAGATGTCCATATACATTTTAAATTGAAAGGCAACGAAAGCAAAGGATTCAAAGATAAGATTGATTATGAAGATTTATGAATTTTTTTTCCTTTTTATTTATTACTACATTATAATTCATTGTACATTAGTGACATAATGAGAGTATGAGTCTACAGCTATGCCTGGAAACAAAAGAAAGTATAAGGGTACAAAAGATGTGGTTGGTTGAGTACAAACTCCATATTATACAACATGGAGTCCAGCAAGATGCCTACAGCATGAAGCAACATAAAAATATTTCCAGTCTTTTAAACAAAGACTGAAATATCTAAGAAATTATTTTACTCTAGATGTACATCTAGTCATTTGCGATCTCTGCCAAAAGTGAACGGTATCTAAAACTTCACAAATTGGCACTGCGAGTAGGATTGTAACGTTTTTATCATTTTCGCTCTGTGAGTCGCCTTTTCACCAACACGTTGGAGTTGTTGAGCTCAGCGCATGCTCTTTTCCAGCTCTCCAATACATGCTCAGGAGATGCCAACAACACGCCCAAGAATCGTATTTGTAACGCATTTATCTTATACTCTTTGACTACTTTTGTACACTTCGGTTTGGTAGGCAGCTCCGTGTCTTTCCATTCAAAACCATCATGGGCTCTCTGTCGTTGGCTCTGCATCTCAGAATATAAGATAGAAAAAGGAATCGACACATTTAAAGCAATGGAAGAGTAACAAGCCATTTAGATAACCTGTTTAAAGATAATTGTAGTTTTCTTTTTATTACAATAATCAATCTTAATTTATTTCTCATAATTTATTTCAAGAAATGTGTTTAAACAAAATGAAATAAATTTAACGCTCTCGTACATTTCAAATATTGTACAGTTTCCGGGATGAATCCACGGGGATGGTTGTTAGATGTTAATTTGTAATGAACATAAGCAGTAGTTTACTGAAATGATGATCTTTTTTTTTCAATGTCGCCAAGCAGGCTAGCTAAGAATTAACTGACATTGCTGACATTGTTGCCAGGAGACTTAATAGCTAAGCAATTAGAACGAGTGTCTGACAAACTAATCAATAGGCCAATGCGAATAAAGACGGCTTATCGACTTTTGTACTAGGAAACTATCAGTCAGAATCGTCAACCCTTCTTTGTCTTTTTTGTTTGCTTTTTGTTACAGCAATAATATTGAAGAGATTTTTTTACCCTTACGCCGTCGATAAGATGGCTTCATCGGATAGATCAAAAAGTATAATTATCTGATGACTCTATTCCATCTACAGACCAACAAAAGTTTTTCTTACTGTTAACTCGACCAATGTATTTTAACTCGATTCTTAGACCTATTCATGTTTCTGTTTGTGCAAACCCATTTTTAAGTCATCGATAGTATCTCTTTACTCGTTCTTAATCCAATACAACGTGTCTTGCGACTCACTCTTGGTGCCAATACAAGTACTTGGTTCATCATTCTTGAGGCCATAACAATATCCATTCACTGCTTACTACATATATATATTTATACACACATATATGAGCATGGTGTTGACTGGTCGTTAACTCTGTAGATCATAACATGTGTCTGATTATCCACTGTGTAGGCCAATTGATAAAGATGTTTGTCTAGCTAGACACTTACAACTGCATCCCCTTTCATCGTGTAGGTCATTAGAGATGTCTGTATTGAAGTACGTGATTACCCATCCCCTAGACAGTTACAAGTGCATAATTTTTACTATGTTGGCAATACATGGTAATTATGATAAGTCACTCTTAAGACTAATAGAGGTGGGATTACTTATTCTGCAGACATTCACAGGTGCCTGCTTTCTCAATGTAAATAAAGTTGTCTGGTCACTCATTCTGTATAATATGTATGTATATNTATATATATATATATATATATATAGTGTATGTGTGTGTGTGTGTGTGTCTAATTACCATACCTGAGACAAACACAGGCGCCTGATGTATTCTTTTAATGGACCCAACCAAACCAACTTATGAACATTGTGCCAAGATTTCTTCCTCGTGTTCCGATTACATCGGAGAGAGACGAGCTCTCTTTGAAAAACATCATTGCATCACTCTTATCTTTTCTATGCAGTCCGTTATGTCTTGGAGGGTGGGGTTAAAATGTAGCATGTAAATCACTACACATTTTCAATTTTTCGAGTTTCTTTTTTGCTTTTTTTCACACAACAAAAGGGGGGGGGAGGAGGTTGCAGAGACACGATCCTATCCTGCATGTAAGAGGAAAGGAAGGAAAAGTAGTTACCTGTAGTGAACGCCATCACTGCTGTTAGTAACATTAGGGCAAGAAACCCAAGGTTGACCACGTCTACCATTGTGATCTTTGATTCTCAATCAGTGGTGTACAATATGAATGCACGCTTGCAGCTTCGCTAGATACAAGTCTGCAGAGAAAATCAATCAAGAAAATTATAAGATCTGTTGAGATAATGTGTTGTTCAAAAAACCCATGAAGATAATAAAAAAGAAGATAACTAATAATTATCTTTACAAGCAAGAGATTTTAATCGCACCGAAAAGTTCTTCGACCTTGTGAATCCCAATCTAACTCTCAATTATTTATATGCTTGGGATACAGCGTGCTCTTAAATTGGAGAAACGTGACAAAAACTCAAGATACGTGTCATTCATTAAAGCATGAAAAATTATTGCAATTGGTATAATTGGAGAGAACGATATTTATCCTACGATTAATTTAATGAAATAACACATGTACTCTCATGCATGTAAAGATAAAATTCCTGTTTACCTTTAGACATTTTAAAGGAACTTTAAATTAGGAGGAAAACTTTAGGAAAGTTTTTGATTTGAAATAATTGATCAAAACAGCAACAGCAACAACAACAACAACTACTACTACTACTACTACTACTACTACTACTACTACTACTACTACTACTACTACTACTACTACTACTACTACTACTACTACTACTACTACTACTACTACTACTACTACTACTACTACTACTACAACAACAACAACAACAACAACAACAACAACAACAACAACAACAAACGTTTACTCAACATGTACAATCCCATAAACACGTAACTTTTAGTTTAACACGTCCAAAATGAGTTTGTCGTCTGCATTCAATTAAAAAAAAAATCTTTTTAGGAAGTGATATTAATAGCGTCAGGCTATTTGATCGATAACAAAATACATGTAACTCAGGATGGGTGGGCTGTCATCCTTAAAAAAAAAGTTTTTTTTTTCTTTTTTTTGGGGGGAAAGGGGACAACGCAGGCTTTTTACATGTAACATTTATTTTAAACTGGAGAAGTAATACTAACTTCTAAAAAATTACAAGTTTGAAGAGAACATAGTATAAAAACTTTAAAAATAATTATATTATTACTTTTTTTTATGTTTCAGTTCCTCGTACCGGTACTCAGCTTACCATGCTTTACTAAGTAATAAAAATACATTTTAACATTATTTCAGAGACTGCTCATGTACTATTCACACCCGCAACATCACGACGGGGATGAGGAACGGGCGCGGTTGTTAATCAAAAGAACTCGGGTTCGAAATGCGATCATAATTATGGCTTTGTTTCTTACTGGTTGGGTTGATCTTACAGTAATTACCTTTGAGACTTTGTGACTGGCTGAAACAAAAATTCACCATGCGCTCTTTCGGGCAGCACGCGAACTTGGTAGCCTTTAGTACCTGTGTTGGACCAATCCACGATTATTGGTTAATTGCAAACGAAACAAACAAACAAACAAAAAAAAACTACGCCTACCTTGAATTTTTCCTTTTAACTGTTCGTCTAATACTACCATCTGAAGGCAATTCCCTTCTCGAATATTTTATGTATTTCGTGGCGCACAGCTGCAATTGACAGCAAGCATTAGACCAAATAGTCACAGGCCTGCTAAGTGTTATATTTATACCTTACAGCCAGCAACGTCAACCTCGATCAGGTCATGGTTTTTAATAACATATGAGCTTATTCTATAATGAACACTGCCCAGATAAAGATTTTCTTCTCAAAGGATAATCCGGCCAATGTTCCCCTCGTCCAGATATTGGCAGCTGCTGTCCATCTAGTCCACCTAAACAATGAATTAAAATAGATTTTCGGATGCACAGTAAAATTCGTGGGTCAGGGTGGGAGCAGGGTGAGGTCGGCTGAAGTACCGTACTGTAGAAAAGGTAGTAGCATGTATGGTTATTTTTTTAAAATTATTTTTTATCATCTTACTTTATTTGGCCACAAATCTGGTTCACTGTTGTTCACTGTTGTTTTTATTGTTGTTGTGGTTGTTGTTGTTTTATTTTGTTTTGTTTTTCATCCGGTCTTGTTTGTTTGTGGGGATGGGGGTTTTGGGGGGACCCACCTGCCTTGTTTTAATTTGTTTTCTTTGCTAATCTTCGTAACGGCTAATACTTTAGCAGTAGCTAATTGCAATGCGGCATTTTGAGCTTCACACTCCATGTAAAGATAATAAGAACGTGATAAAAAGTCACTACCTTACTGTCGTTACTGTTGTGATTTTAAGTAAGTGGGCGAGCATGTTTAAGAAATAGTGTGTATTATTCTATCGTGACGGTTAAGTGCGACTGCCACCATTGACATGAATGAATGAAATCGAACTGTCTACACGTAGAATAGATATAGATATACATGAAAGTTCTTGTCCACTGACTGTGGACTCTAATAATAACCTCACAGGAAGGCTAGCAGTTTTGTCAGCTACGGAAGATCAAATTACTATGTGACACCCTGCTGGTGTCTGTATGTATTGGCTTTTTTTGTTTGTCGAGTCCAGTAAATCATTATGGCTGTGCTTATTGTGCATATCGCTCAGACGGACTGAGTTTCTCTGAGGTCTGGAGACATCTGGTTCTAAACCTGTTATTTGTCATTTTGTTTTACTATTTCATGTATTAGTCTGCCTCATTTAAGATTGTTACCAGATTTTATCTTCATTTTCTGCATTTCCTTGTTTTCTTCGGTTTAATTGTTGTTGTTTTTATTGAGATAACACTTTCTGTGAGATCCATTGTGGAGTTTCTATTTGAAAAAGTGAGTGCTTAAGTAGCTTTTTGTACTCTCTCTCTCTCTCTCTCTCTCTCTCTCTCTCTCTCTCTCTCTCTCTCTCTCTCTCTCTCTTGTCTCTTTGAAATGACGAGATTCTAAAGTAGGCTGTATGCACATCTTCCCATCATTAGTGTCATTTGTTGTAGATTGGTTAGCGTAGTTTGTCTTCAAACCACTTCTACTTCAACTTTATATACCACACAAGGTTAGATATAACTTTGTATGTTTTCTGCATCTCAGGCTGTCAGAATGATATGAAGTAATCTCTCTTCCCATAATTATCTGCCCCCCCCCCCTCTGTCTGTCTGTTTGTCTGTCTGTCTGTCTCTCACTTTCTCTCTCTCTCTCTCTCTTTCTCTCTCTCTCTCTCTCCCTCTCTCTCTCTCTCTCTCTCTCTCTCTCTCTCTCTCTCTCCATTTCTCCATCCCTCCTTTTTTTTCTTTTTTTTCTCCGTTATCTGAGCCATGCGTGAGTATGACGATGTTCAGTCTCGTGCAACAACATGCTACGCTGTTGTTATTCTGATCGGAGTGTTTTCTTTACCTTTGCATCCGTTTTTAGGCCGCTGAATGTGTCAATTATCCATTATCCATGGACTAGGCAACCTTTATTTAGCTTCAATAAACAAACAACAGAGAGACAAAACGAATGTTTGTCAGTTGGTTTGAAGATCATTACCTACTTCTCCATTTTTCCCCTCTTTTTAAAAGGCGAAGAGAATGAGCAAGTAGACACTTACAAGTATGTTGGTGCAACTTTAAAAAGTAAATTAAATTGGAACCCTCATATCAATGTTCGTCTGAAACGATTCAGTTCTCGTCTGCATTTTTCGAGGAAACTGAATTCATTCCATGTCGATAAGAAAAGAATGCGCTTTTTTTTAAATCAGTATTTAAGTGAGATTTATTTCGCTCTGGTTATGTTGGAAAGCATCAATAATTTGTAACTAAACCAAATTCTCTCAAAATGTAACAACGTTGGCAATCCAATAGTATTGTTGTTATTATTATTATTATTTAAGAGAGAGAAAGAGAGAGAGATCTAAGGAGGAAACATCTGAATCTTGTCACTTTGTTACAACGTTAAAGGTGTTTTGTAGGCCTACAGCATAAGCCTAACTTATCTCGTCAGACCATGAAAAAAGTTATTGTTTTATTCTTTGGTAATCGCAATGTGTTCTAGGCGAAATGCACACAATAATATGATTTTTTTGGGCTCGACTCACTTAAATGTAAACCTATGAAAGTTATCGAAATTGATACAACCACTTTTCCTTATGTTATAAGGTTTAGGCTATGTGTCGTGCTCTCAAAAATAATTATACATACTTATACATTGAATAATAAGTTATAACAGCATAATTATAATATAAAACGATTAAGTGGCGAGAATAAACCATTGCCTAAAGACTAATATAGATTATGAATATGGACTGGATTTTAAGCTTAATTTGTATTATGTTGAAATGTGTATGCCAAGAAGAGTAAAAGCATACTTTTTCGTTCGAGTAAAGGCCAAAATATATTATTGTCTCTTGAAGGTTGTTAAAGTTTTCGACAAATAATGTTAATTTCAAATTTTGCGAAGAAATTCACGCACCATATTTTATTAGCGATAATACTACTGTATGGTCATCAGACTGTCTAGTATAGTCACATTTATAACGTTATAAGCCTACGTTTTCCGTGAACTCGACAGTTGACAGATACTCGATACTAAACGAACAGTTACTGCACAAACAGTACACTCGGTGTTCAGTAGTCTAGGCCTAGGCCTAAAATTATAACCTCAGCTAAGTCTTCCATTCTCACGGTGGACAATATCGGTGGCCTACTACTTAAGACCTTCTAAACAGGCTTGTAAGCACTCCGCCGTATAGGAGTCCCTAGAGGAACCTAGGAGACGTTAAACCCTACAGAGAACTTGTAAGCACTGCGATTTTATTTTATCGAAACCGACCACACCAGAGACTCCCAGCCAGCCTCACAAGCGAAGCGCTGAGCCTATGCCCCAATATTAAATGGACGCCTTCCGCTTGCGTCCTTTTGCCATAGTTTAGCTTTAGGCTGTTGCTCTCAAATTTCTGCACAAATTCAGTCCTGAAAGCTAGCTGGTGTAATCCTAACATACGGTGAGTAGATTGTGGCAAGATATTTTGTTTTCGACTCTCGGTTATTTAATCCAGATTTCACGAGGTGTAGATTAGACCGAAACTAGACAGTAGACTAGACTTTTGTACTAACGACAGACTAAACTTTTAGTCTAGTCTGCAGTAAAACTAGACATATTCCGGCCATCTAAATTTTAATTTATGTCTTGGTTGAGAATTTAGATATATAGTATCAAGATTAATGGTCTTTGTCTATCAATACTAGATCTATATTCTAGTATGAATTTTTATTTTACAAGATCTAGAAATCTAGATTAGATTTCCATTTTTTATAGACTCTATTTCATCTAGACCTAGAATTAGATTTTAGACTCTAGATTTAGAGATAGGTCTACTAAAAAGAAGGCTAGTAGTCACTAATCTAAGCACAGGCCTAGAGGCACTCTTAACAGTTTATTGGAAAGATGTTTCTGTAAGCTTATATAAGATTTTATAGATAGATTAGATCTAAGTCTGAGTCTAAGACTATAGATACAACATGTGCTAATCTAGCTAGATCTAGGTCTAGATTCTAGACACCTCATGATGGCATGAGGGGTAGTAGTAAGCACAAACGCGATGTAGCTAGTTAGCCGCCTAGATAAAGAAGGCTTAGGATGCGCCATAACAATATAAAATTAATTATATAAGGCTTGTAAAGAACGAGTTGTAACAATAAGATTAAGAAAGCTTACGATGCGACGTAAGCTAGATTCTAGATCTACGTCTGATTTGGGCTTAAACTAGATCTAGTAATACTACTGAGGTCTGGATCTTTAAACTTCCATCTTGATTTATATTCTAGTCTTTCAAGAGCCTGATTGCATGAGTCTATAGATACCCACTATACATAGTGGTTTTGTCCAAATTTGCAATATAAGCACAAATAGGTGTTTCTGTCTAATTAATGGTTATAAACACTGTCTATAGATCGCGATTATATAAATTCTACTTTTAAGACGGTATATAATCTTTCTTTCGAAAGGTTAAGTTTGGAGAGAGCTTCTAAAACCTGTGTATAAAGAGGCAGATCTATGCACTATATTAAATGTACAATATAGATGCATATAGACACTCCCCAAATATTGTGCACATATGCGAAATTTATACAAAAACCCATGTACAAGTAGCATCTATACATTAAATTTTTTGATGTGTAACTTACATAGAGGGACTTCTTAATAAACCTACATGTTTTTTTAAGGTAGCTGAGCTTTTTGAATTAAACAAAACAAATGTCTTCTCAATACATGCAATGCATATATTCTTGGAACATAGAAGGTAAATACATAGTTCAAAAGCTTTTTTAAACGTATGACAGTGGAACAAAAAATGGATTTCATCATCGACTGAGTTGAATGTGCACCTAGAGCAAATATTTGTCTCAGATAAATTAATTCTATGCATATATATTGTTACTGATAGGCAAACTTCCTGTTCTTAGTAGTGCAACTAGTCTCTGTATCCTCCTACAGGTGAGGGCATCAATATAGCTAGCATTAGCAATGTTCAAATTAGGGTGGTATTCAAGATAAAGCTCTGTTTTACTAATCTAAGAATTCATTTCTTGAAGACTTAAATGGTATCATTCTTTGTTTAAACTCGTTTAGAAATGAGATCTCATTGCCTACCGCCTGTGCATACCGTAGCCCTGCAAACCCAGCACTTGTGAATATCTCATGCCCAGTTATTTTTCGCCCTTGCTCTGCCTGCATATGCTGTGTTACCTGTTCTCAGACAGTTTTTAGAGAGTGCACCAATATTTGATGACATGTTTCAACCCACAACGGGTATCTCCCAACTTCTTTCAGTATATAACAATTCTCACTAGTTTTCCGTACATCCCTAAAAAATTTTGAAGAATTTCATGTTCAAGATGTCACATTTTATTTGTAGATATTTGATTGAAACCTTTTTTTTTTAATTAATAAATACATGTATATTATCAGCAAGAGATAAAACATCAGAAGATGATTCTGTGGTATGAGTACAACAATTCTAAGTCTGAGTCAAAGGGGTACTCTTGGGCACTCAACTGTTTATTGATACAAAGTTTAGGCCTATATATATAGTATCAATGATGGATCCAAATAAACTAAATTTCTTTTTTTTCGAAGGTTGGATCAGTGGTTTTTGATCCTTTTAGTCCCAGGCTGAGAGGTAGTCAAAATCCGCCTACCCCTCATTGATTGGATACCCAATTTATATGCTGTGGCTAGCAGAACTTTTTGTCTTATAGCTAGTTTAAAATGTAAATTAATAGCCTACATTGTACATACGTGCGTGAAATATTCAAAATGACAGATAAATTTAATGATAATGAGTGTAATCGACTTGTAATGAATTTAGTTATGTTGCAATTAAATATTTTATCTCATTTTTAAGATCAAAATCAATGATGTCACAAAGTAAGTTGGGGCAAAAGTGCTGCTAGCCTCTCTTCCCAACAACCATTGCTGTACACTTATAAATAAACCTGAAATATTATTAAAGTGTCTTGAAAAACACAGTCAAAACCTTAAATTCCTTGTCAAGAGCCGTAAGTACAACAGCGCAGTACTAGCTTACAACTCGTCACAAGCCTTCTTTATGGTATATTTCTTGCGATGGTTATGTATGCCGCAATATGTATTATAATAAATGGCCCCTAGTGTCTTTAGACTTTAGACTATATAAATTGAATAGTAACATGCATTGTGAAGCGTCCTAACAAACTAATCAAAGATCGATTTCTGAGACCTCTCAGCATGGCTGTCAGTTTTTATAATGACTTATTATTTAAGATTCTTAGAACATGTTTGTATCTATAGCAGTTTCATGCAACCGGTCTGACGCCTATTATTAGCAATATCAGATAAAGTAGATGCCATTTAGATCTTAACTGTCATAACCTCTTCCTCATCTCCTTGTACAATGTGCAAAAAATGTACAAGATTATGATAAAAAAAAACATATTGGTTGCTTAGCTTCAGCTGTTGAGGAAGCAGAAAGTTTTGAACAGAATAACTCTTTATAAACTTCTTCACTAAAAATGAAACTATTCTTTGTAAATTTATAAAGTGGTTGCACATCTTTTTCTCCTCAGATCAATCTTTGTTGCAAATGTGTAAAGGAAAATAGACAGAACAGAAGCAAATAAGTGAGTGTATTACTGTATTAATGGGGACTTTGACTGTTTCAGTATAAATTTTTTTATCACAAAGTTGTCCTTCTTTAACTTTTATAACATTTTTATCTCAAGTCCTTCTTTCAAACAAAACAAATTAATATTTTTTTGACTACTTGAAGTCAGACAGGATTTTCATAAATCTCCCCTTGGTTATTCTGACTTCGGAGTGAGTTAACTCAACAAGGATTTCTTGTTATAAATGTTCCAAAAAGCAATTTTATATGAACAAAATAAAATATTTGTCTCCATTTGTTCAACGGAAAGCCATAAATTATTGGTTTCATTTAAAACATGAAAGAAACATCAATCGTTTGCAGTTGTTGTTTTTTTAAATCAATTAATGTTCCCTTGGTCCATTGATTTAATTGCAGAGGTTATCCAGTACACATTATGATAAAGCACAATCAAGTGAAATATCCTTATTGCACTATCTCTTCTATCTGGTTTTAAAAGATAAAGGTTATGGTAACATTTCTTTCTGAAGTTTTTCACTGGATGAGAAAAACATGATTCAAATGATGTGCCCTTTTCAAACTTAATTTGATAGTTTATAAATACTAATTTGTTCATTGCAAACTCTTTGATGCACAGTGAGTGTTACTCTTATTTGCAGGCAATACGTTCATAATCATTGTGTTCAAAAGTTCAACAAAAATGTAATAGAGGATGAAGTTTAATATAACTGATCTATCGCACAGGTGGTTAATAGGCCTTCATCCTGACTGGCCCACATTGCATAAATTATACTTATCTAGTAGGGGTATTCATTGTCTCTTCTTTTCCTACCTATAGTATCATAGTCTGAACAAATCGTAACACTGTAATGCAAGGTTTGACAGCTAACAGTCCAGTTCGATGTAAACAGTGCTGAATGATTTGCACATCTAAAAAATAATTATGTGCTAGTTGCATGTGATGTATGTTCTTTGCAGTAGGTCCATGCTTATGCAGTCAAGATACGTTGCCTATCTTGTGAGCTACTATTTCCTCTGGCTATTGTTTTCTTTCTTAGTCTCCAGCGTCGGCACTATTTTTGCTATCTTGTGGATGGGTACCTAGAGTAATGTCTGACAATTACCACACACAGGCTGTTCAGGGATACCAATGACTCCTGTCTCAACCGGTCACAATATACTGACACCAACCTAATCAGTAGGCAATGAAATTGAACTTAAAAATATGTTTTTGAACGATTGTGGGTTTTGAATTGAGGACCTTCTGATGAAGAGACCAAGCTCTACCCCTTGTAGTACAGGTTCATCCCCCACCCCAGACTAGTTTGCTAGTGAGATACTGGGTCTTGATAGTAACAATATGGTATGCATCAACCAAATTTCTGTTGGCATTCCAAGTAGCAGAAAATCATTGAATAGTACTGATGTATTGACTACAGTGAAAGAGAGAGAGGTTGGAAGTAAATGCATTATCAAAATACGAGTATGTTTCTCAATGGTTACAGCTTAATTTTAACAGCATTTGATGTGTTTTTTTAAATCTTGGTACAGGCTAATGATTTATCCATCAACATAAATTTCAAAATAATCTGACTTGAACTTAGAATTGTATTTCTCACATCTTGCCTAAAGCTGTAGCCAAAAAAAAAAAAAATATTGAGACAAAAATACAATGGAAACCTCATAATTTGAATTGCTTGGTATTTGATCTAAACTTCTAATTAAGAGGATTGGAATTACAGAAGGGGACATACCTAAACCACAAAAGTGTAAACAAATTTCTAGACAGTTACCTACCTAATTTAAAAAGCTGCATTTATGATAGTTTTCTGTTGCTATCTTTCTATAGCAAACTTCTCTTAACCCAATTTCTTTTGAAGACATGTCGTGGGCAGCAATATATTATATATTTATAAGCATTGAATTCTGCTTCACAGATAGTCCTTTAGTTATGCCTATTAGTGGTGTGAGCTTTGAATTAAGAGAATCAAACAAGAAAAACTTAGAAGTATGAGTCTCTTTTTAAAAGAGCCAAAGAGAGAGAAATGACCTATTCTCTTGCATAATTCAGTTTATGAGAAATTCAAACTATGACTTCATTTTGTGAAGTTTCCACTGTAGTACATACAGTACTTTGGAACTGGGTTTACTTAAATTTTTTTTTTTTTACATCTCCACCTATGAAACAGCTTTTATTTGAAATAAAAACCTGTTTTATTTTCAAACCTAACACAGTTTAAGCTTTAGCTCTTCAAATAATAGAAAAAAAATGGTTACTAACACACACACACACACACCGGCAGGTTACAAAGAGATTATAACAGGTAAATTGTCTTCCTAATTTATTCTCAGTAACACTGGTATTTCTCAATAATTTTTCTGTATCCCAGGTGATGTAATTCTCTTATAAAATAGCCTTATTTTTTTTCTTTTTTCTTTCCCATATTTTTGCAGAAATGCCTAAGAGAAAGAAAAGGACGACTAAAAAACAAAAAGATGAAGACATTTCGTGTGATGCAAAAAAAGTTGCAGCGGCATCGTCTACAAGCCAGTGTGGAGATGATGGGGATGAAATTCCTTCATTTACAAGTGTGCCCCTGCTAAGGGCACCAGATGAAGGTGGAAAAGGCAGCTTAACCTCACACTTTATGTGCAACTATTGTGAATTTTCAGCAGAGTCCAAAGCAGATCTCATATCACATATGCGCAAGCATATGATCAAGTGTACAAAATGTCAGTTCAGCAGTTTGTCCCGTAAAGAGGTCACACAACATTGCAGAGATGAACATGATGCAGACTTTGAAGAAAAGGTTCATGAAGTTGCAACTTCCAGCACAGAAGTCGAAATGGACAAAGACCCCTGTTCAGCGTGTGTGTTTTGCAAATTCATGACTTACAGCACAGAACATCTTGAGAGGCACACAACCCTCAAGCACCCAGGCATGTTGCCCAAATCTGTAGCAAAGATGGTTACAAAACTAACGAGCACTCAAATCCGGCAAGGAGATGTGCGCTTCTACCTAGCGATCTCTGGCAAAGATAGTACAGAAGACAGTAAGTTGGTGACTAGTAGCCCACCAAAAGAAGTATCATCTGAGCCAATAGAAATTGAGGATGAAAACTATATAGATGTTAAACCAAAGTTTGAACCTGTAGAGCAAAAAGTACCCCCAGAAATCGTAGACAAACATAAACCTCCAGATAATGTCAGTAAAAGTTTTCCTGACACAAAGATGTTGGAAACGTTCACACAGCAACTTGCAAAGCGCATGAAAATGGAGAACACCTCTGTGAGAAGTGAAGCAGATACATCTGAGTCTGAGACAAGACCAGAAAAAGGAGTTAAGGTGGAAACAATTTATTGCCTAACTTGTCCATACAGCAATGTGCTTATAGACAAACTGAAGTGTCATACGTTAGTCCAACATCCACTTGGAGCTGCAGTGGCCACATACAGCGCTACACCTGAAAGCAGTATGGCAGATTTCACATTTTTCTGTGTAAAAGAGGATTGCCCATATAGCACAGGAGATTTAAAAGAGTTCCAAAAACATATAATGCTCTGTTGCTCTGAAATAAAGTCGCTGAAAGTTATTGAGAGGGAACGTTTAAAATCTACTGTGACTTTTATTTTTGAAATACAAAAGAAGCATTCATTGAATATGGAAAAAGACTTCAGTGAGTTTGCCTCTCCTGTAATGCCTCAGATTCAGGAAAAGCCACCCAGGAGGGAGTCAATTCCTGTAGATAATCCATCCCAATTGCCGCCTCTAAATAGTACACACTCTAATCTTGTTCCTTCCAGTGAATCTCACAACCCATCACAGATTCATGAAAACATACCTTCAAACCCCCACCCATTTGTGCACAATTCCGGCATGCCGGTGAACCCTCAGCCATCCAAAGAAGCCAACTTCTCTCCCCAGCAAGCTTTGCCTGAGGCTACTCAGAGGTATACTGTGCCAAGTAATGAACCACATGGACATAGTAGGGCAGCACCAGCAGCCTATGACCATTTGCCCCATAATCAAGTACCTCAAGATTTGAATGCCATCAAAACGCAAGGGGCTTATTCAGATACTTTTTCTGCTGTTCAAAGAAATAATGACTCAAATCAGTTTACAGCTGGGCACCAAACCTTGCAGCATCCTGTAAACAACTTTGCTAATCCTCAGCATCAGATAGCTAGGGGCAGAAAAAGGAATATCCAAGGCCAGCCTCCTCATTTTCAAAATTCTATGCCTTCAAACCACATGCAGGTCCAACAGCAGTTTCCCTTGCAGGGCTTAACGAGACCAAGAGCTCCTTTACCATCTAGCTTCAGAGGCCAAGCTATGTACCGTGGACGAGGGCGGCCCTCAGGAATGGTAAAACCAGGAGCATGCAATGCTGGTGATGATGATGTCATAGTTACTGCCGTGGTTAGAATGCCTCCTTCAAACCAGCGCGGCCGACCTCCTCCCCCAGCTAGAGGTAGAAATCCAGCAATGAGCCCCCAAAGATTGAGAGGGCCTGTTCCAAATCATAACCAAATGTCAAGAAGACCAAGAGGAAGAGGTGCCCCTGTAAGACCTAACTTTTCACCCATACCTCAACCTAGACCCTTTGATATGAGCAGCCATTTTGAGGCTCTTGCCTGTGCTGCAGACCCCAACGAGGAGGATGAGTTACAAATTGTTGGTATGACCCCTGGAAAAGATGGAGCTATGGGTACTTCAAAGGCTGTTGATGCAAGTAGGTTTTCTTACTGCTGTCTGCATTGTGGAAAAGACCAAGGCTCAAAGAAGATTATGAAGCAGCACATGAAAGCCTGCCACAATGACACTCTGCTTGGTGCATTCACAAATATTGATACTGGTCAGTGGCTCTACTTTTGTCCTCAACTCCACTGTGCATTTATGACGTACAATGAGCAAAGGTTAAGTGATCATTTGGAAAAGTGCTGTGATCCAGAGAAACTGAAAGCTTTTGATTTTGGGGTAGCCATGAACAACTTAAAATCGATGAAAATCCGTCAAATGGAAGTGAAAAGTGTATCAGGCTCTCAGAACGATCCAATAGACTTGGATGGACGAGGTATGAGAGATCGTTTTAGCACCAGCCTCAATGATGCATTTGATGATATTGTTGTCAATACAACTGGAAGACAAATGGTAAGGCCTCCTGTTAAAAGACCACCACAAGCGTTGCCTATTCAACAGAGCCAGACCCAAAGGATGCCTGTTTCTTATCAACCTGTAGGTCTTCGAGGAAGAGGGAGAGGGGCATTGCACAGTCCTCAGCAACCTATGGGTGGTTCTCCAAGAGGATTCCATGGTGGGAGATCTCTTGCGCCAAGGCATCCGCCCATGCATCAAAGATTTTCTAGTGTTCCAAGACCAGTTGGGAGGAGCCCTGGGTTTTTACCTTCGCAGGCTGCAGCAAGGGGTCCCCACATGGCTCACATGCAAAGGCCACGCATGCCACACCCCCAAACCCGGCAAAGGCTGCAACCCACTACGGATCAAAACCCTATTGTTATAGATATTGATCCTGATTCACCAGAAAGACCCAAGGACATTCCACCTGATGGCTTTGGCAATGTTGGTCCTGGAGTAACACGTCAGTCGCAGTTCAGCTCTTTTAATCGAGCAGAGTCAAACTATGGAAATGTCAATGGTGTCCAATCCCAACTCATGCTTCAGGATAAAATTCAAAATCAGGATCAAAACTCCTCTAATTTTTTAAGTATTCCTGATCATCAGCTCAGCGGGTCTGATAATTTTACACCATCACAACAATTTGCTTTTGTCAACTTGGCCCATTCAAAAAGCAGCCCATTGGGTACAAAAGGGAACAGTGGTGTGAAAAGCTCAGCCGCAATTCTAGAACATCAGGCTAACCCAATAAATAATGTGTCAAAAAATCTATCGTACGACCCAATTCAGACTGGTTTAGATAATCCACATTTGATAACTACATTAATCCGACCAGAGAAGACTCAAGAATCTTTCAACTCAAATGCTTCTTCAATAATTCAAGAAAATTCTATTAACTATGGGGCTGGTGTTGGTGGGTTTACAAACTCAGAATATTTGACTCATTCAGGATACTCTAACAACTATCAAACGAGTACATCATCTTATACGTCCACAAATGAACAAGGGGTTCTTAATGCAGATATTGTTGAATCAGACATATTTGAAAAGTTAGAGGCAGCAAGTCGTTTATTAACTGATGATGTGTCAAATTCACTTCAAGAATCTTGTGCCAGTAGTGATACAATTCCTGATTCACAAGTCACACAGTTCCGTGGAGAAAATTTTGAGTTTTTGAAAGACAAGCAACCATCTTTAATCGGTTCTAATTTTATCCCAACTAGTGATTTGCAACATACGTCACAAATGTCAGTGGTAGCTACTGATACAAACATTGCAGTTTTAAATATGCAGGCCATACCCTCTACTGAAGGACAGCCTTTCACTTCCACTGAAATTCAACCCACCTCAGCTCTTCCACATATGTCAGATGCATGCTCTTCAGAGCAACAAATTGATGCCCAGTGTAGACCTGTAGCAATGGTAGAGTCGGAATCATTTGCTGATACGAGCTCTGCATCTCAAAAAGAGTTACCGTCAGCGTTTTCAAGATGTATGCAGCCTTCTCTAGCACCTGGTACACAGTATGTACCCTCGCTTGAAAATCAGACGATTTCTTCAAATGAGCAGCTTTCTGAATCTCTATTTGATAAACAGCCAGTCAATCCGTCAATGGCAAAGCAACACTTTCCTTCAAATGATGGACAATCTCTATTCTCAGAAGAACCACAGCCTATGCCTCCAGTAGATGTTCAGTCTGGAATGCCTTCTAATCATATGCAATCTGAAGCACCAACAAGTGGACAGCCTAATCAGTCAACAGCACAAACGGGATCTTCAATTGAAAAGCAGGCAACAATCGAGACTGATTTGTGCTCTTCACCCTCTCAGGAGATGATGTCTGCACCATTAACTGACATGCAGTCTACACTATCAAGTGACATGCAGTCTGCACCATCAAGTGACATGCAGTCTACACCATCAAGTGACATGCAGTCTACACCATCAAGTGACATGCAGTCTGCACCATCAACTGACATACAGTCTGCACCATCAACTGACATGCAGTCTGCACCATCAACTGACATGCAGTCTGCACCATCAACTGACATGCAGTCTGCACCATCAACTGACATACAGTCTGCAGGGGCTGACATGCAGTCTGCACCATCAACTGACATGCAGTCTACACCATCAACTGACATACAGTCTGCAAGGGCCAACATGCAGTCTACACCATCAACTGACATGCAATCTTCATCAAGTGAGTTGCAGTCCGCACAATTAAGTGATATGCAATCTGCACTATCAACTGACATGCAGTCACTGCCATCTACTGACATGCAATCTGCACCATCTACTATCATGCAGTCTTCAACATCAACTTACATGCAGTCTTCACCAACCGACATGCAATATGTACCATCAACTGATATGCAGTCACCACCTTCTACTGACATACAGTCTATACTATCTACTGACAAGCAATATGTACCATCTACTGACATGCAGTATTCACCAAATTACATGCAAAATAAACCATCAACTGATATGCAGTCTGTACCAACAACTGACATGCAGTCTGCACCGTCAACTGACATGCAGTCTGCACCATCAACTGACATGCAGTCTGCACCATCAACTGACATGCAGTCTGCACCGTCAACTGACATACAAATTGTTCCATCTACTGACATACAGTCTGCACCAAAAACTGACGTGCAGTCTGCACCACCAACTGCTATGCAGCCAATTCCCTTGCCGGGCACTCATTCTGTTCCCTCAATTGTTACACTTGCTAACCCTGTATGTGATAAACAACCTGCTCCGTATAATAATAATAAGCAAGTCACTGCTACAGTTGAGCCCCAGTCTCTACCATCAACATGCACCCAACATGTGCCATCAAGGAATCTGAACACTGAGCATCATGAGAACAATAAAGTTTTCCCAGCAAATTCTCAAATTACTTCTGCCAATGCCCAACCTTTGGGGACTACGTCTGGAGATGCAAAGGCCATTGCAAGCCAAAATAACCACTGGTCATCTGAAATTTTTGATGAGGAAGAAAGAATAAATGCAGTTGTTTTAGAGAAAGTTTTTGCTAAGGTACCAGATATGCCCAAAACATTGTCACGTAGGCTTGTGTTCAAATTCAAGCAATATGCAAATTACAAGAATGTAAAAATCACTCCTGATTCAAAAGTAATTGATGAGTTTGTCAGTAAAATCTCTTACAAGCGTTCAGGGTCTGCAGATCAGAAAAATATCAAACCTACACAAGGAGCAGTAAACAATGCTTCATCTTCAATGTCTACTCGTTCTGGTCGACCCTTCTCAGAGCCTTCATCTGAGGTTAAGACAACTGCTTTATCAAACAAGGATTCATCCTTAAAGAAAACTGAGTCTGAGTCTACAAAGGTGAAAGAAGTTAAATGTGCATCTATGGACAGCTCCAATATTTCTCAAGTAAAAGAGGATGGTGTGGACAAAGCACATGAAGCTGGCTCAAAGGAATTCCCAGTTGACAAGTCTGTTAAAGTGCAAGGTACATGTAATGAACATCAGTCATCTCTTACAAGTGGAAATACTGATTGTAATTCTGAGCCTCAAACAGCTCCTAGAGAAAATACTTCTATGGCTCCACCTATCAAAGAAAGCAAAACTTTCCAAAAAGAGACCAACTTAAATGTTCATAATTCAGATTTTTCAGCTGCTGGAAAGCAAAAGGATTCTTTGTCAGATTTAACTAGTCCCAAGGAGAGAGTTAATCTTTTATCATCAGCGCCTGCAGAGGAGACTATCACTTCTGGTAATATTTTACCAGTCCAAGTGATTCCTGAATGTTATGACAGCTTACAGAGCGGTAATCCATACAGTACTGACATTTCTAAGTGTGTATCAGAAGAAAATTTGGTAGGCAATGAAGGACCTTCAGAGGTTAGTCGATCAGCAGTAAGATCTTCGTTTGAGTCTTTTCTAAGTGGGAAAGGAAATCCTACAGACAGTACCGCTTCAGTTCAAATTGATGAACTGAAAGACACTTCACAGGGAAACTCTCTGGAACCCAATTTGAAACCATGTCAGGCGGATGCAAATAATACTTTAAAGGAGTATCAATCAACCTTAGAGAAAAACGTTGAAGCTGAGGGAAATGGTCAAGAAAACAGTGCTTCACTTGGGCAAGTCATCCAAAAAAGTGACATGCAGAAAAACTGTGCTCTTCAAGAAGATGAGTCTTTCCAAACACAGCCTCATTTGAGTCACAGAGGTTTTGACACTTCACAATCTCCAGAAAAAGTCTCTGACGGATCTGCTAGATCTAATAAAGAACTAACATCAGTGGAAGACCAAGGACAAAATGATTCGATCAAAATGGTAGAAACCTGCCAAGAAGAATCCTCAGCACTGCCTCTTTCAAAGCAGAAAAGCAGTATGTCTGTTGAAAATCACAGTGCTACAGAAATTGAAAAATCCATACTTTCTCCTGAAGAGGGTTCACCATCCCCTGATGTGGTTGAGACTCATGTAATTTTACCTGAAAGATCCATCCAGTTTCCTGGGCTGTTTGCCAATTTGATGCAAGCTGTCAAACAGACAGAGGACAAATCTGTTGGCCTGAAGAGTGTGAAACAAACAACTGAAGACACTAGCAATTCCCAGGAATTAGGTGTTAATACTCAGTCTGAGCCAAAGATAAAAAACGCCACAGAGAACATGAATTTAAAATCCCAAAGTAACTCTAAGCCTTCAGGTAGATCTTTTCACACCAATAACAGGCAAGTTTTGAAAAGGGTATGGCAAAAAGGAAGATGCACAGAAAGCAATAATTCTTCAATGTGTAGTGAAGAAAGTGAACTTACGGTTTACAAAAAGATGAAATTCAGAAGATCTAGTGCTCCTGACCTAAACAATGAGACAGAGGCGCTGCTTGTCAAATGTCCCAGCCCTGAATCTAACTCATGTCCCAGTCTACCATCAGATAGAGAATATTTTTGCCAGGATTTGCAAAATGATTCCAAAAAGTCTCATTTATCATCTTCAATGTCAGAGGAAAGTGAGCTTAACCTTCAAGTCCAATCTTTAAGGGAGGACAAGGAATCTTTTGTAAAAGAAAATATGTGTAGTGGTGATCAAACTTCTATTGCAAGTAATGAAGAATGTCCAACAATAGCTAGTCTCATTGCTGCTAACCTAGCTGCTGATAAAGAGCATAGCAGTTCATCAAGTCCTAGATTAGATTCAAATGGAGAGTCCTTTTTAGAACCTGTAGCAAATTGTGATCCAAAACATGGATGTCAAGAAAGTGAATCTGTTCAGAGACCCGTTTCTCCTAGTTATAATGACTCGGATCGATTTATTCCAAGCCTGCCTGGTACATCCAAAGATAAAAATGTGTACTCTGAAAAGCCAATGGTGGTGGACAAGGCAACAGGGAGGCTGATTCTGAAAGTGAGAAAACATAACCAGCCTCGAATGAAAGCAACAAAGCTACCTCCTCTCAAGGACAGCACAATTGAGAGTCAAGAAAATGAGAGCGACAAAAGTGAGGACCATTTTGTAAGAAGATCCCTCAGGGAACGCAAAGTGGTCCACAGAGATGAAAATGAAGTGACAGAGATTGATGAGCTTATGTCCGAAGATGATGAAGAGTACCATGTAGAGCAGGACAGTGATGCCTACAGTTCAGACAGTGATGTTGGTCGCGGAGAAGGTTCAGATCACTCACAACCAAAGAAAATGAAGAAAACTAGATCTGCCCCGGATCCCACTGCCTTCAATGTGAAGCTTAAGGGCAAATATAAGTGTTGGCTGTGCAGAAAAGTTTTCCTCAAGTGTGGCTTTGCCAAGAGTCACGTGCTGAAGAAGCACACAGAGAAAGGGCTCTGTGCGGTTGATCTGGGACAGTCAGAATATTTGGGCACTCCACAGCTTCTGCTTTTCTGTCCTAAAAAGTGTCGCTATGCTACTTTGAGCATGGAAGGATTGAAGAATCACATCACTACCTGTGAAAAGGAGATCCTCTGCCCTGTAGAAGTTGCTGAGAAGTTTCTTGAGACAGATTATGATGAGGTAAGAGACTAAGGCTAATATTATTATGTTAGTATCAAGTATGAACCTATGAGACAATTTTCACTTGCTTTTTTCTTGTGGATTGGGCTATACCAAAACAATATTAAATTGAAATTGAAATACAGTGGAATCCCTTTCAGATAAACTATTACTATAGCTTTGTACAAACTACATGTACAGGTCCCAGGACTCAGTTCCCACTGCTACATTCACTGTTTTATTATAAACTTTGGGTAAAAATAAACTTTTAGACTTTTCCAAGAAATATCTCTTGAGTGGATTCCACACTACATAATGATGTGCTTGTTTTTAAATTTTTTTTAATTTGTTAATCATTTGGCCAAAAAGGGAGCTGCACTATTGTACTTTGCAAATACATAGGTACATTGTATACACATATAATTAGATGATGAGGGGATGAAATGACTGTGTGTTATGTTTGAGAGGCAAGGCATTGTATTCATAATCATTCATCTCTTTAATCAGGGAGGGCTATGCATATGTAAAAATCATAATAGGTAGCACCTATAAAATGATACTTGTTAATGGCATGTATTGCTTGCCCATATGTAATGTAACATGGCTGAATCACAATTGTTTGTTTTTTTTGTGTTTTTTTTTTTATATCAACACAGTTGATTTTATTCTTTCTTGAAAATAAATTCAAAAAAATCATGTGCTCAATAGACTTTAAACTCTTTGTGGCAAACACATTTTTAATTTTAGTGACAATTCATTTCCTAACATTCTCTTGTGCTCTATTTTAGTATTTATTTACCAGTTCATAATTGATTTGTTTTATTCTTCTTGAAAATTGCTTTTAAAATATATTTGTTTAAATGAAAGTCATTAAATCCAAAAATCATGTGCTCAATTTAAATCTCATCTTTAATTTTGAATGGCAATTCATTCTCTAATCTTTTCTTGTCTATATTTATTTATCAGCTACAAAAAATGGGAGAGAAAGTTTTAGAGATCCCAGAGAAGAAAGTGAGGGCACCTAAAAAGCCTCAAGCTAAGAAATCAGTGCCACCTGAAGAAAAGGTGGAGAATGGCGCAGCAGAGAAACTAGAGGAATCTGCCAACAAAAACAACTCCCTTATGATGAACCAGGCTCCAACTGGACAGGCACTGGAAAATCCTGAGTTTCAGAACTTTGTTTCTCAAAAGGAGCAGTCTTTTGAGTCCACTCCACTGCCAGTGATACCTTCAGCAAATGATGAATATGAGGTGGTTGATGTTGATCTAGAATGCATAGAACAACCCGGAGAGAATAAAGTGGCTGAACAAGAGCAGCCACGACTGCCTTACTCTGAACCTCAACAACAGACTGTTCCATTCCAGCAGCAACAGCATTTCCACCCACCCACACCAAATGTTTTTCAGGATAGTACAGTGAGGCCAGCTCAGGTCCACAACAGTGGTTTCAGCTCACCTCAAGCTACACGTCCTCGAATGAACATGCCTCGCCAGGCGTTCACAGGATCTGTTAGTAATCGTGGCATTAGGCCACCGCACCCAGAATTGGTTTCAAATGTTGCATCACCAGTAAGAGGACATGTCCCTGTCCAGCCTCAATCACCGATGCCCAGTAATTTAAATCCTCAGTCTAGTTCTCGCCCCAGTTTTCAACCAAGACCCAACTTACAGCAGCCTGTTCGGTTTAGGCAGAGGGTCCCCCAAAACTCGCCAAATCCTAGTCTCCCAATGCAAAGAACTCTTCAACAAACGCCCAGGCTTCCATCAGGAATTTCAAGTAGAGGTGCCCACGTCGCCAGTCCATATCCACAGCAAACTTTTGCGCGCCCGCCCCGGCAGCATTTACCGCAGAGGCAGCCCGGCTTCCCTCCCCAGAGATTTGGCCCGAGACAACCAGCAGGAGCACAGATTAGGCCACAGGTGATGAATTCACCAAGAGGGAGAGGCCAAGTTCCAAGGCAGCAATATCCCCGGCAACAACTTCAGCATAGGGGTGGTGGCTTCAGCCAGACTAATCATTACCCCCAGCAGGGGGCAGTGCCCCACGGTGTCAGCAGAAACAGGAACCTTGACCTGGCTCAGGACCAAGATGACGCTTACACCATCACTGAGACTGGGGTCATTTGCCTAGACTAGGGACATGTTTTCAATTTCAGCCAACCACTGTGCTCAGGACCAAGATGACTCTTACACCCTCACTGAAACTGGGGTCATTTCCGTAGACTTGGGGCATGTACCCAATTTTGTGCCATAGTTTTATGGTATTGTTTGCAACTGTTGTGTTGTGGTACACTTTGTAATATAGCAAAGTCCAGTCAATCCATCCTCATTTGCAAAGCAGACTATTTGCATTAATTGAGAAGTAGGCATATAAACAAAGGCTCTAAATACTTCCTAGTGTGAAATTCATAGAAACAAGTAACACAGTGAACTCATAATATTGCTGACCAGTTTTAATGCGCATTAGTAGGGCCTATTACAAGGTCTTTGTTGGTTGTTGTTTTTTTTTCCTTACTTGGTGGTCAAGTATTTTGTTTGAATTAGCTTCAATGCTTTTGTATTTTTTTTTCGTCTTCCGATTCTAGCAAACATCTTCTCTTATTCTTACCTTATATGATTGTCTAAAAATTTGATTGGGCTTGTCTGCTTATTAGGAATTATGCAAAAGAAAGATTCCATAACAGAAGAGAGTATACATGCCCATTCTCATGTATATTACATGTATTGCCCTGACAAGACATACAAACTTACTAAGGTACAGGTTAAGTTTAGCTATTTGTGATGACTTTGCATTTGAATTCATTGGTTTCATAAAGATCAAACAAAAGTGGTTTCTTTCTTTGTTAAGCTGTAGATTATAAATGTTTTATACAAAAATATTTTAGTAGGAAGCTCATAATTCAAAATGTTTGGAAATCAATGGAGAGGATTTGAATTACAAAAAGGTCCATATAATTAAAAAATAATATTGAGATAAAAATGCACTCATGTAGTAATTTACTCACTGAGTGTTACCTATTACTCCCTGAACTCGCCAACCCTAAATATTTGATTGCTTAAGTAGATTTCACCTCCCGCCCCTATATGAGAAACTTATGTGAAGGGTTATGGGAAATATTTAAATAACAGTCAGGAAAACTTAAAATAATCATGAGTCTGATTTTAGCAAAGCTAAAGAAAATAAAATTACCAAGTGAATTCATTTAAAAAAAAAATAGATTTTTACAATATGTCATTTACAATTTTTTGGGTTTCCAATCGATTCTTATCTTCATACATGTATGTACATAGTTTGTACTTAAGCTCCTCTTATAATCATTCTTTAAAGTAATGTAGGATAGTGATGCTGCTGTTATGCGCAAGTTTCTAATAAAATGTAAATTTATGTGATATGATCTTGAAAATTGTATGTTTTATATGATTTGCTATTGAAGAAGCACTTCATGAAATGGTATCAGTACTGAAAAGTGCTTTAAAAAAAAAAACTTTCTTCTCATTTTAAGTTAGATGTTCTATGATAGTATTGAGCAGAATAAATCGTTGTTATTGATAGTTTTGGATTTCTGATTAATTGTGATTATTAGGAGAGAAGTGTTACCCTACATTCCCTAGGCAAATCCTATACTTCAACAGGTTTCAAAACTTAGGCCTGACTCAATCCCATGTGCTGCTTCACAGAGACAGTGTGAGGAAACCAGGACTTCTGTATCATCCATTCAGATTATACTGACACGAAATCTGACAAAGTCTGACATATTGAATAGAATTCCAACTCTCTACGACTTATGCCAGCATGACCCCTTTTTTAACTTAGTTGGAACCAGAGTTAATCAAACTTAGAACTTCGGAAGTATCCACTATCAACCTGGGAAAGGTAATTACCATGGTCATTTGCACTGAATGACAAATAGTATTTGAAGAAAATATGCAATTGTCTCTGAAGAGAGGTTATCTACTTTTATTTGTTTAACATAATATATTATGTATGTTGCAAAACAAACATAAGTGTTATAATTTTAAAAATCATGTATTCAATATAAAAAAGAATATATATATATATATAAGGTATATGTATCATTGTATGTTGCTTGTAGCATTAAAAACAGAAGAAGTTAGGTAGATGCTGTACAGCTCTATGTTAATTGTTATAACCAACATTCAACTAGGGATCTGTAAAACTGCTGGAAAAGTAGAAAAGCCAGAACATGTAAATACTTTTTTGTGGTTGAATCAAAAGACATATCAAATTATCATTTTTGTTCATCGTTTTCATTTTTAATTATCTTTCATTATTTTCAACCATCCAAATGTTTTCGCATGACATGCTGCCTGTATTTTTGCAAAGTGTATGTTAGTTTTATTATGTGCTCACATATAGTTTAGAAGTAACTATTTTAATTAATTGCTATCATAAAATTTTATGATACGACCGAATGCGGAATTTTATTTCATGATGATCAGAATGACCAAAAGATTTGTTTCTAAATAATTATGTCTTGAAATGATCAAATCCACACTTAAATCTTTTTTATTTTTGAGAGGGAGGAAGAGATCTGTTAAATATGATTGACCTTGACACCTAAACTGCCTACTAAAATTTGCATCAATTTTTTTTACACGCATGGAGCTTTACAAAAATCTTTATAAATTTTGATATATAAATTTTTATGATAGTTTAATAAAAATAGGCAGTTTAAGTGTTGGGTTTTGGCTCCTATCTTCATTTGCTCCTGTTGGTGACTTTTGAGCCTGACTTCCCACTTTGTTTCACTTTCAGTATTATTTTACTTTAAGGATCACCATAGTTTAATCTATTACTCATCTTTTTATTTTTGACAAAAGCTACTGTTGTGACTATCACAGCCTCATCAAAATTGTTATGGGACTTTATGAAAGTCAAAATCACTGGGTTTTTTTGCCTCACAGAGGTAATTTTTTTTGCTTGAATTTAATTGATTAAGTAGGGAAGATATGACCAAAGAAATCAGTATTGCTCTTTTTTTTTCTTTTCTCCAAACAAGATAAACTCAAGGCTTCAACAATTTTTTTTCCATAGCTGTTATGATATGGTAAAAATCAATGCTGCACAAACGCTCATTGCACTGCTGTAACTGTGAGTGTAAGTTAGTAAAGCCCTTCCTGTTTTTCATAATTTTCGATTTGTCAAATAAATAGGTGGATTAATAAGAAGAAAGAACCCATTACTTAAAAGCAAATGTTGTGTTTCTATTTGAAGCCATAATTATACCTTTTATTGGTTTATTATCACAAAAAGAATGCTTTATGGTCTTACTATTGGTCTGCGTTTTAACCTTCACTGCCACTCATGAGTGAAAAACACCCACCCTGTGGGAAATCTGCGCAATTCTGTTTTTTTTGGGTGCCAATTACGAGATAAAAAATTAATAATTATGTACTCCTCGATTTGTGTTTTATGCTTCCTTCTCTGTCTGTGTTGTCCGGTTTTTTAAACTAATAATTTTGTGTGTGTGTGTAATTTTTTTTCTGAACCATATGGTTTCCTTGAAGCTAAGTGGGTGAAAAAACCCTGTATATTCATAAATAAGCTTCGGCAATGGCAATAATCTCTGTCTCTCTCTCTCTCTCTCTCTCACACACACACACTCTCTCTCTCTCGTCAGTCTTGGTGCCCGTCCACAATACAGCCTATATAGATAATAGTGCTGAAGTTGGACGTTGAAACCAACTCAACAACTTTCTCCATTTTTTTCCTTCCTACTGTTCTAACTTCCTCCTGCTCTTCCCCCCTTTTGCCCCTCCTCCCACCTTTGCTCTTTCTCCTGCTCCCCCTCCCTTTCCTTTTCTTCCTGCTCATTCTGCATGTCTTCCTTTGTCTGCACCTGCACCTTCTCCTGTTCATTTTTGCTTCCCTGCTCCTCCTATGTATCTACACCTCCTGCTGCTGCTTCTGTTCCTCCTCTTTCGTCTGGGCCTTTTACTAGTACTACTCTTCCGCCTGTATCTCCTCCTTTCCCGATTCCGCCTCCTCATACTCTTCCGCCTGCGTCTGTTCCTCCTAACTCCTCATCCTTCACCTGCTGCTCCCAATCCCCTAGTTCATCCTGCTCCCAACTCAATTTTCTCCCCATCCATATTCTGCTATTGCTCGTCTAATTTTAATTGTTCCCCTCCCTGTTCCTTGTTTTTATCTTCTATCGCCTGCTCCTACTGCTCCTTTTCCTCTTCTAGCTCCCAGTCCTAGTGCTTTTCATCTCCCTTCTCCTGTTCCTCCTGATAATCCTCTTCTTGCTCCTCATTGGGGGGCGCGGTGGTCCAGGGGTAGAACATCGGCTTCCGACGCAAAAGGTCCCGAGTTCGAATCCTGGCTGTTGCGTTCCCTACTGGTTGGGTCGGTGTCAGTATAATGTGACCGGCTGAGACAGGAGTCATGGTATCCCCGCCCTGTCTCGTGTGTGGCAGCACACAAAATTGTCAGACGTCCGTCTTTGGGCCCGTCCACAATATAGCCTATATAGTGCTGTTGTTGGACGTAAACCAATCAACCAACCAACCTCTTTTTATTTTATTTTACTTCCTCCTTTTCCTCTTCTTACTCTTAGTAAGATCCATACATAGAGCAATGTAGAATGATAGAAAGACAGAGAGGATGTCAATGTGGTAAAAACATTTCTTGTGATAAGCCTTGCTAGACATACAAAAGTAGTTTTACTTGTCCAGAGAAACAGAGAGATAGATGAAAATAGAGATAGATAACAATATACATATGTAGATAAATAGATAAGTAAATGGATTGATAGCTAGATCAATAGATAGATGCACATATTACATAACTATTTTCCGCTATTCGCAATATGTTTTTTAATGCTTTTCAAGGGTTACTGGGTGAAAAACACCCACGTGATGTTTACTGTTGGAGAAAAAAAAACAACAGCGCAGGTGACTGGCGGTGAAGGTTAAATTACTTTTTCAAGTTTCTTTATATGATCTGCATGATGTGATTTTTTATATCTAAAAAACAAATTTTGTTTGCAAGTGTACTGAACAGTGATGGATGATGCAGACTAGAAAGATAACCAAGATGACAATAATTTTGATCAGTCTCATCTTATGAGTTGCAACTACTGTTGAAAATGAAGGCAAGTGATCGAAACCTAAAGCAATTGGAATCAAATGGGTTAAAAAAAATTCATTACATTCAAATATAGCAAATTTCTGCGTCTGAATTTTGATAAAGGCCAATATTAACTTTCAATAGATGGTTCAGGAAATTAAAAGGGTTCAGAGCAATCACAAATATCCTGATTTTCATGCTTTAATTACAGAACCACAACTTTTCATCATATATATTTTAAAATATCTTCATATCATGATTGTTGATGTAGAAATGTAAAATACCAATATCTCATTAACCTGTTAAACGAATTTTTAAATACTTGTTCAAACAATGAATTGATTTGTCAGCTACTGTGGAATAATGCATGCAATGTATTACTGTTTCTTTTGTCTGTGTAATCAAGCTGAAAATAAAGCCCCAAAAATACCGTTTGGTTGTATTTATTAATTATAATCTGATATTCATTATGTCTCATTAAGGTGGGGGTGGAGGGGGGGGGGGTAATTTTGAAAGCCATAATGTATTGTACATCATACATTCATTATTATACTACACACATAAATAAACATTGTTGTACTAGCGGGTGTAGAATTAATGTCAAGTACACAACCATACAAAAATTTAAAAATTAAAGTTTGTGAGAGCGTTGGGGAACCAAGAGTCAGCATCCTGATTGTACTAGGCATTTAAAAAGAGTTGTTCTATTTAATGTGATTCATCAGGTACTAACAGGCTTATGTTTCTTATTTTTTACTCTACAGGATCCTTTTTTTCCTAGAAACTCCTTTTGGAAATTTGAAATAAAAAATGCACATAACATGTTTTACGCTCAAATCAATCTTTTTAAGTAGGCCTTTATATCGTGGTTATGATTTAAACAGTGTTTAACTTTAAGAAAACCATTTAAGCTTATTGGAGCTGAATTTGAGTTGAACTGTGTTGATTTTCTGCTAGATCCTAGCTTTTCAAACTAGCTTTTATATTACTAAAGCAGCACAATTAAGTGATCAAAATATAGAAATTGGTATCGTATAGAGAAATAAAAAATGTTTAATTTCCCAATCATTTTATTCAATTTCTAAGTATAGGCAAAATTAAAACATCAAAGTTTATTTTATCAGACCCTCCTGAAAATTAAAATGAGCAAAATGATTGTAACAAAACTTGCCTACTGCTACAGCATTTAAAATATTGAGGAATACAATTATAGAAACAACAGCATTTTACCTGAGTCAAAAACACAGTCAAAACATAAATTAATTACAAAATTACACAATATATTTTCCTAAAAAAACAATGAAAAACGTCCTAAAATATTAAGAAAAATTTCCTAAACAAATATGAAAAAGCAATTTTAATATGAGCAACAGTAACTATCTAAGGAGATACAAAACAAATTGTCAACAGTTTTAAGACATCAAAAGTTAAAAGAAAATAAACCAACCAACATGTTTGTTTAATAGTTGACATTGAGGAATTGCATAAAAAAATTGGTACAATAATTGAAGTAAGTAGAAGTTATTCTAAATCACTTTTTTTTAATGCCCAAAACAGAGAATACCAACATAGAACTAAAATAATAAAAAAGCTACCCATAAATCATTGATTGTGGATATGGAATTTACAAAATCAGAAATGTGTTATGTCTGACCAATAAATATTTTAAGACTTCTAAGTTTATGAGAATAAAGAGTTGAGAAAAATAGTAGTCCCATGAATACATGATTGATCAAGGGGTTTAGAGGCATCAATTAAGGGTTCCAATAGTTGTTTTTTTTTCCATAAGAAATTTGCCTCAAATTCATGTTCTATGATATGATATAAATGCATTTATCTATTTTTGGGGGGTAATTATTTAATAGTAAAAAAACTTTATATTTTATCCTATAAAATTATATTTTGTTGCACCTGTAAGCACCCTACAAAGTGAAGTTACATAATTTAATTCAAATCGCAGAAGCAAAAATCCTAAGAACCAAGATGAACAATTATTACTCTGTTTGTAAGCTTTTGTAAAATTGCATAATTTACAACACGCATTCCAACAAAACACACCTTCGATATGCCAATGTAAGGGGAATAATTCTAATTTCTTATATGGGCAGTTTAAAAAAAAAAATCATATACATATTCTTTGTTTTGTTGTTATATTGCTTTGAAAAAACTATATATATAAATAAAATGTTTGTTTACTGTTTAAAACATTCAAAACAGTTTTCAGTTCGTCGCTCCATTGGATTGGGTTCCTCATACTTCATACTATATCACTTTCATCCAAATCATAGTCAAATACGTCAACTGGGATACCCTCATCATTATTATTTCGCTTTCATGTTGTCAAACTTGCCATGAAATTAAATGCCATCTTAAAAAGTTTCCGTTAATTATATACAAATTTCATTTCGGTAAAAAGTGAAAGGAAGTTTATTCATTTTAGTTTTTAAACATCGCTATTCAGCAATGATATTGGGTCCCTAAAATATTGGTCCACAGCGTTTTTTAGGAGTAATATATAGCAGGCGATGTGGCACATGAGGCTTAAAGGGCGATGGCTAGCGCTGTGCATCATTAATGGTTAAAGTACTTGTTTTTCAAACCTAAATCATAACTTGCTATCAACATAAGTAAACATTGAAATAAACATTTTAAAATTGGTATAACATTTTTAATGCTTCCATACTATTTTTAACCATTAAAAATTGGCAAACCCCCGAGTACACTAAAGTTTAGTACGGACACAGTTATGCATTCCATTTTTATAATACATATATATATATTATATGTATATATGAGTTTAGGTTGATAATGATAGATGGAATTACAAAAAAATTTTGATGATATTACAGGACTTGTAGCCATTTAAAAGAAAACAAATCCTGAATTTATTGGATGTAAGCCTGAACCAAAAAAAAGAAGTTTATATGGCATTCAGACTTGGCTCTTTTTAGACTTCCTATACTTATGTAAAAAATTGACATTGTCATAAGTATTAGGTTTAACATTTCACAATACAGCACTGAGTCGTTGTTTTGTTTCCATTTTCTATGTTTTGGGCGAGAACTTACATGTTTCAAAGTATAATAATAAAATACTCAATATCAGCCTAGCATGCACAAAATATTAAATACTCAGTAAGAAAAAAAACAAAGCATGAAAACAATCAAAATTTTCTGACCCCCAAAAAAATCCTAATAGTAAAATAAGAAAGCAGAAGGGCATCTGATCTTTGTTTGACATGAGTGATGAGTGGCTTTTTTTTTTACAGAAAAATTGCTGTCTAGTTATGAGTTAAAAAAATATGTATATTGCATATTAAATTCAAGACAAGCAATAAATTGCAACTATATGACACTTGTATTACAGCCAACCTTAAAAAGTAGTATAACAAGATTGATTAGCCGTTGGTAAAATAATATAGCAACAAAATGACTTTTTTAAACCTGATACAGAAATGTAGTGAAACAAAATGAACATTTCTCATTAAGTGTATCAGCAGAAAAATTGCAGAGCTGATATTACTCTTAAGTTCATAAACATATCTTGATTAACCTGATTGAACAACCTTCAATTCATCAAACAACAACAAAGAAACAAGGGATTATAAGGTTCCTTCTTTAAGCAGTGGAAGGCTTGAATAACATAATTTTTTGAAAATAGCTGACAAAAAACAAAACAAAAATTCAACAATCGATGTTTAATTTGATAATGTAAAAGCAATCGCAGATCCTAGCTCTTTGCAAACACTTCACATGCTACTCTTTTCAGTAATCTCTCTCTTCACAGTTCTAATACTGAAGCATTATTTATGTACATCACACTTTCAAAACACATTACTCATATATAAGAGTTTCATGCAAGAAAATTGTAAGTATCGTCTAATGTGCATTGAGTTGAAGATGGTGAAAAAGACAAAGATTGAATCATCATTATAACTCCAAAATGATCATTATATGTGACCATGACCTGATAGCTCATTATTCTAAAACTAGTCTCATTAGGCATTTGGACATCTGAGGCCAAAAAGAACATCAATTACAGATTCGTCAGCCAAAGTGGAAGTGTCCCCAACATCACGATCATTGACCGCGATTTTACGTAGAATACGGCGCATTATTTTTCCAGATCTTGTCTTTGGCAGTGCAGGTGCATTTTGAATGAAATCAGGCTGAGCAAATGCGCCTATTTTTTCTCTCACTGAAGAAAAGAATAGAAAAAACATAAGTGACAGGGTAAAAAAATATGTCCCATAATTATAATCTGAATGATACATAAAACAACACTATCCTCTCTGGGCCTTTACTTTTGAGATTTATCTAATAAATCCCTTCTTTCTCTTGAGAATTGCTTCTCAATGTATTTATACTCAAATCTTGATTTAAATTTTTAGTTTGGCTTCTTTGTCATGGTCAGCACACTTTCCAGTATTTCTACAATAGCTAGTAACTTCCCCTACAGGGCTGTTTCTGAAAGCCACATGGGATGTGCTGTGAACTGGTTGGTTTCTTAATGCACAACATCAGCAGCTAGGCTGTATTCTGAACATGTTCCAAGACTAACGTCTGAAAATTTTACAACCTGCAACACACAAGGACAGTGCAGGGATAGCAGGGCTTTTGTCTCAGACTGTCACGTTATACCGACACTAATCCAAATTCAACTACTAGGTGGTAGACTGTCCCAATATAGGAACACACGAAGAATTCTCAATTCAGTATCCTTTGCAGATGATGAAACATGCACCAAATTAGAAATGACAAGGTATTTTACTACATGGCATGGTTATGAGAGGTCCCTTAATCATGACTTTATACCAGGGGCAGCACTTACCCACTTGGGTGAGCTCTTTTCTAAGTTCCTCAGTGAATATCTCACCCTGAAAATATTGAAAGAAAAAAAGTACATATTTGGGGTTCAGATGCACAACAAAAAAGGTTTAAAAAAAAAAATTATTAATGAAGTTACTTGTCAAACACTATACAACACCAAAAACATCAACTCCAAGAATTTTGTGTCAATCGATTGTCAATCATGATAAAGCATAGCTGAACAAAATTTAAAAGGAGAAATTTTAGCTCATCAAAAGAACATATCTATATTGAGAAAAATGAATTATTTATTCCAATTTAAAAAAAAAATACAATTCTCTGATGCGCCAGAACCAATAAATTCTTAAAGACAGATGATTCAATAATGAAAAAGTAAGAATCAATAAAAAGAGCACCTGACAATAGAGTTTCTTTTCTTAGACTTGAACTATTCTATCCATGCTAGTAAGCTATTTCAGAATACAAACCTCATTGAGAGTGACAAAGCAGTAGATGCATTCTCCTTTAATGGAATGCGGGTGAGAAACTGACGCAGCCTCAGCCACAGAGTCATGTTCGATGAGCGCCGATTCAACCTCAGCAGTGCTCAGCAGGTGGCCAGAAACATTCACCAGATCATCGATGCGGCCGGTGATCCAAATGTAGCCTTCTTCATCTCGCTTTCCACCTGGTTGTACAATAATAACCTTAAAAATTTGCTCCACAATAAATGCAAAAAGACAAAAAAATCAAACGAAAAAAAAAAAATTTAAATCAAATAATTTTAAGCTCCTCCACAAAAGCTTTGAAAACCACTAGGTCAGGATAAAAAAAAAGTTCATCAATACCAACAGGAAAACTGTGAACATTTGAAGCTCTTGAATCAATAGTAGCACAAGATGTGGCTGTCAAAATGGATTTGCCTCTGATCTACACAAAAACATTTAGATAACCTGCCCTCATCAATCTTCTCTGATGAAATTTGTATTTGTTATTGATCCCAACTAAAATTGCCAATGACAGTTATTTCCATTTTATTGAAAAATTATGAAAACATATTACCAAACAAAAATTTACAAAATTTTTTACAAAAAGTTTTACATCTGATTTACATTTTAGATTTTACAATCATGTACTGCTTCAAGTTAAACACAAAAGAAGAAGAATGCACACCATTTGATGTAACTTACCATCTCCAGTACAGTAATAACCCGCAAATTTCTTGAAGTAAGTTGTCTCAAATCTCTCATGATCTCTATACACAGTCCTCATCATTCCTGGCCAGGCTTGCTTGAACACCTTGATACAGAATGAAGTAAGCAAATAAGCCAAGTTAACCTGCAACTTAAATACATGATTGTTTGACTTGCAGCAAAATTTGATAATAAAAAAAAAAAATTATTTTAAATATTTTTTTTTTATACTTTTTTTTTCATTTTTTTTTTTATATTACATTTTTTTTATAAAAAAAACTGTCTAAGGAAAAGTTTGTCACAGAAACAAATCTTTCATGGCTAATAACACAAACACACACAAATTAAGAAGGTTTATTAAGAGCACTATTTCTTGTAATTCAATTCAACTCACAAAACTCACATTAAGAACTATATTTTGTTAGAACATTTTTAGTACGGATAATTAAGATCACAGTATGCTAGCACTGGTTCATGTGAAATGGGAACCAAACCCTATTTGAAATAATTGATCTGCCCAATTTAAAAAAGACACGGAGCGGGTCATGAGGAGTTGTGAACTTTGTCTAAAAACCTGACATACTTAGTAGTACATTTTTGTTGGTAGACTAAGCCGGTATTCATGGCTGTTTCTTAAGAATCCAAGCTCAAGATCATTCTGATTTTTTTTTATTTCTATGAATTGCTGTGTAGATTCTTGAATTTGACATACTGTAGATCTAAATTATGAAAAAACATAAAAACGAATAAATGCACAATTCAGTGTGATGAAATGGGAAAAATATGCAACAAAACCATAATTGATCATCGATAATAGGAAACAATTAGTCAGTTAGACTTAAAACCAAATTTTAACCCTCAGTCCTGCCTTAAAGCAGGTGTAAATATACATCAAAATTAAGTACTAATGAATTTCCATGAATAGGCCTTAGACTCATTTTTGGTACTTCGGGTCTCATTGCCATATAAAAAAAATTCTTAAGTCGTACTACAGAGCTTTGCTTTCTCTGGTTTAATTTTGAGTAGAGCCTCAATGCTGAATTTTTGTTGTTGTTTTTTTAAAGATGCTGCAAATTCAAATCTTTTTAGTGAGTTCTGTTCCATTTTCAGGGAGTAATTTCCATTATGGATACTGGTAATAGAAAGAGACACAAATCTAAGACAAGATAAGAAAAGTTCATACCAAATAACCCTGACCAGGACCATTGACTTCCACACCTTCTTCCGTGAGGATTGCAGGAACAATGCCAAAAAAGGGGAATGTCTGAAATACACAGAAAGCTGTTAACTTCAAAACCACAGTTTAACCTTCTCTCTAATTTTTGTTTACATTTGAAGCAAAAACTTACATAGTGCCTAAGATACTACAAGGCCTTGATTAATTGTTGAAATGACAAGGTTTGGTTGATTATACTGAGTTGTTGAACAAGAAAATATAAATAATTAGTTTTTCTAAAAAAAAATCTCAGGAAAAAAAAACTAGTTATTTTAAATTTAAAATATTGTTTATCTATATATTTTTTTTGTCTTTTTGACCAAATTCAGACAGTTTAGCACATAAGTTTACAAATGTACAAAAAATTGGATCCTTATTTTGCTATGCAATTTGTTGGCTTGTCTTCATTTACGAAAATGTAATGCAAGGCTGAATCACCAGCATTATGATCTTATTACATTGATAATTCAGAGCTTTGTTGTGACACAGAACAAATAATAACTAAGATTGGTAAGAATGATTGTGTTATCTTCCCTTACTGCAGATCCAGCTTTGGTCCTTGTAGCTCCAGGTAGAGGAGTGATTACATGACCTCCCTGGGGAAAAGAAAATGACTATGTGTTTGAGAATATGAAGCTTATTATTATTCTACACCTATTCTAGAAATAAAGTTTTTAATGACTCATGACCTGACCATCACAGATGCTTGAAAAATAAATCAGATGCTTCTTTCCAGATATAAAAGAGCACAACATGGGTACCAAGGTTAATTAGGTTGTAGAAATCATATGCTATAGTTTCCAGAAATGTTTAATATATGGAGATTTTTTTATTTTTGTTTCAATTATTATGGGAGTGTTCAAGTTTTTTTTTTAAACATATCATCCTAAATTTCAAAAACCTAAAAGAAAAGTGAGACTTGCATATTGTATATCATAAAGAAATTAAATCATGCATTTGATTCACATACTGAAAAAAATGCACTTCACAAATGAAAAACCTTCTACCCGCTAACCTGAAAAAACAAACAAAAAAAAAACAGCAACCACTAAATTCCAACTCCTTCAGGAAGTGTAGTAGCCTTGGGGTAGAACATCAGCTTCTGACGCAAGTCTTTGGTTCAAGCCCCGCTGTGGCGACTTCCTTTCCTATTGGTTGGGTCGTGTCAGCACTTGAACTTGTTAGACATTTGTCTTGGTCCCATCCACAATATAACCTTTATTAGTAGATAGTGCTGACACGGGAAGCTGAGCACCAACAAACGCAACATTCCTTATGTTTTTTTTGTATTCAAACAAGTAATATCAAACATCCCGTGATCCATTCCAAGCAGCAAATCGTAAAGTAATTCCTCTTATAGTATAACTAAAGTGAAGTCTAAGAACTATTTGTACCTACCGTTTCCGTCTGCCAAAAAGTGTCCACTACAGCACAGTTACTATTGCCAACAACACTGTGATACCAATGCCAGGCCTCTGGGTTGATAGGCTCACCCACGGTGCCTAGAATCTTAAGCGAGGATCTGTCATATCTGGGGAAATGGTAGTGTTTATTAATAATTTGAAGATACTGAAACAAATTAAACTTTGCTCAATAATATGATAAACGAAAAAGTAAAACTGAACTTTAAAAAAATCTGTTCAGGTCTGTTTCCTGTCTCTTCAATCAAATGCATTTCTTTTTTAAACATCCAATGATAAAATAAGTTTTCTAATGCTAAACAAAAATACCAATGATTGTAAAAACATAATATTGGCAGATCTTTCTTCAAATAGTCTTTTACTTTCAACGTGAGAAATGTCTCAGGAAAAAAAAATATGCAAAGAAAATCACCTTAACAACACATTTTAAAAAAATAATAATAACAGAGGGTATGATGTGAAAAAGAAATAAAATACATTCATACAAAAGACAGTCACTGGGATAAGTGGAAAGTGTGGAGGAAAAAAATATTGATAATAAGTACATGTTACTGAAGTATTTTAAAAAAGTGTACACGAAAAATAATGAAAATCGAAGGAATGTAGAGCAAAACCCATTTCTAGATGGTAAAAAACAGGATTTTGCAATAAATATAATTGACTGAAATTAATTCTATGTCATTTGTTTGCAATCAAGATTTCATCCACAGGACAATTTATTACTGCATTTTAATTAGATCTTTGCGTAGTGACAATGGCCCATTTCAAAATAAAAAATCAATTACCCTGAAACATTTGTGTACAGGGCTGACAAAATGAGTTGAGTTACGAGTCAGGCCGTTTTCTAATACTGAGCTAAGTTTGTACCCAAATTTTTTTTATGAATTGAAAGTCTATCATATTTTTCATCGAATTCACCCGAAAAAACATTATTAAAGCGTTTAAAAATATGTTTTTCTTTCCTGAACAAGGTAAGATGGATGATTAAGTACCCATGGTCCAGGCCGTTTGTTCTTTTCCTATTAGTTTCAATTTCTTTCTATGTTTTTGTCTTTGGGCTCTGTTATGTTTGTTTTTGTTAATTTTTGTTTTAACTGATGATACAGAGAGAGAGAGAGAGAGAGAGAGAGAGAGAGAGAGAGAGAGAGAGAGAGAGAGAGGGAGAGAGTGTCTAATATTCTTATTTAGTCTAACTCTTTCTTAGTCAATCGATTCATAAACTCAACCAGTCATTTTACTTATCATTCCTCATTTAACCATTTAAGAGCGTACGGGTGGTGTTTGAAAAATGGCACTTATTTATTGAAAAATTCTTTTTATGACTAAAGACAAAAAAACTTGAATCCAACTTGATTGGCAGTATCTTAGTCTATATACAAAAAAATACAAGAATTTATACTACTTAGAGGGTTGCTGTGCATTTTGACTCAGTTTCAATTGAAAAATTTTAAGTTTTTTTTTTTTCAAAATGGCTCACCATTATTTCCGTAATTTGAAGAGCTACATCTCTGGGTGTAAGCTACTTATCTGAATAATTCTTTTACCAGCTCGTAGGGCTTGAAAAGATATTTCCAGCAATATACATATCTTCATAGCCAAAAAATCGCAATGAAGCTCATTGTGTCAGCCCACTATACATTTCATTTATTTCCCTATGAATGGCTCACTTTGTAACAAATCTGTCTCCAAACTTCATCAGAGAGCGTATGGCGGTTGGGGCTGTGTAGAACTTGGTTACTTTATATTTGTCCACAACATCCCAGAGTCTTCCAGCATCTGGAAACATTGGTGTGCCCTCAAACTGGACACCAAATGCAAAAGATAATGATGTGCAATAGCCACATGGGCTTCAAATCATGGTGTCGCTATGGAAAAATGCAAAGCAACTTGGAGGATTAAGGCATAAGGAATTTTACTTTTATAGTGTGTTAAAAAGCATCAAATAAATTTTGAGGAGGTTGAAAAAAAGCATAATTCGCATAATTCTATCTTTTATAGAACCAGAGATATTACTTTTCATTTGAAAAAAAAAAAGGTCAATATACTATGAGTATAGTATTTTATCATTCTATGTTAAGAGGGCTCTTGCTCAAAACCTTTATTGAAGACTTGTGCCTGAATCACCCTTGTTGCCTCATAACTTATTTTAACTGTCTCTTGTGTGTTATCATAAATCTGCTTCTTTACTGATTAATATATGGCAATGATAAGAGAAGTGATACTTCATAAACATAACAAAATTAAAGAACAGTTATGAAAGAGCTCAAGGTATCCTGACTAAAATAAAAGTGATAGAGTAGCAGCAATGATACAAAAAATTGGTATTAATGTGAAACAAGAAATTTTTAGAAAAACTTACAATAACACTAGTAACCCCATTGGCTAAGGGTCCATAGCAAACATATGTATGGCCAGTGATCCAGCCTATATCAGCCGTGCACCAGTAGACATCATCTGCATGGAGATCAAAAGTATACTTGGATGTTGTTGCCGCATATAACATGTAGCCACCCACAGTATGAAGAACACCTTTTGGCTTGCCTGTTGATCCACTGAACAACAACAACAAACAAACAATACATGCATAAATGAATACACTTGTTTACAAACTGTGATGATATGTGAAAATGGAAGTTAAAGGAAAACAAGCCCTGTGTTAATTTTTTTCCAACAAACTGTCTTAACCATCAAACTATTATGTTAATGAGTTGTTGGTGGGAATTTTTGTGTGTGTAGGTATTACACACAAAAATGTGTGATATTTGTGGGTGTGTCAATCGTGTGTATGAGCCCTTCTCTTTTAAGGAACCGATGAACAAGAGGTTTGAACAAAATATTTATTTAGCTGTGCATTGAACTGTGCATGTGAGCAGTTTCCAACATAATCTTCAAACAAATGCATATATAAACAACATAAATAATTCAAGGATTATTTTTGACACATATGATTATTGAAAAGAATGAGAATAGATTGTGATGGTGTTACTTAAGATAAAATTACCTGTATTTTTATGTATATGATACTGAAGCAAAAGATTTAATTTCAATTGAGATTCATTTTTTCTGAGGTAAGTAATAAATCTCAAAATATCAGGTCTTCATTTTTCTTGGAGACTTCCATACTTATGTGAATATTGAGTTCAGAATATTTCGTTGATGTCTCTTTTTAGGCAAAATGGTAGGACAAAAAAAGGATCCAGAGAAGGGACACACCTTGTATAGAGCATAAACAATGGATCCTCAGCATCCACCCATTCTGGGTCATTGTGGCTGGAGGCAGTCAACATAAGCTCATGCCACCATCTATCTCGACCATCCTTCATTGTTATCTGAGAAGAATATGCAGTTTCTTTGTTTGTTTTACTATTTCTTTTACAATAGTTATTCTTTTACTATTTCTTACACCACAACCATTTTTCTATTACTTTTCTTATAACTATTCAGCTACTATTTTATCATAAATAATCTTCCATTATTTCTTTTAACATAATTAACAGTAATAATTGTGCAGGATGATCACAGCTATAGATTAAAATTATTTTTATTTAATCTAGCACAGCAATGATTTGTATATAAATGATATATATCAAAACCAATATAGAATGTGAAATTTGTTTATATGATATTTTCCTATTTCAGCTTCCATAATAATTATACTCACATACAATACTAATGAATTGTAGACAAATTGTCAACATATATATATATAATTTTCTTCATCTCAAACTTAGACATGCAATCAAATCCAAACCGCTCCACCCTACAATCCCAAATTTTACAGTAAAATTACAAATTAGAGTCATAAAACTAATAACATCAAACGCATAATCAATTTTTAACGAAAATTAAGGAATTAATAAAACTAAAAATGTATTTAAAAAAACAAACAAACAGACACAACAATTACTGCTTCCTCCCCTTCCTTGAACAACAAACAAATTGAAAGTGATATAAATTTTGATTCTTTTTATTTTCTAAGCATGTGCACCGTTTTCTTAGAACGCTTGGTAATTATTGATTCTGATCATAAATTATTGAGCCTACTTTAATTTGATGCAACCTCTTCAAGCAAACATATTCAGTTCCTAAAGTTATAGATCCTGAAGATACACAATTTTGAGTTCAGCACAGTTTAAATTTAGCTGTATTACTTTAGTTTTGTCCATCATACAGTCCCCACGAATTTCGTTGGTTCCCAGCTAGTATATGATATTTTCCTATTTCAGGTTCCATAATAATTATACTCACATGCATTTAGAAATTTGCACATTTAAAAAGAGAAATAAATTTGTTAAGGACATAGCAATGGTAAACCTGCAACTTCATACAATTTGGTTGCACTTATCATATCACATTAGCAAAAACAATAATGTATCATAGAAAATATTGTTTTATCTGTTTATAAAAGCTAGTAAATAAAGAAAAGTTTACTCTACCTGCAAGCTTTTACATGGCCGTTTGCCCTTCTCTTCGGAATTTGATGCACCATCCATTGAAGTAAGATGCTGCAAAACCACACAGTTGGTGAGAGCCTTGCTTCTGAAAAGGGAATGGAGGTTCTTACATAGAGAGTATACTTCTTTTGACTAGTATTTTTGGAGATGCATATCATGTTTGTTCAGGGCATATTGTCATTGAACAAAAGAATTTTAAAATATTTGTGAAAATGCACCTATAAGATATAATCAATGTCACCTATTAGTTCAGAGAACTTTTTTTTCCATGTCTCCTAGGATTTCATGGTGGATATACTATAATCACAGGCTAATTCAGTGGTATACATCTAAGAAACATTCCCATCTGATCCCCCATGAACTTTGTCGTATAATTCACATGGATTTACAACAGCTTATCAAATTGTCATCCTTGTAAACACAAACTAATGTTCTAATAAGTTTTTTTAACATCTAAACTGCCTTTAAAAAAAATCTTTATAAATTCTTATGATAGTTTAATAAAATAGGCAGTTTAAGAGTTGGGTTTAGGCTCCTATCGATGACTTTTTCAGCCTGACTTCCTACTGTTTCAGTATTATTTTACTTTATGGATCACCATAAATCCTTATTTTTTTTACTGAACCCTTTTGCGTAAAGCTGCATACCATTGAATCGCAACACATAATCCCTTAGTGGACATTGAATTAACTCTAACCTGCCAATTTTTTTTTTAATGAAATCCATAAATTTATGGAAAATTGGCATCATTATGTGCTTATAAACCCTGACATATATTAGATAATGATAGAAATAATCAATTGCTTGGTTTAGCTAACAGATCTTTAGAGACGTGCACGACTTTTTCAAACACAGAGTCCTAAAATAGAGTTTTCGAGCAGATTCTAATTTCAAGAGCATATTATTAAACAAGTAAAATTAACAAAATAAAAGTGTTTCCCAAAGATAATGGGTTCTTAGACAGATACTACTGTAATCAGTGTTACCTCCAAGATGACACTTTCTTCACACTACAAACACCAAGCATCAATCTTCGAAATGCACTAAACCAGTCTATACTTTACGGGTCAGATTGTATCAAAAGTCCTCTCTAAAACTTCCTTTGACCATTTCCATGACCATTTATTTTTTATTTCCCCATCAATAGACTTGACTGCCCATTTCCTGCTTACTTTCAAGAACCGCAATTTGAGAAAGCAGTCAAGTTTTTACACTGTCAATGTCGCAGTTGAAAGTATTGATTGCCTTGCTCCATCAAAGATGGCGGATATGATTATTGTAAAGTATACACTCTTCTGTGGTTGAAAACAAAAAGCATTCCAATTTGACTCTGTCGACTAAATTTTTTTCGTTCGATTTTTTTTTTCTGCATAACAAAATTTCCATGGAATACGCAAAATGCGGAAAAGAGGAAGGTCTGTCAAATGCAAAGATTGGCAAAAATCAACATGTGAATGTATATTGAGTGAACTAAAGGTTTAAAGTAATATCTTATATCTAAAATTATTTATAAGCCACTCAAATGTAGTTGGTAAAACTCTTACTTTTCAGCACAGAGGTCTAGGGCTTTGTCAACGATGGCCTTAAGATTGAGCAACTTGGGTCCTCTCCATACTCCGTCTGAAAATGTAAAAAAAAAGTTTTGATAATAATTATAAAGGACTTCAGGTCGAGAGATACAATGAGCTCTGCTGCCACTTAAGTTAAAACCACCAAGTAGATAGTTATTAATAGTAATTTCCCAAAGAGAAACATATGAAGTGTAAGACTTGTAAAGTGTACATGCAATAACAAAAAACAAAAACTAATTTACACAGGGATCTACCTCATGTACCGTATAAGATATAATAACCATTTCAATACTTGACAACATAAAAAAGGCTAAATAGAATTAACCTTAAAGTGAGAAAAACAACAATCATTTTCATATTTTTATTAGGAAAAAAAAAGGGTTAAACTACCTTGGCATTTAATATAACAAGTCTTTAAGAAAAAAGGCAGAAAAAGGTAAAGCTTTACTTTCTTTTTAACAAATCGAGACTTTATTTTTTTTTAGATTCATGGGAAACAAGAGCCATAGTTGTGGAGGAGAGGCAACGAACTGTCCCACATAACAAAATTGATTGTGTCCTTGATGTATAAATGTTGCAATTTTTAAAAGTAAAAGTTGCTGTTAATTATGTTATTCATGCATGAACGACAAAAAAGTCCTGAAACATTTTTGTTAACTTATAATTCATTATAGAACCCAGTACAGGATATCAAACAGATGCAAAGTTTTTATTTGGATGCCTGAAACCCATTTATCCTTTTTTATCACTCCATTGCACACACTGGAAACCCAAAAAAGCTCAGCTTTATTAGTTAATAAATAACAAACCTGCAGTTATTATGGCACTGCAATCGGCATCAAGGATACGGTCTCTGAGAGATTCTGCAGAAAAGCCAGCAAACTGGGAATATAGATTTTTAAGATTTGAGAAAGGTTTGGATGAATAAAGGCAAAACAAAGTCAATAAAGACAAATCACAAGAAGAATGTCTACATTTCCAATACATTTAAAATTATATTAAGTGTGGATCTGACACCCCCCCCCCAAACACACACACACAAACAAATACTCTCTCTCTCTCCCTCCTTATCTACTACCCCCCACCCCAATCTCTTTTCTCTTTCTCTCTCTTCCCCTTTTTTCTCTCCCTACCACTCCTTCCTTCGTATCTTTATCCATCTCTCTTTTCCCCTCTCTCCTCCATTAATCTCTTTCTCTCTCCATTATCTCTATCCATCTCTCTTTTCCCCATTTCTATTCCCCTCTCTCCTCCATTTATCTCTTTCTCTCTCCATCCCTCTTTATGAACCCAATCTATCTCTCTTTCCCTCGCCCTCTCTTCCCCCGGTTCTCTCCCTCTCACACATACCCTTGCCATTTCTCTCCATATCTCCCTCTTTCCCTAACTGATCCCTCTTCTCCCTCCCTCCCTATCTATCTCTTCCTCTAACCACTTACCATACTATCTTATTCTCTCTCTCCCTTCCCCTCTTTCTGCATGTGATCTATATCTCTCTCTTTCCTATTTTTCTCTCCATCTCACTCTTCACTTTTCTATCTCTCCCTCCCTCCTCTTTTCTCCCCCATCCATATCTCTTCTCCCTCCTTTTCTATTTCTCTCTCCCTCTCTCTTTCTCCCATAAATCTCTCTCTTTCTGTACCAAACCCATTTCTCTTTCCCTCCCTCTCTCTTCCCTCTTTTTACCCCCCCCCCCCCCCCTCTCCTCCCCCCCCCCCTTTTTTCCCCCCCCCCCCCCCTCTGCTACCTCTCTCCCTCTGTACTCCCTTCCATTCTACCTTTCACGCATAACCCACTCTCTCTAGCTTTTGTAGCCTGCCCAAATCTTCCTCTTCTACCCAGCATTCTCCAAACCTATAACTTTCCACACATAACTATGATTAAAATCAATTAAATCAAATGTGCTCAAGTCAAAGATAAGATGAGATTAATGTAAAATATTTCCCACACTTGCACCCACCATCATTGTTAACATCCTTCACAGGTGCACAGCAAATCAATATAGGGCACAAGCAAAAGATATCAAGCCCAGCGTACTTGGCCTTTTTCCTATAATCCTGCTGTTCATAACACACTGCTCTAGCCAGTCATTGATATAAACTTGGTCATATAAAGCTGTGATACAAAGCATTGATTTTTATTCCCACACATATTTAGTGGACTGTACCACGTGTTGCAGGGACACACTATCATCAAATGAGTTGAAATGAATTTGCCCCAGTTTTGCATAAAAATTAGGACAGAAATGAGAGACAGAGAGAGTTAGGGAGAGAGAGAGAGAGAGAGAGAGAGAGAGAGAGAGAGAGAGAGAGAGAGAGAGAGAGAGAGAGAGAGAGAGAGAGAGAGAGAGAGAGAGAGAGAGAGAGAGAGAGAGGAGAGAGAAGAACTGAATGTAAAGAAAATGCATTTTTTTAAATTTGAGATACAATTGCAGAAAAATCGTTTTGCAATATTTTTTAAGCATCTTAAGAAATTGATAAGAGTTCATAAGGTACATGTATCTTTCTGCAAATCTCAAGACCATTGCCTCACTCAAATTGAAGATATAAAGCAGATGTGTCCAAAGACATTATGAAAAGAAATCCTTTTCTTTTCTGCATACAGAGGGGTCAGCCATTGGACTGAGTGATCAGCTACATTGAAAAGACAATGGTTCAGCTAGATTACAAAAAAAACTTGCAATAGGAGTCAAGGGTTCAGATAGATTTAGGATATTTCAAGTTCATTTTAAGTAGGCCTGATCTCAGAGAATACTATATTAATAGTTTTAACAAAAACAGACAAGAACAAAAAATTGTCATAAATAAGCCCTTTAAAAGCAACAGTAAAGTAGTTCATCCTATTGATGTACAACAAGCTAGAGGTGACAGCTTCTTCAACAGGTCAAAGCAATGTTTTCTTTAGATGAGGTGAATATATTTTTAGAGAACCAAACAGGTTTTTGTTTATTTTTGAAGTTGTGAAAAAAAGGAGTTATATGGGGTCATGAAACATTATAAAGTGCTATTAATGCATAGCAAAAAAAGGATAACCTTTCAGAAAATCAATAATTTCAAAGGTTGACCATATGACCCCTATGCCTCTATATAATTAGTGCAACATAAACAAAACCATTGAAAATATCACACCCATCGTTAACTTATGACATTGGTAGTACAACAATGATGACAGTAGAACCAACAAGCAAAGGTAATTGTACTGTTGAGGGAACAATATTTAGTGTTAATAGTTATGAGGGTTAAAACAATGGTACTTAATTTCCACAAAACTCTTAATAATGTTGATGATTTATTTTATTGCAGTTGTAAAAAAAAAAATACTGCTCAACATAATTAATGCTAATTAATATGATGGTAAAATTACACTTTTGTTGACCTTTCTGGATTTTTTTGTTTGGGGGCGGGGAGGGGGGTATTTGTAGCAAATGAATTGTGAGATTAGGCCAAGTTATTGCCTACACTTTTGATTATGAAAAGCAGTTAAATCTTTATGTAGCATTACTTCCTTATTTCATAAATCAAAAACACACTTGTCTCAATCATTCCAAATGAGTGAAATGTAAAATTGTATACTTTAAGAGGGGATAACATTTTTGCTTCACAGTCGTACTACTTAAACAATACACAAAAACTCATTTCTTCTCTGATGGTTTTGTCTATCTGAGGTAATAATCAATAACAAACTGGTAATAATCAATAACAAACTAACAATCTAAACACTGTAACAGAAAGTTAGGCTAATTCAAAATTAAAAGGTCTATAATGATGAGAAATACAAGTCTAGTGATAAGCCCAGAGAGCTATTTTTTTTTTTTTGCTGAACCTTTAGAAAACAAACGAACATGACACTGAAGCTTACAACGCTATGATCCTATGACTATAATTTTACTCTCAATGTGAATATGTTATAATTTTCTGTTTATATGAGATAGTCCCTAGTCAAGCAGTGATAACAATGAATAGGTGGACTGTTTTGAAGACTGTTTCTTCCTTTTGTGTGTGTGTGTGTGTGAAAGAGAGAGAAAGAAAGAAGAGGGAAAAACAAAAATAGAGAGAGAAAGAGATCTACCCTCTTCGTTAAAGCTTTCTGTATTTCCTAAATCTCTGCAATTATAAATTCCCAGGGTTAGCAAAATATTTACATGAGAACTCACCACAATAGAGTGCACTGCTCCTATGCGAGCACAAGCCAACATGGCCACCACCAGCTCCACAACCATTGGCATGTACATGGCCACCCGGTCTCCTTTTTTCACACCTTCACACAGATAAACATGTTTAATTATATATTGTTTTGAGAAACTCCGATCAAAAGAAGAAACATAATTCAGATTGATAACTTGAGGGAAAATAGCTTCAATCTCACAAACTAAAAACTTTAATTGTTTTTTTGTGTTGTTATTTTTTTTTTCATGTTTAATATTTATGAAATCTATTGTTGCTGAGCTCGCAGAATGCCGTAACTCTTGTTTTTTTTGTTGGTAGTTTTAAGATAATTTCTGAATGGTAGTCCACCTCAAACATTCTGGGAATTTCCATTTAACTCATGGCATAAATGGCAGCAACTTACAGAGCACTCAGAGCATACATGTAGCTTTACAGCAAGAGTGAAAAAAAAAACCATACTTCTACTTCAAACAGCACATATGATACTTTGCAGCATGCTTCTTTGCAGCCTCTTAAAAAATGAGCCCTAAAAGAGTGAGATAATTATTTAACTTAGATTTTAGAGTAACAATAGCACTAGACTAGAGTGAGAAGAAAATTTACCTTAGATTTTAGAGTAAAAATAGCACCACATTACATTTTTCTCTTACAATTTAAGTAAGAAAATTAAAGAAAAAATATGTATTGGTTTTCAAGGAACATAAAATGAGGCTTGGAGGCTTACCTAATTCTTTCAAAACATTGGAAAATTTGCACACAGCATCAAGCAACTCTTTGTATGTAATTTTTTTGTCATCACCAGGATAATTTCCCTCCCTGCAAATAATATAAATAATTAATTTTTTTTTTCTAGGTTTGAAGAAACCAGATTTCATGGAAGTTTTATTTACTTGATAAATCATCACATGGAATTCTTACCACAGAGGAAAAACTCATAATTATAGGTAACATAAATAGTTTCTTAAATCTTTACTAAAAAAAAAAGAGGGAAAATAGCATAGTTAGATTCTGAGGTCTTACTTAGAAATAAAAAGTTAAATTAAACTCACCAGAAAAAAGCAATTTTGTCACCAAGTCCTTTTTCCACATTCCTATCCAGAACATTGTAACAAATATTAGTCTTTGCTCCTTCCATCCATTTGATAGAAATTGGACCCTTCTTAACATCAAAGTTATAACTCATGAAAGCACCTGTGGGTTGTGATGCCCAGAAAAACTGTTCTGCAATCTCGCCCCAGAATATTTCTGGCTCCTTTATCGATTGTTCATACATTTTTTCATACTGAGTAAAGCTTTGAACATGGGCCACATCTGCAACTCTTTTTGGTGGGTCAAATTTCATATCAGGGTCATGGGTATGGATGTGAAGCTTGAGATGTGAATCCATATTGCTGTCAGCCATCGTGCTTTTGTTTTGTGACAATTGAAAGAATCGTCAATAATTCCTTTTTATTTGAGCTGTTCAAGTTCTGGAATTTAGGATAAATCACCACAAATTATTTGCGGCACACACTTATTTTAAAAAAATTGAATTTAATGTGTAAAGAGAGAGTTAATGAAGGTTTTGAATCTATTTAACATTAAAAATTGCAGGAACAACTTCAGTGGTAATGTAATACTTAAGCCTATTTATAATCTATGACGAGTGTCATGATGAGTATTATTATTATAAAATATACAATATTACCAAATAGATAAAACTGTTCTACAGTCTAGATGCACTTTTTAGGCAACAATTGAAAAAAAAAGAATTATATAGAGTTAAAACTTTTAGAAAGAAAGCACAGATTTCTTGATCTTTTCTTTAAAAGCAAAAGGTAAGATTAGCCAGCTATATGTAGCTTCAAATCCCATCAATTCAAAGGCACATATTTTAAAAGGTAGTTTTGTGTCTACATATATACTATTGGGATACTGTCAGTGACTTGGGCTACCAACATGAGATCGACATTTATAAACCATTCTCAGTCTGACTGACAATGTTATAAATGGATCCTGGGAACAGTGCAATTTACACACAATCTAGTGAAGATTACGGTTGGACATTAAGTAGTGCATCTCCTTGCCTGGTGTTGACAAGAGATCTATTCATTTTTGAGTAGTTCAAATGATTGATATTAGAAAGATTGAAGCTGTTTATAAACACATAGACTTCTTAAATTGGGTAATTTTATAATACCTCCCAAATTGTTACTCTTTTGGTATTACAAAATTAAATTTTAATCTTCATTGTTTTAATCCCCGCTTTCCACTGCTGCCAGCCTAACATGATTTTTTTGGGCAGTCTGTACTGATCCGACAAGACAATACGCAGGGTGGGTGGCGGATGTGGCTTAGAAAATAATATTGCATGTAAGCCTGGGCTGGTAACTTCAAGTTCTACTGTCTCTGGCCAAGGCTATGATAACAATATATTATGAGCCTCAGCGGTAGGCCTAGTCAGCGGAGAAAAAGAAATTCTAATCAAGAGGGGTGAGATGGTACACACTGCTGTTGCACACTGGTAATTTAGTAGAGAAGGAGGTTCATCACAGACATTCCTGCCCCAGCACTTTCAACCTTGGCTACATGATACTGATAGTGCAGAAATTGGTATCCGAGTAAGAGTACACCAGGTACTAACTCCATTGATAGCCTGCAGATAAGCAGAAACCCCATATATTTTTATAATTATATGTAGCTTCTAGCTAGATCTAGATCTAGATCTAGATCTATGCCTCCTGACGTCTTGCCGCATTTTCTAGATCTGCAAATAGTGCAATGCATCCGTTAGATCTAGATCTAGATCTAGATCTGTATATTAGATCTAGAATAATAGATTCTATACGTCTTTTAAAACTCGTACAGATCTAGAATCTAGATCTAAATCTAAGTAAATGTACCAGAAACCTGGAAGAGGCTCCACGACTCAGTTTACTTTGAACGATGCACAGTTCGCACTTAACAGTGGTGCGATCAGTCGGCCAACAAATCTTGCAGATGAGCTGGGGCACTCAAGCTTATCTCACCGATAGCGGCTGTTTGTCGTTTAACGTTTGTACGGTTTGTGATTGTAATTTTTGTCTCAGGCAGGCTCTCAGAGACTCGTACTCAGTACTCAGCAGTCAGCAGGAACGCGCACTGCGATTACTCGCAAACAACAGTACTGCGCTCGAACTCTTTTGAGGCAATAAATAGGAAAGGTTCGAGCTCGGCTCCGAAAGCTTGTGATAAAAATACAAACACGTGGAAAAAACAACAAAAGATGAAATAGTAAGCTTAGGCATTTCTTTGCTCGTTGGTCTATGTGGCTATGGCTCAAATTGTATCTCTTCTCTTCTTCCTCAATCTCAGCCACGATTTCTCACAGTAATTATTTTAGGAGTACCCAAACATTATTTTATCCAATTTCGCTTTATGTAGATTTTTTTATCTCTTACTCTTCCTACATTATTTTCAGGCGCTTCGTCTGGCATGGGGCTTAGGCAACGCGACCAATATCAGAATCTAGACCGCACTGGGCTTAGGGCTTCAACCCCCACTCTGCTGCTCCAACGAGTAAAGCACATTTATTGCTTTATGCATTTCATACATTTGAATTTACAACGGCGCAAGTAGACTCGACTATTGACTATAACTTCGTAGATACTTTTAAAACAATTCATCTATTACGACAGGCTCCAGTCCTGTGATATATTGGTCTATGTTATTATCGACAAGCACTCGTACATTGTGTAATTGGTCCGAATATTTTTACAATGTTAGTACAAGCTATCGTTACAACCACCACGGCGCTCCTGTAAAAAAAAAAAGGAACCATTAGATTGGGTTTTTACCTTCCCTCAGCCCAAACTTTTTGTTCCCACGTGTACATTATCACTGTAAGGTGTCTGTTGTCTTGCCTAACCTAGAGGAGTGCCGAGGTTTTGATTTGTCACATGATTTCTTGTGGTGGAAAGATTAATTTACAGAAATTAGCCCCAAAAACTTGAATAGAAGAGACTACTAGCACAGCAATCCTGCTACAGTGCCATCCTGAGTGTAATTGATACAGTCAGTATTGCCACAGAAATCAGCTCAGGATAACGTCTGGCCACAAGTTTGTCCACTTTGAAAATTTGACCAATAGCAGAATGAGGACAAATTGAAAACATAAAAAATAATATATGGAATGAATGGGCTTACTTTACGTGGTTGCGATGAGAAGGGAAAATCATTCAATAGAGAAATATTCCTAGAAATGTTCAGTATTTTATGTGAAGTCGAGGTGGGTTAGTAGGTACATGTACATGTATAAAATGACAGGTCAAGCCTAGGGTACGCCGCGCCGGGGTTCCGTCGCCGTATAATATAGGACTGCATGCGGGCCTATGCGACGTTAAAATAAAAAAGAGCATATCTTTCTATATCAAAAAGGAGAATAGACAGATAGCTTTGTTTGAGATCTGATATGAGAGAGATAATTCCCTAATATCGTCTGAAGTGCATTAACACTGTACAAATTATACTGTACATTTTATTAATTTTTTTAAATAAAAGTTTTACTTGTTTTGTGTGTGCGTTACTTTTATTTAATTTCATTTTTATTTTTGTGGTAGTGGTGAGGTAGTAATCAGTGATTGCTTGTTACTGTTCTTATCCTATTTTCTGTCGGAGATTTAAAAGACTAAATGAAAATAAAGTTTTGTAGGAAATCGGTTGTTTCTGTTTCCCAGTAATGTGAGTTGTGTTGAGAATGTACAGTATCTGCGAAGACTGGTGTTTTTAGAACCCTACTTCTTGGAATTTGGAACATCAAGCTTGACATAAAGAGGAATATATAATGTAATGTCATTACGCCTAAAGCAACCAATTATGTCTTGATAAAACAAGCTTGTCAAATGGTGCATATGTTGTTTTTTTTGTTTTTTTTGTGGTGCTGCAGAAATATTATGATAAAGCAATAAAGTAAAATTAATTACACGATTAAAGTAGACTATATCAACAAGCCAATATCGTGTTTTTTTATGTTTTTATTTACAAGAGTGTCGCAAACAATGAAATAGAAAGTATTAATAGGGAAAGCCCAAAAATCACGAGAGCAGCACTTGAAGTTGTAGGCAGTGGGCTCCAGCTAAAGAGTAGCTCTTCTTCTCTTGTTTTGAGTCAAGAACTGTATCCTGTAATAAGAAAAACTTCGTTGAGAAAACCTACAAGGAAGTGGATCGTTTGTCCTCGGTGTGTTTGTCTTATTGCATTTTGTTCACTCTAACCACTAGCATGATGTCCTCTGGATTTGCCTGTTTGTTTTTGGCAGTGGTCTTCACCACACTGGTTTCATGGCACGTTTCCTCAGGTAGGGTAATTTATAATTATATGTAGGCGTCAGTCTTTTTTGTGTACCAAGTATTGGTCTTAACTTTCTTCGAAGTAGTTTTCATTGCATTTTGCCTGAAACCTCTAACATAAAGCGCTTAGTGATTTGTTTATTTTGTGTTTTGTGTGATTTTTGTATGTTTTTGTTTGTTTTGGTTTGTTGTTTTTTTTTGCAAAATAAAGGAAGACAAGTGCTATAAAAAATTTCGCTTAGCTATTTTTTTATTGTTCATGTTTAGGGTCGTTTCATAAATTGTACAAGAGGAACAAAACAAGAAGAAAAAAGGAGTGAATCAAGGGAAGATAACATATCAAACAATTATTCGAAACGTTCAAACACAAAATTTCATCTAAATTTTTTTTTAATAAACAAAATAAAAGTGCAACACACAAACAACGAGAGAGAAAACGATACTGGATTTAGTGCCTTCGACATCTAAGTGCTCGGAGTTTCGAATTTTTGTACATGGCTGTGTACCGTAGTTAAAAACAACGTTGCTCATTTTAACCTATACGATCCAAGTTAAACTCTCGACCGAAACCTATCTGATAATTTAGTGCAACCAAAAGAAGTATCGCCTCAGGACTTTCCGTTGGCATTGGCACGTTCTTTTTCGGACTGATAGATTTAAAAAAATTACGTCTCGAATATCATTTTCATTATAATCTTATTATAGTGTAGCTAAGCCAAAAATTGATACCGGTATGGTAAAGACTTTTTAGCGAGGAGACAAAAAAATTCTACAAAAAATTGTTTTTAATTAAGAGCTCATATTTTAACGGGCGCACTTCACCGTCTCATTAATGCTCGGTGAATTGGACTAGTCTTGTATTCTTAAATTCGCAATCAAACGTTTTTTGTGTAGTGTGGTACAGAATCTGAATGAGGCGTGAATCAATGTCGTTAGAAGAAGATATCTTGGATCGTTATGGTGCATCGTGGCTGTCTTTCTCAACAACTCTCTACCGGTGTAAATGTTGGTTTTTTTTTGTTTGTTTCTTGTTGTCTTTTAATGCAACCCTAACAATCGTGTGCGATTGTATAACAAAAACTAAATGCTCTCTCCCTTTGGTAAAACAATCCATTGTATTTTATTCCATTAATAGCTTCCGACGGATCAAAATTTGAATGATGATCTCAGTCATCTAGGTGAAGTAAAAATTAATATTTTTTTTTATATTTTGTACATTGTGCAATATAATTATTATTAGTATTAAATGCATTAGGTAGTCTTGGTAAAGGATGCCAGTGGTAAAAGAGTTATTCCATTTCTATGTTTAATTGTTTAACTAGGGCACATCTTGTAAAATTACAAATGATATCACGATTTTATTTTCTCTTTCATTATCACATTCTCTAGTTTTATACATAGGGTTATGCAATTTCATCAAATTATTTTTATTTAGAGAAATGATCTAGAGTAGTGTGAAATAGCCCTGAACTTGGAAAATTAATACGTTATGATTATATTCAAAAGTTTTGAGCAAAAAATACTCGTATATATATATATAAATGCCAATACGTTTGTATATAATACACTCATAGCCCACACATTATGTAAACAACTTTCTTTCCTTTAAATTCTATGACATCTCTTTATTATGAGAAAGTATACACACGAAAAAAAAAATCTGGCCATTCAGAACATCACTGGCAAAAAAAAAAAAAAAAAAAATCAAATCACTAAAGTTATGTGAAACAGTCTAAGAAAACTGGAAAACCTCTAATACAGTTTTAAAACTTTTCCAACAATTATTGTAAATATTATAGTATATATTGGTGCGTTTTCAAGGTTTTGTCATAAAGTTAACCAAGAAGTAAGTTATAATATCTCCCCAGTTGATTTATTAACACGTACTTTTCTTTCTGTCTTTCTATTCGGTTTTTCTTTATGATTTTGAAAGCGAAAGGTTCTCTCTCTCTCTCTCTCTCTCTCTCTCTCTCTCTCTCCCTCTCTCTCTTTATATATATATATACACACACATTTCCCTCTCCTCCCAATTCTCCTCCTCTCTCTCTCTCATTCTATCTCTCTCCCTCTCTCCCTCTCTCTCTCTCTCTCTCTCTCTCTCTTTCTCTCTCTCTGTTTTTCCCTATCATAAAGTAGGAATTCTGATTAAATTTTCTGTATACAGATACTTATTGCTATCTCGAAGTTCAACTACATGTATATCATAAATTGATTGTTTTATTATGTATTCAATATCTAATTAGCACCATGAAGCAAGTCAGACTGACCGCTGGACTGCCAAACGATGTCAATTATTGTTGATAAAGTGATAGCTACAATTAAACACATAATGCATCTGTATAACGCAATCATTATTTCAAGTGCTTTGTGTAGATACACTCGAAGCATATCTCAGTGTGTCAAACCAACGAAAGAATAATATCTCAAGTTGATGTGACGCCACTGCCTCATCCTACACATAGAAGTAATTTCAAGGAAAATTCTTCTACCAGTAATCGACTTTTAAAACGGCTTATTTTATGCCACATAATTGATGTGGGTAAAAAAGGAAAGTTTTCCTTTTTTCTAGACTTCTTGTATATCTTAAGATGAATCATTATTTTGTGGAGAAAATTGTGCGTCGTGTTTGAGGTTGAAGATTATTTCGTTAGATGGATCATACTCTATGCGTTAACCGTGTACACCAGAATTATGCGCAATATTTCAAGCCATTTCATAATACTTTAGACCCATACTGACTGGCTCACTCACTCACTCATCCCGTGACAGTTTTTAACAGAATCATTGGGCCTAGGCGACACAGACCCTTCAGTGTGGGCCAGCAGCTCTGATGGTGACAGTTTGGTTCAGTTCGTTATGATGTCACATCAGTTCTCTCTCCAGCAACATTGGCCAAACCCGCCCTCTGCTGTGCTCAGTATGACCAGAGACTGTAGATATTAGAGAGATGTTTCACATACTCGTAACTACTGATACGCGGGGACTAGCGTGGCGCGTACTCAATATATTCCTTAATAAAGGGGGTTCATCAATCTTCAGAGTTTTTATTAAGGTTACAGAAGAAAGCTATCGCCTTAATTATCCCGACCCACAAACACTATTTGTTGTTGCTTAGCATCCAACGACAGCACTATATTATGGGCTATATTGTGGACGGGCCCCAAGACTAACGTTTGACAAGAGTACGTGCTGCCACACAGATACCGTACGGGGATGCCTTGACTTAGTCGGTCACATTATACTGACACCGATCCAACCAACAGGGGGCGAAATCGCCAGAGCGGGGCTCGAACCACGGACATTCGACCCACATACACAAAGTCCTCCGCGTGAAACCTATCACTATTTCACACTCTCTGACATGACTATTGGGGCTGCTATGTCGTGAGATGTGTCCATAATTAACAGTTTTGTCCATTTGACAAGTCCTTCCAACAAAGTCGTTTGGTGCTCGCGTTAACTGTCGAAAGCATTCGAACTCGAAGGCAAATGTTTTTCTCCATGTCTGCCACCAGCGTCTATAATTATTTGGCACGCATAGAAGCGCACGGAGAGAATAAGCTATTTATAGAGGCAGCGTTTGTCTCCGAAACTATTCAACTTGTCTATTGTAATGTTTTCACGGATCTCGTATAATTATGCTGATTCTATCACTTGGCGTAGTGGCTCCAATGTTGTTGAATTTGTCAATGCCTCAAGTGTTTCCCTGCACATGGATAAGTTTGCTTTCATAGTGTATGTCATCCAATAATCATATGTTGGTGTTCTCTATACCCGTCGCCTCAGCATTGCCCATGTATATTTGTGAGGTTTTGGAGTTCGATGTTGAGATCAGAAAACCTTAATGTTTCAATAGGCTCTGTCTTCGACGATGATCGACATCTAGAATAACCTGAGATTAAATTTATCTGCAATGTGAGGAGGGGGCGAGCAAAGAAAGCTGACTGCAGCCTGCAGGCTGACAACAAGCGAAAAATTAGGTGAAATAAGTTGACGTCATTAAAATAATAGCCCCATGTCTAAGGCCGATCCCAGTTTTGCAGCTCACGAAAAGTCACGATAGTGCGCGTGGAGTATTGAACTATCGCATCATCCACGTTGAAATTACCACTCTCGATACATCGTCGGAAGAAGCCGTGCTTAAAGCTTAAAAAGTCCGTAATGTTCCACCCCACTCCATTCTCTCTCTCTCTCTCTCTCTCTCTCTTGTCGGAAAACTATAGACTCATTCTTTCTGTCTATGCCTGTTTCTTGAAAGTTAAAAAAGAAGGATTGGGTACAATGGACCTTTCTTTTCCATTTCAAGTGTAGTGTAATGTACAGTAAAATTCAGCTGAAAATCACGTGGCTGTCTTGCAGCAGATCTTGACTAAGGATTCTTTTAAAGAACAACGCTATCGTATGTGAAATAAAGTGACGCTTTTGGACTTCATTTCTGTTGGCGATGGCCTCCATAAAGCCTCCCAAAACAGCAACGCTTTCCTAGTGTCGACGGCTACTTTACAGGAAACTGACTTTGATGCATGCTTTACTTTTTGCCATTCTACAAATACCACTTGATGCAAGCTGTGATTAAATATTATGTGCAATGTGGGCAAGGGGCGAGCAAAGAAAGCTGACTGCAGGCTGACAACGAGCGAAATATTAGGTGAAATAAGTTGACGTCATTAAAACTGCGAAGTCCGTTATGTTCCGCCCCACTCCATTCTTCCATTCTCTCTCTTCCCCCCTCTTCTCCCTGTTTCTCTCTGTCTGTCTCTCTCTGTTTCTGTCTTTCTCTCCCTCTCTCTGTCTCTGTCTCTATCCCTCTCTCTGTCTCTCCCTCTCTGTGTGTCCCTTCTTCTCTCTGTCTCTCTGTCTTTCTCTTTCTTTCTCTATCTATCTATCTATCTATCTATCTATCTATCTATCTATCTATCTATCTATCTATCTATCTATCTATCTATCTATCTATCTATCTCCCTGTTTCTCTCTCTCTCTCCCTCTCTCTCTCTCTCTCTTTCTCTCTCTATCTCTCACAGGATTTAACGTCTCCTAGGTCCTAGGGATCATATGCGGTAAAAAGTCCTACATAATTATTTGGAACAGTTTGGTTATGTTTGCCATCCTCTTTACAGTATTAAGTTAATGTGGTGCCTTTATTTGTAGTGCTAATTTATATGGCGTGCTTTATTTAAAAATTTGTTAACCATGGTTAACTATTTTCAATGTGTTACATGGATTGTAATATTAAAAAAAAAATATGTGTTTGTTTTGTTGTTGCAGTTTTATAGATCCTGACTTATTGATCAAAATAAAACTTTGCTTCTTTTTAACTTTTAAATCAACAAAATTGTGTTCCTTTTTATTTCTCACCTTTCTTTCCGTTTCCCTCTAGTCTTTCTATTGATCTCTCTGTCTGTCTGTCTGTCTCTCTCTAATTTTTTCTCTCTCTCTCTCTCCCCCCCCCCCCCCCCCCCTCTCCCT